>JARHVA010000922.1:770000-1260000 GCA_037957365.1 Torreya grandis | reverse complement strand
TCAAAAAACTTGAAACAAATCTATCATAAAATCAAAAAAATTATATTTATGTCATTCACACAATCCTAAACCTACTCTGATCTTCAATCCATCCACTAAGCATACTCACTCAATCATCCTCTAGGGCTTACTCACTCAATTTTCCTCTTTTAGGCTCATTATGTCTAGTGACCTATGTGTTCACCTTCATCAACTTGATTAGACAATCATGAATGATCTTCTTCACTATTTGATGGTATTCACTAAATTTTACCTTCTCTTTCAAAGGTTCTCTACTTTGCATCACTCCATGCTCTCTCAACCGTAACAATTAGTCCAATCTGACCTTGTACTTATACCACTCTCTTCCTTTAATCCATCTTGGTTGTCTAAGATGATTTACATATTTGAAACACCTTTTAAATAGGTATTTATATATGTTACATATAATAAAAACACACTCTTTAGTTTTTACAATACCTCATTATCCCCAAATCACCATTAGGCCTTGGTGAGACCTAAAATAATTAGGTCTTCATACTCACATGTTACATATGAGCCTACTTGGACCAATTTCATACTTTACCAATTATTAAAACATATCAAAACTATATAAAATATAACCTTACTCACTCCGTCATATGTCAATGTGAATTGGAACACCAAATCAACACTTTAATGTACCAAATAGGTCTCCTTGTTCTTCAGGTCTTCATGCACAGAAAACATAGTTTCAAACATATGAAGTGACTACTCAAATATTACACATAAACATATGATTATATCAAATATATGAACAATTTAGGACCTATAAAACACCTATATTTTATTTATACACAATCTTTAATCACTTAAATCAACTCTCTCAAGATGACCACTCAGATTGGTCACACATAGTCAAAATATAATCAAGCTATTTCGACTCTCCATAATAGATAATGGAAAAATATGAAAACCAATGCATTATTATAAGCATTAAATACTTATATAACATATTAATACTCATTTTATTCCTTAAATATAGTTATAACACCTTCAAAAAACACTTGTAACATGGTCACTCAATCGACTAGTGTATTCATCAAACACAATCAATTTCTAAGCCTTTGTTCATACTAAATATGGATAGTTCAAACCTAAAAAATCCAAAAATATGGTCCTCATGGAGTATAAAACACTATTTAATAGTTATTTCATCTTGAAACATAAAAATACTATCAAGAACAACTCAATTATTCTACAGGTCACTTGCAAAACATGGTCAAACACATAGTCAACTTTGGAGCTCAATATCTACAATTGCAAAAACATTAAAATATTATAATTAAATTTTATGGATGTTCTTTGAATTAATTTACAACTTTTATTTTTACTCTATCTAAAAATTTGTCTTAGATCAAAATATATTATCAAAATACTCAGCATTGGTTTTCCTTTGTTAATTTCAAATGTCAATGGTCACTATGTAATTGCAAATATTAAAGACACATGTATTCATCTTCTGTCCTCACACAGATTGATAAAACATGATTTTTTTATATCCTCATGATATTATTATATTTAAATCTCATTTATTTCAATTTATATTTTATCTATGCTTCCATAATTAAGACAACTAGCACCCTTGCGTGACTTTTGAGCACATTGACTATTTGACTCCAATGAACTTCCAACACTTGGTAGCCCCACATGCCTTCTGAGAATCCCTTGATATATTGAATCAATATGCACTGTTGGATCATTATTTAAAATATCATGCACTTTTTTAGATCATTATCTAGTTAGATTAAATGCTCATTGTTAGATTTTTGATCCGATTAAATGCTCACCATAGATATTCAATAATGTAAATTTGGCCAAGTATGAGAACTTAGTGAACTCTATCTAGGAGGCCAAATTTGAACCTTAATAAATTTTTATACACTCCATGTCCAAAATTTAAACTTGAACCATATTATTTAATCACATTGGGGAATCTATTCATATATTGAGTTTCTCTTGAAACCTTCACATGTGTGAAAGATGGCATCATCAAACTGCTTACTCAGCCTTATCTATCAAGATGACTACTTGAGCTTAGACATTCATATGATTGTTATGATGAATTTCATTCACTTTCATAATCACTTTAAGTACTAATAACATCCCAAATGATCTCTATAACATGTTCATACCATAAATATCATCCATCAATTGCCTCACTAAGTTAAACACTGAAGAACCATGCAGGAACACTTAAGCTCATTGAAGCATACTTTGTCATTGTAATTCTAGCACACATAACACCTCATAAACATCCTTGGTCACCTTGGAGACATCATTAATAAACCTCCAAAAATATCCCAATTTATCACTTATGCCAAACACCAATATAAATCTTATGCTTAGATTTCATCTCTCTCTTCAAGCACTTTCTCCCTCTTTGACATAATGATAAAGTGGGCTCAACTCCTGATCCTACGGACTTGAAAATAATTAAAGGACCAATAATAGGAAAGGACCACCTCTGATAGATGATACATACTCCCCCTAACATTGTGAATACATCTTCTTACCTTGAGCTTCTTAAACATGCTCCATGACTACACTCTTCTTTGATCATACATAGGTTCTATGAAAACAAAACATACATGAACATCAAAAACAACATGAAATTACCTTGAAAACATTAAGAGAAACACCCCCTAAGTCACCTAAGATTAGGCACTCTTTTATCAACTTGGCATTTTGGATAAAATGACTAAAAATGTCTACTTCTTCATACTAGCCTTGCTTAAAGGCTTTATAGCCCTGTCTGGACCTTGTAGAGCCCATAACTTTTCATGTGTGAAATTTCATGGATTATAATTTCATATTTAGAGCATAATCATAATGAACCATCATGAATTGAAAAAATAAACATGTAGATATTCCTCTATAACATACTTCCTTCACAAACCTACTAACTAATTATCCCTCCATTTGCATTAATCCTCCTCCATAGAACCAACCATGCACTTCTAAAAGACTGTGAAAGACTTTTTGAGCACCCATTTATAAATTTCAACTAATTAAGTAGCCTTAGATCTCAAATAATTAGGAAAACCATTTTTCAAACATGAGCAAAAACACTAGGTTTATAAAATAAACTTAGTCAATACGCCACCTTCTGGTCAATGCCCATCTCTAAAAAGTTTCTCACACTTGGAGGTCATTAATTCACACTTTTGGACCAAAGTTTGAGCTCATAATCCTTTTTTAACCCATAATTCATATACCATGGTTTTTTTACCTTTATATCCCATTAAGACACATTGACAACTTGTAATTCTTCAAATGACACCTAGAAATCTCCATACCCAGCCTGAAGACCTTGAACATACAAAAGTCAACATGCTAAACACTAGAAACTAATTTTGAAAACATTTTGACATCACCAATCCACCTTATCCACTTTTACAAACCAAACTCAGCTGATCTCAACTCTCTTTAGTCAATCGGATTCTACTACATGGTCCTCTGATCCTAGGACCTGACCATTTACAAAGCTCTTTTTTTTTTTTTAATGAATGAGGATTTAATACATTGTTAAATCACCTAACTTGGTTTGATCAAGTCATCATATCAACATGATTAAATTCACATTTATATCAACCTTCTTCATATCTCTACCATGATTGGAACATCTCACATATACTCCCCCTCACATCATGCACAACTCTTTCAGCCTCTCAAACTATTAAGTAAGCTCCCCCTAACTCCATAACATGAAAAACTTGTCATCTATAGAATTATGAGACCTTCTTCATGATAAGACATTCTCCTCATACTCCATATCAACCTAGTATTTAGTCTTTCTATGCAATATAATATTTTTGATAACTCATCATCCTTGATTTCACTCCTTTAACTAAGCTGCTCCACTTGAGCTAATGAAGCATACCAAACAACACAAGCTTAATGAACTAAAGCATCTTAAAAATGCTCCCATTTATATCATGACCACATATACAACCAAGATCTACTCTTTGACACAACTTTCTCACAAGAAACATGTCAAAACGTTATACCAAGCTCAAGACACCTAAGTTATCTCTCCCTAAATCCATACCAATCTCTAAAATTCTTGGGCCCATAAGTCCTCTCTCAAAATTAAATATAATTCTCACCTAAAACTAATCTCTAATAAACTTTCAAGGCACTACACAAGATCAAGCTACCTCAAAAGACCAAATATGGATGAAATCTAGTTGCATCCATACCTTTCTTTTACTACAACTCATCTTCATAATCTTAGCCCTCAAAGACCTCTCTCTTTACACCAAGGACTACCTCTTGTATATCATAACATGACTCCTTATGAATTGAATCAAAAAAAAGGAAAATACAACTATAATTTATTTTTCATACCTCAAACTAATACAACAACTCACCATCATGGATTTCTTGTCATATAACACCATCCAAGACCCAACAAGCATCCACCATGCTTCCTCTTTCTGTAAAGTGTCTCCTTGAATCCTAGAGAGAGACACCCCTTTGACATAGTGAGATTAAAAGTACCAAAACTTAGGAGACTCCCATATCTCTATACTCTCATTTGATTTGTAGTCCTACCTCATCATCAAATTGACTTTGAATAGATCCTTGACTTCATTCTTTGATTTAGACTTGTCAATAAATGTAGACAATAGAAACTCAACTTTCCTTCATGTCTATCATGGCAACCAAACCATCCTTAGTCTTAGTTTGATCTTTGCTAACAAGCTTAGGTTTCCATAACCATTTTTGAGCTCTTCCTTGCACACTAGGAGCTCCATACACCTTATTTCGATTTGAGAACTCATTCAACCTATTTTTGTAATACCTAGTAATGTGACCAACTCTATGACATCTAAAAAAAATAAGATCATTCATACCTTTTGCTTGATGATGATTGTGATATTTCTTTGACTAATTTCTTCTCCTATTGTAATCTCTAGTAATGTGTCCAAATTGATTGCATGCATAATAATGACTCTAGTATGGATATCTTATTACATTGATATGTCTAGCTTATGTTCTTTCTTGCACTCTAGGATCTTGATTAAACTTATATTGACTTGATGATATTTTCTTGCATAACCTAATAATGTGACCAACTCTTTGATAACTATAGAAAATAATGTCTTCCATACCTTTTATTTGAATATGGTAGTGATCTCCCTTTAACTAATTGCTTGTTCTTATATAGTCCTTTACTCTATAGCCAACAAGATGACAAACAAAACAATGGACCATTAAAGATTTGGCATACCTTGAAGCATTTGGTTGTCTGATTGGCTTATTTATTTTTCTTTTGACCTGATTTGACTTGTTATCTTTCATGGTACCATCCTCTTTGCCTTGTTCTGATCTCTTTTATTCTTCTTTAATCTTGGCTATCTTGATTATGACATTTTCATGCTCATCCTTTAGGGAAATAAGATTAGCCTTCAATTAAACACATTCATCTTCTTTGGCTCTCATGCTTTAAATTTTAGCCTCTAATTGAATTATAAGATCTTTGTTGGTCTCCTTATCCTCCTTAGCTTCTTTAGCCATGTCATCCTTCAATCTACATGCTTTCTCTTCCATAGACTTGATCAGTTCTTGATTCTCTTTTTCCTCTCTCATGGACTTACTTGACAAACTCCCTTAAATATACTTGACTTGTGCTTCAAGGCCTTTTACCATATTCCTCATTTTATGATTCCTCTTATTTTTCTCCTTAAATTCACCAAGTGCACCCATGAGCTCAGCTTCTAGATCAACTTCTTCTTCCTCACTGTCATATAAAATTTCATCTTCTCCACTATCATGGTAAAATTATTCATCATCCATGGTGTTATTTTCTTTTGAAAATTTTTCCTTTTTACTCATATTTTACCTTAGATCACCTTCAAGTGGCTAAACTTACAATGAAGGTCTGAGTCTGATACCAATTGTTAGAAGTACAATCACTGCAAGGGAAGTGAATAAGTGATGCTACATAATCTAATTCAAATTCCAAATCTTAATCATTTATCATACATCAACCTTATCAAGTAACATAAACATGAAATCACATACATATAAAACATATATAAGAACATAAATCACATGAACACATCATATATGTGGGAAACCCTCTTGGGGGATAAAACCCACTAAACTCTGCAAGATGGACCATAGTCCTTTAAAATAATATCCCACAAGGAGCTACTACCCCTATCTAGTTGAACACCCACAACAACTAGACCTTTGGAAATATTTACCTTGTAAGAAGGAACCCAACCACCTAGGTAACCAAGGAACAACCCATATACCTTTATCTAATATAGATCTATAATATAATGTCTTCTATACCTAATAATGGACTTATTTTGTTATCTTTCCCCTTTACATTCTCATAAACTTGCACACACAAATAATGCATCTAAAACATCATTTTAGATAACTCTTCATATATTAACACATACATAATTAAAAAACCTAAAATAACTCTATTAAAAAATCAACATGATCTACAGGTAATGAACACAATCCT
Source organism: Torreya grandis (assembly GCA_037957365.1). Lineage (NCBI taxonomy): Eukaryota > Viridiplantae > Streptophyta > Pinopsida > Cupressales > Taxaceae > Torreya > Torreya grandis. Next base: position 1,253,495 of record JARHVA010000922.1, on the reverse strand, counting down.
CAACCTACTTTTCTCTTAAATCCATCTACTAAGCACACTCACTCAATCAACCTTTAGGGCTTACACACTCAATCTGCCTCTTCTAGGCTCATTAGGTCTATTGACCTATGTGTTCACCTTCATCAACTTGATTAGATAATAATGAATGATCCTATTCACTCTCTAATTGTCCTCACTAACTTATACCTTCTCTATTAAATGTCATCTACTCTGCTCTACTCCATGCATTCACAACCCCAATAATTAGTCCAATTTGACCTTATACTTATACCACTCTCTTCCTTTAATCTATCTTAGTCAACCAAGATGATTTACATATTTAAAAAACCTTTGAAATATGTAATTATACATGGTACATATAATAACCACACACTCCTTAGGTTATCCAATACCTCATTACCCCAAAGCACCATTAGGTATTGGTGAGACTTAAAACAATTAGGCTTTCATATTCACACATTACATGTGAGACTACTTGGACCAACTTCATCCTTTACCAATGATTTAAAAATATAAAATATATCTCCAATAGACCCTTTATCACTCCCTCGTGGTTTCATGCCACCTGTAACACCAACCCAACACTCAAACCTACCAAATAGGTCTTTTTGTTCTTCAAGTCTTCATGCACAAAAAACATAGTTTCAAACTTTTGAAGAAGCTACTCAAATATTTCACATAGACATATGATTAAATCACATGGGTTAACCCTTAAGGACATATATAATACCTATATATTATTTAAACACTTCAACATAATCTCTAAACACTTAAATCAACTCTCTCAAAATGACCACTAAGATTGGTCACACACATTCAAAATACAGTCAAGCTATTTTGACTCTTCATAATAGATCAGGGGTAAACTATGATAAAAATACCTTATCATAATATTTATATACTTATATAATATATTCATACTAATTTTATTCATTTACTCTTCAAAACACCTTCAATAATTTTTTGTAACATGGGCACTCAATCTACTAGTGCATTCATCAAACACAGTCAATTTCTATGCCTTTGTTAATACTAAATATAGATTGGTCAAACCTCCAAAATCCATAAAAATTTTCCTCATGGAGTATAAAACACTATTAAATAGTTATTTAATCTTTAAATATCAAAATAATATCAATAACAACTCAATTATTCTTCTTGGGTCACTTGTAAAATATGGTCAAACACATAGTCAACTTTGGAGCTCAATATCTAAAACTATATGAACATTCAAATATTATAATTAAATTTTATAAATGCATCTTGAATTCATTTATTAATTTTATTTTTAATCCATCAAAAAATTACTCTTAGATCAAAACACTTAGCACTAGTTTTTCCTTTGTTAATTTCAAATGCCAACGGTCACTGTGTAATTGCAAATATTGCAGACATGTGTCTTAATATCGTGTCCTCGCATAATTTGATAAAATGCACTCCATAAATCTACTCTTGGGATTTGTATCTTTAAATATAATTTCTCACCATTTATTTTTATATGTTATTCTATGATTAAGACACTTGGTACCCTCACATGCCTTTTAAGCACATTAACTATTTGACTACAATGAACTTTCACCAATTGGTAGCCTCGCATGCCTTCTGAGCATCCTTTGATATATTGAATTAATATGAACTATTATATCACTATTGACAAGATCATGAACTTTTTTAGATAATTATTTAGTCAAATTAAATGCTCATTTTTAGATCTTTGATTTGATTAAATGCTCACCATAGATCTTCAATAATGCAAATTTGGCTAAGTATGGGAACTTAGTGAACTTTGTTTGAGAGGCCAACTTTGAACCTTAATAAATTTTTATAAAATCCATGTCCAAAATTTAAAATTTAACCATATGATCTACTCACATAGGTTAATCTATCCATATATTAAACTACTCTTGAAATCTTCATACATGTGAAATATGATATCATCAAACTGCTTACTCAGCCTTATTTGTCAAGATGACTACTTGAGATTAGACATTCATATGACTATTCTAATGAATTCCATTCACTTTCATAATCATTATAAGTACTCATAACATCCCATATGGTATTTTCAACATGTTCATACCATCAATATCATCCATTAATTACCACACTAAGTTAAATATTGAAGAACCATGCAGGAACATTGAAGCTCATTGAAGCACACTTTGTCATTGTTATTCTATCACACATGACACCTCATAAACATCCTTGGTCACTTTGGAGACATCAATAAAAACACTAAAAAATTATCATCATTAGGACATACATGGCCATGACATAGCCAATCATTCATAAGGGACAAAAATTATTACAGTAACATTATATTATAATCAATTAAAGTAATTACAAGGAAAATTGCCTATGAAGAGGCCATTGTGGGTGTAAATAGAGTTACAACTATGGTTATCTTAGATGTCTAAGAAGTAGTTTTAATTGAAATATTTTGTGTGGGTAGGGTAGTTTTAGATGCTTGCATTATCTTTTGAATTCAAAAATAGAGGATGTGACTTGCTTGAAAGTCCATTTCAATTGTCTTCAAGTCTAATAGAGGTATTTTAAAGAGTTGGGAGTCTATCCATAAAGTTTATATGTGATTTTAATGCATCTCCAAGATATAAATAAATATTCTCTATGTTAACAAACTTAATTTTAGTAAAATTTAACAACTACAATAAGTCATCCTAGGTCTTATAAACTGCACCCTCAACTTCTACCTAGAAACTATTCATTGTTGTCCAGAAGAGATATTCAAATATGACCTTGAGGAATAATTACTTGATGGGGTTAATCATACCATTGACTCTCATTTCCACCAAATATTTAATGGCCTAATCCTTGTAGCTGGTGAGTTTTTTAACTAAATTTCTAATTTTTTGATGCCATCTAATCAAGTTATCCCTCTTAAAAGCTACATAGTTTAGGGCCCATGCTATGTCTAGAGTAATTAAGTTTAGGTGGTCATAAAAAATTTTTCAAGCCACTTAGATTAAGAAATTGAGTTTACCCTCCTTTTTATTCATCTTACTATCAAGGGTGAATACATCTCCCCATTTAGGTTATGACTCTTTTATGTTTCTTATTAACTGGGTAATGCCATACATATTTTGAGTTGCTCCTTACATGTTATACATGATGTACCTCAGAGGTTGTATAGTATTTATTCCTTATAATTCCTCCATGACTTGATCAAATCCTTTGAACATTTGTTTTATTATCACCCATAGAGTCCACAAAGGTGTAGGGGTATTCTATGTAATTGATAATATTAGAGGGGATAAATTTTCTTCTTTTTATTAAAGAGAAGACATCTTCTCTTTGATCCAATTTTACCTTTTGTCCTTCATAATTTATAGTTTTAATTTTGACCTTCATCATAATCTTAATTTATCTTTCAAAATGAAACATGACTATTGGTTTTTTAGAAATAACCAAGTCCTACCTGCCTTCTTTTGCCTATTACATTTTCTAGATCCATTTAGTAATGTTTAGGGAAGCCAATTGTTGTGAAGGTTTTGCTTGATCTATAAGAGTGGTAGATGGGTATTTCCCTAAAGGGATCATAGGATTGGGACAAGAGGTTTTTATTTGATGGAAAGAGGGTATAGTTCTTATCCAAGAAATCACCTTCTTTGGGGTCACTATGTCAATTATTAGATTTCCTTTCTCCACCCCCTTTTGTGTAGTAATGGTTATAGCTTATGTTTAGGATGCATGACCAATTGGTAGGCCCAATTGATTATATTATTGAGATGGAGTAAATAGGGAATCCAAAATGGTGTTAGAGACTAAATCTTTGAAGTGAACTTATTTATTGAGTCTAAAGGCCTGAGGTCTTAAGGAAGCAAAGAATGAATAGGTAGGAGTGGTACTAAACAAATAATAAAAATAATCCATCATAAATGTGAAAGCAACTCCATTATAATCCTTTGATAGTTGTATTTGGGGTTCCATAACTTTAATTACTAGTGCTAGAACTGGGGCATGTAGAATAGGAATTATAGTAGATGCACTGACTTGAACAACATTTGCAATAGTAGGTAAATAATGAGGAGTTTATGTACCTACCACTTGAGAAGTAAAAATTGGGAAAACTATTGTTATAGGTTTCATTTTTATGCTAGGATCTATTAAGGTTGGAAATAGGTTCACTGATTTCTCATGCATAGAAGACAATGGCTTAGACTTTGCTTCATCTCCTTTATTTCCATCTAGGCCCTAAAGCAATTCAATTGAGATTGAACTAGTCTTTAGGATCTTGGTGTCACTTGACTAAGATTCCTCTGATAACCATTCATCTTCAAGACCACTTTCCATGATCTCATTAATGGTTTCAGATAATGATGTCTCTATTTTATCCTCCTATTCCTCCTTGGTAAACCACTCCTTTTCATTATCTATCACATCTATAGGTTTGGTCACCTTAGAACATTTTTATATGATTCAATCCCTTTTAACATTTCTTATGAGGTATCCTTTACTAGGGTTATCTGAGGAGAAACTAAAGGAGCTCCTTGCTTCCTCTTTTATACAAGGGGGGGGGGGTTTGGTAGGAGTAGGATTTGATGCTAAAAAGTGTGAAATAGAAGTAGGTTAATTTGATGAGGAAATAAATGGTGATGAGGTGAGAGTAATAATGACTAATATGGGTGAACTTGAGGAAGCAAATACTTATCTAGGGGAAGGGGATATTGATGTAGGTGGTGGTGCAATGGATTAGACAAGGGGAATGAATGGAGCCAAACCAAAAATTAGAGTGAAAAAATATGGGAGACTCACCTATTGTATTGATGTGAGTGGTAGAAAAGGCAAGTTAAATAATGACCCTCAAATTGAGTTATAACCTATTAGACCTTGAGTAATAAGCATCGACTGAGGAAGGGTGGACACTAGGATGGTTTCTATAATTATGACCACTAGGATGAGATGTTGGGAAGGCCCTTGGATAAATTATTGTCCACTTTTCATAGGTACTTATCTTGATGGACCAACCTATTCTTATCTTTGGGATTGAAACTATAGGGAGGATCCTTGAGGAGGTTTTGAAACATAATTCCCTTACTTAATTTTCCTCACCTCTTCCTCAGTGGTTTTTGGATGATATTGTGTGTGTCTGGATACCACTATGGACATATTTACCTAGTTCATTCTAGTGTGGACCTTTATATCATTCAAAGCATTCATGAATACTTCATTACATAAATATGATACATGGTTTCAATCAATATTCACCTTTCCCTTGACTATGTTCAAGTGCTTCCTAGCCCTTTGCCTTGGATCCCATTTCCTATAAGGTGCCCACTTGAAATCATAGTGTGGTTTAATTTTTCCCACTAGATGAAAATGCTTCCATTTGATGTGTTGGATCCTACCAATATTGATAGGAGGTGGGTGGATAGCTCCTTGCTTGCACTTCTTAGTCTAACATCCATAGAATCAACTAGTTAGGTTATAATTTCTTATTCTACCACCTTGTTTGGGACTAACTGGGGTAGATACATAAGAGGATCTCTAGTTCCCTCTATTATGATGACTATATGATCTAGATAGAGCCAATTGTCTCCAATATTTTCAATGGTTCTTTGGATTTGATCAGATAATCTAGGAATGTCCTTGACATAAATGGATTGGTATGCAATTAGATAGAAGGTCTTGGTTAGTCTGGTCATATTATTCTTAAATTTGTGTATATGAAGAATATTAAATTCATCACAAATTTGGGTCTTCAAATAATCAACTAATGGCTCTCAAGGTTCCTCAGAATTTGAGTGAACAATCCTTATTATGGCACCTACTAGATATGGCATCACATATAAGTTGTCATATAATCTATTTGCTAGATTGTGGACTTGGATCATCAAATTAACACTAAGGATCTTTTCAATAGCTATGACCCTAGTGGAATTGAGGATGGTGTTCAATAGGGGAATCCAAAGCTCATTAACATAGGTTATATTGGGAAAAAAATAAATCTAGTTTAGTAAAGCTATATCAATTTTGATTCCATGCCTAAAAATGGCAATGGGGATAGTAGATAAAGGGCTCCTAAATATAAAGGTATTAGGGTTGCTAGCCTATTCCTACAACTTATTAGTTACATTATTTTCATACATCAATGAATTAACTAGGGCTTTATTATAGGCCATTTTAGGGAGGGGGAGCCTATAGCATTTTTAAAAGGTATGTCCTCTAATATACATTACTAGGGTGTTACATTGGTGAAAATGTAGGATTTTGCCAAAAATTTGGCCATTTGCAAATAAATTAAATAAAAGGTCATTATAGGGCATTACCTTAGGTTTTGTCACAACATTATGTAGGCATACTAATTTTATTTCCACTAGGTCCTCTATGTATCTTCATTTAAAAGTTGAGAGTTTATCTCCAAGGCTATAGGGTTCTATTGCTTTGACTTCCTCCCATTTAGTAAAAACATGTTTGAATTCATGGTTGAGTATAGCTTCATAAAATGTTGTATTTGTGTATTAATTAGGTCATGTAATATAATTAGTAGAGGAGGCAATAGAAGGTATGAAGTAGAAGTCATTATTTCACACTTAAGAGCTCTGGTTCTCTAAAACTATGGAATTTACTGGTCTTAAGAGAGCTCAAATTCACACTAACAAATATTCATTAGATGGTAATGCATATGTAATTAACTTCATTGATTATATATATTGTATTTAGATTACTTACCATTATTGAATTGAATGCACTTAGTTGGCCAATTTGTGCAGATTAATGGCACCAATGGCCTGGGCTTTCTTCTATTTTTGTATTATGAATTTGCCTAGTGAAGTGTCATCCCTTTTTACAGTCCTTGGCACCAGGTGGTTTCTCTTAATTTTTCTCTAATTGATTTTTCACCTCTATTTGACACTTGGTGACATTCTACTTCCTTAAAAATCATCACATTGCTATTACTTAGGCTCATTCTTTATTGTATTGCTTCTTTATTACCTCAAGCTTATGAGATCATGGCATGTGGAGGGTTGTCACCAATCTATTATACCGAGAATGTTGTACCCCCTTCCATTAATATGAAAGATATAGGTGAATGAGATGATGATATGTGGATACTTATTTATTCTTTGCTTGCTTAGGAGACTTATAAACTTATCAGACTGCTTGGAATCACTAGGTGAGAAAGATCGTGACATGTGGATAGTCTTCACTACTCTACTAGCCCCAAGAATTTCATATGCTAAAATTCACTATGTCAGTCATGGGTGAGTGGGATCATGGCAAAGGAAAAATTTATCTACTTCATTTTCCCTAGGACTTTCATACATTAAACTTTAGTCTATCAGTTGTTGGGTGGGTGGGATCATGACACTTGGCATTATCCTGACCTTCCACTCACCCAATAGTCTTTTTAGTGATTTATAAATTTCAAACTTCATTAGATAGTGAGATTGTGACACTAAGAGGCATAAAACCTTTTAGAACACTAAAGTATAAATCATACTTCCCTTGCCTTTGGGGATTCGAGAAAGCAATTGAATGTCACGTGGTAGGATTTAGTGACTCGATAGGTGTCTAGGAAAAAATTAAAAAGAATTATAATTAAAGAACCATCTACATAATATAGAAAACAAAGAAAAAAAACCTTGATAAACACGTAAGTTATTTATTCTAAAGGAAGTAAAAATCATTATGATTCTAGATTAAACAAGTGAACTTCATGAGTCATTAGAATCTGAAAAAACTTAAACAAACATGCATGAAATAAATGAAAGGATGGAGATGTAATTCAAGACAAGCCTAAGCATAGATTGGGTTTCTAATAAGAGAAGTGTAATTATGTTAGATTAATCTTCAAGAAACAATCTTAGATTACCCCACTGATCCCAAAAAAAAATAAGGTTACTTGATAAAGTAGGTCCCTGTTTAAAAAAAATTAAATGGGTTAGGGGGATGTTGGGACATAACACCACCTTCCTTGGTCATTCATATTCTCCCAAATACATGAAATTAAATATAATAATATTTTAAATTAAAAAAATAGATAAATGTCATGTTATGCCATGGCCAATAGTTGGCACATCTCCCTATAAATGAATAAAATATGTAATGTTTGTTTGCTATGTTATTTTCTACTTTGTTTTCTACAAGTGAAGATATGTTTAGAGTACTTCACTTTAAAAATGGTTAGATGCATGAATATGCACTTCATTTGATATATTTTTATGATAATTTTTTAAATATCCATATAATAGTTATATATTTTAAACTTAATTTAAGGATGTGACATTGTACCTAATTGATATCAGTCATTTTTGTTAAAACTATATCAAGGATAATTTACCAACTACTATTACATATCTTTAATAACTTATTCATGAAATGCCTAATGATAAAATTACTGAAGACTTGATTCACTTTGCTTCCACTTTTTATGGAACAATATTATATTATCAAAAATTTGATGCATAACTAATTGACATTATTGATCAATTAAGTTCTACTTTTTATTTCACATTGACTGTTACAAATACCAAATGGCCCAAATTGCATAGTGCAATTCCTTCCAAGCCACCTAAATATCCAAATCTACTCTATTGTTGGAGAATAAAAAATATTAACTCTAATACACATCATAAATCAATTTATATACATCATATATTTACTTTATTTCGTGAGAAAGTATTATAAAATCACTAAAAACACAAGACTATTGGTATAGGTATGCAATAAATTTCTTGATTTCTCCTTTCTTTTTCTTTCTAAAAAATAGTTTGTTCTATTCAACCATATATAAATAAATTTATTTTCAAGTATGAATGAAAAAATGGAGGCTCTATACATATTCATGGATTTATATATATAAAATATGCACCCAATATTGATACATTAGATTAGGAAAATCAAACTATAGTTGCAAATCTGAAAGCCTATTTTGAAAAACTATATATAAAACTTAAATCCATGTGATAGATTTCATATAAATAAAATGCTTCATATTTTTATACTTGATGATCCATGTTTATTGAATATAATGGACACATTTTCAAACAATCCTTTTCTTAACTATGGATGACTTTTGAATTGTGTTCAAAGTCATACTAAATGCACATTAAAAATATGCTTGAGAAAAAAAAATGATTTTTCAAAGTTAATAAAAAATTCATTGGGAATTGAATTAATAATAATCCATATTCATTAAAAATAATTGAGCCAAAAAATTACAATCCCTCTCGTAAAAATGATAGATTGAATACTAACAATTCATCCATGTTTTCCATTTGGATAGAAAATGTTGATTGCCAACCTATTCTTTCAAATGAATTTATATTTAAATAAATTTAAAAATATGCTTTGAAAGTAGAGAACTGATCTAAAATCCATCCCCATATGCTAACATGAATATATGAAAGTTCAAACTCACATGCACCATCTTCAAATGCCTTTAGAAAACTTTTATCTAATAGTATTATTGATCATGACATTAGTGCATAATAATTTCTCCATATTAAAAAAAAAAAACTCTCACTTGTTATGTGTAATTGACATTTGTCTCATTATATTTTGACAAGCAAATCTAGTGCAGTGTTTCTAGTAGTAAGTCCAATTCGAATGGTACTCTAACCTTCATTGATGCATATATGAATCAACCTTCTTCATTAGATTCACCATCACTTATAGAACCTTCAAAAAATTGGTCATGTGAAAAAAATGTTGTGTTCAAAAATTGAAGTGCCAGCTATTATTTGATATTGGAGTGAACTTATTTATACAAACCTTTTCAGAACATTATTATAAACATTAGTTGTTCCACTAAACTAGGAGTTAGAAATTGGGAAAACATGCAAGATTCCTACCACCCATGTCATATTCACCATACAGTTTCTAAAAATTAATTTATCTCAAATGATGAATTTTAAGATGAAAACATTCTTCATCACAACTTTGAATAATTTGTTGAATTGCATATTTTGTTAGAGCTACATCCTGACAATGATATTTAGCTTGATGAGCTTTATATGCTTGGTTATTGTGACTATGATATACATCATAATATTAATGATAATATTTTATATTCCTTGAAGGAAATGATGACTTATTTTATATAACTAAATTGAGCAAGATATTAATTTCACAAACCCCATTTTGCCAATGCATCCTATTTAAATGTATTATCTCCAGAATAAAATATTTCTCTTGATATTATTATGAATTAATACAATCAACATTCCATAATGATTCTATTTAATATTATTATTCAATTTAGTACTCATAAAAATCATAACTTATCTACTAAATAAGAATTGTGTTGAATTCGCAACCAATACAATAATTTTCCATTACTATTGATTGGATCAAAAACTATTATAGCATTTAATATTAATGTTATGATAGTCCATTCATTCATTCACATGCCTATTAAATAAATAAAACCATTTGAAGTGAAATAACTTGTATTTTTACAACAATTTTTTCAATATACCCAATACCTTTTGATCTATGAAATGAGTTTCATAGAGCTAAAGTTATTGACACATATTGACCAACATTTGAGAGAAGCCTTTCCACAACATATAAATTATCCATTTGGTGAATGATCTATTATTATATTATAACCCCTTATTACTAACTCTTCTATTTTATCTTATGTATTATTAATAAAATCTTGGATATATATACTTTATAATTCATCCATTTGATATTTGTAATTATCCCACATGTATGAGAGGTAGTTGTTGTTGGTGGTGGTAGACATAAGACTCTAAAATCATAGAGTTTAGATGAATGAAAAGTGCTCAATGTGTATAATTTTGTATAGTGTATATCATTTTGTATGTATTTAGCCTATGCATGTTTTATAAAAAGACTATAGAGTATGAAAAGACTACTTCAAATGAAGAAATGAAAGGTTAGAATGCAAAGTAGAAAAACATTGTAAGTTCTATAAATATGGATTATATGTAAATAAAAATGAGTTTTGAACTATTCAAGATTAATATAGAGATAGACTTATGGTTCTTCAAATTTATTCTATACTTGTTCCATGCATAGTTGTATTTTGTTATGTTTTAATCTGTTTAATCATACAATAGTAATGAATGTTATATACAGTTAAGTGTGCATAATCCTTAAACCTGAACATAATGATTACTCTATTTGAACTATAATTTTTTTTAATTTATGACCCTATATTTAAATTTTTATTGCAATAAACATTAACATGTTCAAATGGGTTTCCCAAGAAACTCTACTAATAACGGTGCAATGAGCATGGAAATTGGAAACATGTTGATGTAGTTAATTAGAAAGAGATATTTGGAAAGATGGTTGGATGAGCTTATTCTTAATTTTGAAAGAGGAAGTAAAGAGAATATGAATCTCTATGATATATATTATACATGGTTATTAATAATTGAATACTATTGCTTTAGGATGAGATAGTTATATCACTTTGTGTGGACTGAGAAAAATATAGAAAGTTTGAAAAACTTGGATAATGATTGGATGTGTGTGATATAACACTAACTAAAGACTAGTATTGATAGATATATCAAAATTTTACCATGAAATGGTATGTTATGTTTAATGCTATGTAGGATTTATTCATAAGAGACATCAGAGGCAAATTTATTTAGTGACTACCTACTCTGCTTAAAATGTTGGTTGTGGAAAATGCCATGGTGCCTATCTCTACTAACATGGATTAGTCACCTCATGCCTTATGGGGATGTTTTTGATAAAGAACTAAAAATATAGACTTGAAACTAAACATAGAAGATGGAGGATATAGAGAAACATGATGAGAAGAGAATTATGGGGCTTGAGAAGGAACTATGGCAACTTAAGAGATGGAATAAATAGAACATCTCAAATGTATTTGTGATTAAGAGTATAGTAGATATTTTAGAAAATAAAGAAGGAATGGGGTCTCAAAGTGGAGCTAGAGATTATGGATATTATGGAAATGATAAAATAATAGGGTTAGAATGAGGAGAAAGTAATAAAGAGAGTGTAGAGATGGATAGAGATTGAAAAAAGGATTCAGAGGATATAAAAGACAATAAGGAGAAAGAGAGTGTAAAGATAACACAGGAGTAGGTATAGTAGTTAGAATGTAGTTTTAGGTTGTAGTTAAAATGGATAATATTATTTAGAGAAAAGAAGGAAAAATATTTTAAATAAGTTATTCTAAGTCGTAAGATTAAAGCAGGTTCAAGTTTAAATGAGGAAAAATTCATAGATAAGTTTTTTTAATTTCAAGGGTATGCATCCCATGTGCCTATTTTATCAACATAGAGAAGAATAAAAAGTGCAAAAGCTGGTAAAAATAGTATTTAGTTTGAATATGTCATAGATAGATTTGGAAGACTTAGTGAAGACACTAAGAAAGTGTTAGATAAGAATAAATTGAGGGAGGCTTGTTTTCAACTCACATCAAGTTTTAAGACATTATTAAAGTCTATTCCACAATTATTTAACCATAAAATATATATATGGGGAATGTAGGGTCAAAGAGGTAGAGATAGCCTAGGGCACAAGGATAGTATACTATCTTTAAAGCAAGCTAATTAATTATAAAACTCAAATAAATATATATTAAATTTATTATGTTGAGATATGTTAAAATATAAATTACAACTATACTACATATTGAAATGATAATGAAACAAGGTACTTAATTGGTTCTAATGTTAATACAGATCTAGATCTAGAATAGGAAAAATATAGATTGGATATGGATTCTAATTAGTTACCTGATTCTATAAATTATACCTCTATAACCATGGACACTTGTGTCAACCCAGGACAAATGTTATTATATAACTCTAATGTAGGTGTCCAATACATAATACTTGTTAAAACTACATGTGACCAAATGGATGCTTTTGGGTTCTATGTTGCCTTAACTCTAGTGCATTAAGATATGAGTTATGAACTATCACTCCTTTGTTGGAAATATTGTCATTGATGTCAAAGGTCTAGAATTATTGGTGATAAAAGACCCATTAAATTTAATAGTGTTTTTAATATTCATATCTTGGCTAATTTGTGTTAATATTTATTTAATATTAATGAATATATTTTTGGTTTCATATAAGTCAAAAGAGGGCCCATGGAGAAGTCAAAGAGTCATGGGGTAAAAGATGAAAAAGGAATGGGATGCATTTTCTCATGAAGAATAATCTTGAGGAATTCCAAGAGTCACCATGTCAATACAAAAGAGGTATGGCACATTTTTCCATGAAGGGACACTTTAAGGAATACAAAAAGTCACCAAGATAAAGACAAAAGAGGAAATGATGCTTTTGCTTATGAAGGGTCACCATATGACTTTTCAAATGTAAGGATACGAAGGGTCATGTAAGTTTGGCACCATTTTCCATGAGGATTGAAGGGTCCCAAAGGGTGAATGCCAAAGTCATTTGGAAAGCTATAAATAAAGACTTGAGAAGCCATTTGAGATATGCAAGAGAGTGCATGGTTTGTATTTGTTTTCAAAGAGAGAAAAATAAGAGATATTATAGAGTTCTATCATTTGTTGAGTAAGCAACATTGATAGATAGTTGTGTTCTATACACAAGAGGGGTTGGTGCTCTTGTGGGTTGGTGCTCACAAATATTTGCAAGGGGTTGGTGCTCCTATAGGTTGGTGATCACAAATAGTTTTTGTGTTGGTGCTTGGCAAAGGGGTTGGTGATCCTACAAGTTGGTGCTTACGAACTTCATATTTTGAGTTTGTAAGAATTCATATACGTAAGATTGTTTTCCATGGTTTTTCCCACTTTGGGTTTCCATGTAAAATTTGGTCTCTCTCTCTCTCTTATGTGGTACAAATTATTGTTTCAATTTTATTGCATATCTTGAATGTGTGATTAAGTGGTTTTAAAAAAAAATAGATTAAGTAAAAAGATATATAATATACTGATTCACCCCTCCTCTCAGTATATTTTGTGCTTAATAATTGGTATCAGAGCAGGTTCCTTTTGAAAAAGTTTTATAGCTTGAAGGTAGATTGGGAAAGCATGATGGCTGGATCACATGAAGGATTTTATATAAATAAGGAACCTTTATTTGATGGGATGGATTATATTTTTTAGATCATAATGATGAAGACTTATTTGATGGCCCTTGGATTCAACATATGGCAAGTAGTGGTGGAGGAATATGAAAAGCCACAAACACTTGTAACTACTCCAGTAGAAAAGAAGGCAAGTAAAAATAATGATAAAGCTTTAAATGCTATTTTATGTTATTTATGTGAATAAAAATTTGTTAAAGTTATACAATGTAAATCTACTCATGAAACTTGGGTAAAACTTGAGAATATTTACAAAGGTGATGGAAAGGTTTAGAAAGCTAAGCTTCAAACTTTTAGAAGATAGTTTGAGAGTTTGAAGATGGAAGAAGAAGAAAATATAGCAAGTTATCTTTTGCAAGTTGGTCAAATAGTTAATCAGATTCAAGATCTTGGAGAAAATTTAGAATAATCAACTGTGGTTCAAAAAAATTTGAGATCTATACCATTGAGATATGATGCAAAAGTTTTAGCAATTGAAGAGATGAAGAATTTAGCCAGGCTACAGATGAATGAGTTTCATGGTATTCTTATGGCATATGAGATGTAGCCTAAACAATATAAATCCTCAAAGAGAGAAGCTTCTTTCAAGACATCAAAGAAAGAGAAGGATAAGATTCAAGAATTAAGTGATAATTTTAGTGATGATGAAGATGAAACAGAGATCTATTCATTCGCAAGCCAAAAAAGGGCACAGGTGAATATCAAGGAAAATTACCTTTTAAATGTTTTAATTATGAAAAGATTGGACCTTTTGTAGCTAAATTCCTAAATAAGGGTAATGATAACAATGAAGAAATAAATTATACATACAAGAAGAATTTCAAATGAAAATTCAAGAAGAGATTCGAGAAGAAGAGTTTGTATTCTAAAGATCCTAGCTCAGCTGAAGATAGTGGAGTCAGTGATTCAGAAGAAGAAGAGATTCTATTCATGGCCATACATGAAGATGCCTCTACAAGTAAAAGTATAGATGATAAAGAAGAAGAACATGATGAAGATGAAGTGAATCTGGAAGGAGAACTCATTTGTGCCTTAAAAGATTTAAAAGCTCTTGAAAAAAAGAATTGAAGATTAAGGCTCCAGATCGAGAAAAATAAAAAGGAGTCAAAGGAAATAATTGAAGATCTACAAGCACACTTTGAAGAAGCCAAGAATAATGAAGAAGATCTAATGGCACAGTTGAAAATAGTAAGTAAAGATTGTGAAAGGTATGTTATTAAAATTACTTCTTTAAAAGTAGATATTGAGAAAACAAATAAAGCAATAAATGATAAAGCATCCAATGATTCAAAATTTGAGAATAACACTAATATGTTAAATAAGATATTAGAAAATCAAAGATCAATATCAGATAAGATAGGTATTGGATTTGAAAAGGAGAAATAATAGGTCACTACTTTCATAGACAATGAAAAAGGAAAGAGCTATGTTGAAGCTCTTACAAAAGAAGAAATAAAAAGGAAAGAAGTTAAGAATATAGAGGACATCTCAAACAAAGAAGGCTAGAGGAAAAATAGCTACAAAAGGTAAGAGATACACAAATAGGTCCTATTTTTATGGTTACTATTTTTATTATAATGGATATGGTCATAAAAAAATAGAATGTCAAAAAAGGGCCAACAATTTCAAAAATAAGAAAAAGGAAATTCATACAGAGTCAAGTAGAAGCCACAAATATTTTAGTCCTCTATCAGGATTTAATGAAGAGGCTATAATATGTTACAAGTGTAACAACTTCAGACATATAGCTCAATACTATATAAGTGTGTTTGAGTCAGTCAAGAAGGACTAGAGTTTGAAAGCTCCATTCATCAAGAAGAAAGTTTAGACAGGTTCATGACAAAAGAAACAACCTAAAAAATATATGTTGGTGCAGACAACTTTGCATACAAGAAATGAAGAAAAACCATGGTTCATTGATAGTGGATGTTCAAGTCACATGATAGGAGACAAGAGCAAGCTCATAACCTTGAAGAAGATCAATGGTAGCATAGTGAAATTTGAAGACAATACTATTGCAATAATTGCTAGAAAAGGTACACCAAGTTTAGATAATAGTAAAACTAAAAATAAAAATGTTTTGTATGTAGAAGGTCTTAAGCATAATATTTTGAGTGTAAGTTAAATGTATGATCAAGGGCACACACTAAATTTTTATGTAGAAATTTCTAAAATTAGAAGAAAAGATTTAGATGTGTTAGTTGTAGATGCTTACAGAATAGATAATAATTTGTATATGTTATCAAACATCAAAGGTCAAAGATGTTTTTTGAGTTAGATTGAATAAATCTAGCTATGGAATAGGATAATGGGGCACATAAATTTTTAAAATCTTGTCAACATTAGCAAGAAACAAGTAGTCAAAAATCTTTCAAAGATTACAAAGCCATTTGACATGCTTTGTGAACTTTGTCAGCATGCAAAGCAGGCTAGAAGGTGGTTCAAAACAAAAGAGTACTCAACCACTCAGATGATAGAGCTTATTCACATTGATCTAGTGGACCTATGAGAACTCAAAGTACTCAAGGTGAGAAATATTTCATGTTGCTTATTGATGATTTTTTACGTATGACTTGGGTAATGTTTTTAAAGAAAAAATCAAAAGCTTTCAAACATTTCAAAGCATTATTTGAGAATGAAACTAGTTTGAAGATTAAGTGTCTAAGATCATATCAAGGAGAAGAATTCATGTCAAATAAATTTATTGAGTTTTGTGAAGACCATGGAATAAAGAGACATTATTCAGCAGCCAAAACTCCACAACAAAATGGAGTAGTTGAACAGAAAAATAAAACAGTTCAGGGGATGGTGAAGACAATGCTAAATGAATCTAAGATAGTAGATAAATATTAGAGAGAGGTAGTTGTTACAGTAGTTCATATGCAAAATAGAGCATTATTGAGAGTCAATAGTGGTAAGACTCTTTATGAGCTATGGAAAGACAAACTAGCAACAGTTGATTATTTCAAAGTTTTTGGTAGTAGATGCTTCATAAAGAGAATCGATAAAAAACTTGGTAAGTTTGAATCTAGGTATATGAAGGATATTTCTTAGTTATTATTGAAAAATTAAATCTTATAAATATTATAACAAAATAAACAAGAAAATTGTTGAAAGTGCAAGTGTCAAGATAGAAGAAGATGGAACATAAAGAATCAGTGATCCAGTAGACATTCTTGAAATCATTGAAGAGGAAGATTTTGAAGAATCAGATGACAATGAGAAGAAGGAGAAAAAAGACACTAAAAATCCATCCAAATATGTTCAGATAAATCATAATGAAAATGACATCATCAAGGACAAATAAAATAATTCACACCAAAAGAATGCTGATAAGTGAATTTGAACAAATTAATTTCTCTTTGTTATCCAAAATTCATCATAGAACCTTTTCAGAAGCTAGACATGATAAGCATTGGGTTAAGGCTATGGATTAAGAATTAAATTAGATAGAAAAGAATGATACTTGAAAATTAGTGCCTAGACTAAAAGATCACAATGTGATAGGAACAAAATTGGTTTATAGAAATAATTTGAATGAAAATGGAGAAGTGACCAAAAATAAAGCAAGATTAGTATGTAAAGGATATGCTCAGATTGAGGGAATAGATTTTGATGAAACTTTTGCACCAGTGGTAAGGTTAGAGGCTATTAGAATGTTTCTTACATATGTAGTGTTTAAAAATTTCAAAGTGTTTCAGATGGATGTCAAATCTACCTTCCTAAATAGGAATCTAGAAGAAGAGGTCCACATTGAGCAGCCTAAGAGATTTATTCTCTAAAATATTAGTAGCCATGTATGTATATTGAAGAAAGCATTGTATGGATTGAAACAAGCTCCCAGAGCTTGGTATGCAAGACTTGATAAGTACCTATAAGATCAAGGTTTCAAGAGAGGATTTATTGATAATAATCTCTACATCAAAACAAAAGGTGAGCATCAATTGATTTTTGTGGTATATGTTGATATCATTTTTGGAGAAAATATTGAAAAGATTACAAAATAATTTTTTGATAATATAAAAAATGAATTTGAGATGTCTATGCTTAGAGAATTGTCATTTTTCTTAGGATTACAAATATTTCAGTGAAATAAAAGAATTTTCATATCTCAAAGTAAATATGCCAAAGAAATGTTGAATAAATTTGGTTTTGAGGATTGTGCACCAGTTGGCACACCAATGTGTATAGGAAATAAGGTGAGCAAGGATGGAGATTCACCTATTACAGAGCAATCTTTGTATAGATCTATGATTGGTCTTCTTTTATATTTGATAGGATTGAGACTAGACATCATGCATGCAGTAGGTATGGTTGCAAGATATCAGTTAGCTCTAAAAGATAGTCATGTTTAGTGGGTGAAGACAATATTTAGATATATCAAGGGGACATTGAATTATGGATTGTGGTATCCCACAGGCATAGATTTCACTTTGGTTGCTTATACAAATTTAGATTGGGTAGGGTGCTTGGATGATAGAAAGAGTAAAAGTAGAGGAGCGTTCTTCTTTGGTGATAGCTTAGTATCATGGCTAAGCAAGAAGTAGAATTCAGTATCACTTTCTATAGTTGAAGAAAAATATATTGCAGCAGTATTGTGTTGTACTCAATTGCTTTGGATGAAGCAAACTTTGGAAGATATCAAGGTAAAGTATGATGAACCTATTTATATTTTTTGTGATAACACAAGTTCTATTAATATTTCAAAGAATCTAGTGATGCAATCAAGAACAAAACATATTTCCCTTATATATCACTTCTTGAGAGAATAGGTTGCAAATCAACAGGTTAAGATGGAGTATATCAGTACTACAGAGCATATTGTATATATTTTCACAAAGGCACTATCAAAAGACACATTTGAGTATCTATGAGAGAATTTGGGAGTAATTTCTTTTACTTCCTACCATTGAAGTTTACCATTAGTTAAGGCGGAGATAAGTGTTAGCTCAAGGTAGGCCCTTTACCATTGATTTTAAAGGGGGAGAATAATAGGTATAGGTACAAGTTGATACAGTAAGGGGGAGTTGTTATATGTTTTTAAGGTGATAGTATGTGCAAGTTTTAGGATGTGGTAGTTTATTTGAGGTTTCCATCAATGACAAAAGGGGAGATTGCTGGAAATATTGCCATTGATATCAAAGGTCTAGCATTATTGGTGATAAAGGCCCCATTGCATTTAATGGTGTTTTTAATATTCATATCTTGACTAATTTATGTTAATATTTATTTAATATTAATGAATATATTTTTGGTTGCATATAATTCAAAAGAGGGGACATGGAGAATTAAAAGAGTCACGGGGTAAAAGATGAAAGAGGAATGGAATGCATCTTCTCATGAAGAGTCATCTTAAGGAATTCCAAGAGTCACCATGTGAAGACAAAAGAGGTATGGCACATATTTCTATGAAGGGACACTTTGAATAATATGGAAAGTCACCAAGATAAAGACAAAAGAAGAAAGGATGATTTTACTTATGAAGGGTCACCATATAAATTTTCAAATGCAAGGATACGAAGGGTCATGCAAGTTTGGCACAATTTCCATGAGGATTGAAGGGTTCCAAAGGGTTAATTCCAAAGGTCATTTGGAAAGCTATAAATTAAGGCTTGAGAATCCATTTGAGATATGCAAGAGAGTACATGGTTTTTATTTTTTTTTGATGAGATAAAAGTAGGAGATATTGTAGAGTTCTATCATTTGTTGAGTAAGCAACATTGAGAGATAGTTGTGTTTTATACACAAGAGGGGTTGGTGCTCCTGTGGGTTGGTACTCACAAATATTTGAAAGGGGTTGGTGCTCCTACAAGTTGGTCCTTATTAACTTTATATTTTGAGTTGGTTTTCATGCATATACTTGAGATTTTTCTCCATGGTTTTTCTCACTTTGGGTTTCCATGTAAAATCTAGTCTCTCTCTCTCTCTCTCTCTCTCTCTCTCTCTCATGTAGTGCAAATTATTATTTTAATTTTATTACATATATTGAATGTGTGATTAAGTGGTTAAAGAAAATAAATAAGATTAAGTATATATATATATATATATATATATATATATATATTGATTCACCCCCCCCTCTCAGTATATTTCATGCTTAACATCCTTGTCAAATAGAAAAACTCTATTTCTTCATCTTCATAGTGGTTGTGGGAAAAATAGGTTAGTGGGCACATAGTGTCAAAGTAACCCAAAGAGCCCTCAGTCAATGAGTGTTGCCTACATATCTAATACTTTGAAGAGGGCCTTAGACTTATGTAGTTCTTCCCTATGTGTTGTCTTGTGTGTGAATCATGTAATGTGTGATAAGCAAATATAATAGTGACCTAGCTTGTAACTTAGAAAATATGTCTCATGGATTACTCCATTAATTTAGAATTATATAGATGTTATCCCTATAGTTGATATGGAAATAAGATAAAACAAAGAGGATTTTCTCATTTGAGTGTTTGATTGAGTGATTTTTTGTTTGTGTTACATTTTTTCTAGGTGAGGAATGAGTGAGGGTTGATATTATATATATATATATATATATATATCAATCCATTTGGAGAATATAATACATTAATTTACTTATGCCAACCATAGGGATACATTTCATTTGAAAATTGGATGAATTTAGGGCACTAGACACTTGTTTTGGGATATGACACTTACGTCGACGTAGGTATCTGATTGGGATGCAAGTGTCTGGAAAGTTGTAAAATAGGTGTAGGTCTAAAACTTCTAGAAATAGAAGATAAACATGTTTATAACATTTTGGGCAACACAGAAGGCTTGGGTCATTAGAATAATAGTGATCGGACTAAGAGATAAGAAATTAGGCATAGAAAGATAGTGTATGTGAGTCATTCAAAAGTGGGAAAAGGTATAGAAGCTAAAGGTACATCCATGATATGTATTTTCAAAGTGTACAAAATTGAGGTGATATATAATTTATAAATAGTGTCTACACTTTCCCTCCTTTAATCTAGTAGTGAAATTTATAGTTTAAAATAAAAGGAATGCATACCTAAGTGTGTATAACACACCTTATCTTTGCTTGAGTCTAACTTGAGTTATTTTCTGATGACTGACCTACAACTAAGAACATGTTACAATGTATAACTAGTGAATATAATCTAAAATTGAAAGCATTAAAATTGAAAGAGAGAAATGTTTAGGAGTACATCTATGTATCGATGCAACCATCTTGTCTTTTGGTGATTTTGATTCAAATAATGTATCATTATGAATCAATGAAATTGAGATTAGGACAAAATATAAAATCTAGAAAGTGCATATATCTAAAGAGATAGAGAGATATTTTAGGACACATACCACCAGCCTTACAGAAAATGTGAGTTACCACCTAGTAATTGATATTAGCTCAACCATGCAACCCAATTGTACTTTTTAACATATTGAGTGTGAGTGAACCAAGTCAGCTCACACTATAAAATTGGTGAATCTAGATGATGTTATCAAGTCCAACCTATAAAATTGTAAATATTGAGTGATTTAATCACCTCAACCATACCAAAAAGTGAACAAACTACTGTAGTAGATTAGCTCATTACAATCTATAAAATTCCAACCTAGAGGGTGATGATAGTCTCTGAAAGTGTTTTAAATTTGAAATTGATTTGATTTTTCAATATTAGGTATACATTACATAGCATATCAAACTTATATATGTCTCATGCTAAAATTATGTATAACAATGGTACCAATGTATAAAATTCTACCACAAATGTGTATCTAAATCATATAACTATGACTTTGTCCAATTTGAAATTATGTAAGTGTGGAGAGCATGTTTCCAAAACATGACCCCACTAACTAGTATAAGATTGGATTACATGTTGCTAAAACATGCACCCACTATAATTTGAGTATGAGAAATAGTGTAAGTGCCAATGTGGAAGACATGTTTCAAAAATATGCCCCCACTATAATTTGGGTACGTTGAATATTGGATAAGTGTGGATAAAATTTATACAAAACATGCCCCACTAAATTTGAAACTATGAAAAATTTGGAGAACATGTTTTTAGAATATTTCCCCACTATAATATAAATCTATGAATCAATGTGGAAGTCTTGCCTCTATGGAATCACCCCATTAATATGCCACCCTTTTGAAGTGAGGGGAAGTAGAAACTAGTAGTCACCTTACCTCAAAAGGATAATATAACTATACAATGTGTATGAATAATGTAATATGTATAAGGAACTTGTATAGGTAGATAAATCATTGAATCATGAAGAATGTGATCATACCAAGTCCTAAGATTCATGATGTGAATCATCACAACATATAGATAGTAATAGTACAAACTCAACAAGGAATCAAACACACACACTAGAGCCCTCAAAAGTAATTCAGAATATAATGGTGCAAGGAGAACTAAAAGAAGTTTCATGTTCAAATTCCACACAATCAAAGGGTCATGACTTGTTCAAATACACACAAATCAAGGAATGACATATTTAAATGCCAACATACAAAAAATAACATTGAAATGTCAAAGAGGAAAATAGAGGCATGGGAGCTAAAAATAATAGATCATGTTAAAATGCTAAAACAAATAAGATAATAACAAGGAAAGACACTCAAGGAAGTGCATGAATGGAATCATAAGCAACCATGATAAACATGTTATACTATTCTTTGGATATATGTGTTAGCAAAAAATGTTAAGTACATAGCATATCAAGTACACTACAAAAGATATAAGCATGGATAAAGGCATAATTACATATATGAGAACAAATATGATAATTTAAAGTGACCATATCATGATATAACCTATATGTATTGTGGTCATAGAGGTGTATGCCCCTAACATCCTAGTGACATGAGTAGAGGAAAAATCTAACATGCAAAAGTGCATAGATCATGTATCTATGTATGCTTATATCACACTCAAAATATGTGTATATAAAAAATATTGATTTACCATTTACCAACATGAAACCAAAATAATATATTCTAAGGAGCCAATATAACATGTAAATGTTTAACATATTTTTGGTTTTTTTTTTTTTTTTAATTATTATTATTATTATTATTATTATTATTATTATTATTATTATTATTATTAGAATATGTGAAACCTTGTAACCTTAATTTGGATCCTTTACATTATTTTGATCACAGTTATATAATTGGAAATGGTACATATTACATTTGTGGTAGAAAAACCAATGTTATAATTTGGGATATGGATCCATTTCTCTTTATGAAAAAAAAACATCTTGCTGATTTTGGTCAATTTTTTCTTCCATATAACCAAAGAGTGCCCAATATAAATGGATATGGAGATTTTTGTGGCATCACCCAAACATGTGTTTGAATCCCTTTAGGACCACAATAAATTTATAGTGTTATGTTTCCCAAGGAGTCTTTCCAACCTCCTTTTCTTTGTAATTCTTTTAGGTCAAAACCAAGATGTGAAAAATGTCTTATGTTGACAGTTTTTTGTTTGTGTGGGATTGATATGGTTATGCCAAAATAAAATCACCACCCATGAATAAGGTGATTGTTAAATATTTTTGATATGGATGCTTTTTTTATTGTTAACCTTGGGGTGTTTTTATAGGATATGGACCTTGGATTGGTCCCATATTGAGTAAATTTTTTAGAGCTCCCATATAAAGATTAGGAACTCCACATTTTTTTATCATAATATTCATTTGGTAATTAATCTTCCTCATTTATGTGAGGAATAAAACTTTGGAATTTATAAGGTCATATGTTAAGATCCTTTTGATTAATAAGTATGAATGAAATATATCTATGAACATCCACATATAAATAGGTAAATGACTCATATTATTTATACAATGTTCTTTCTTTCAATGGAGAAAAAATACCTCTACTAAAAATAAATTATAACCCCTAATCTAAATGTCTAAATTTTATCTCATATGATATACTTTAGAATCAAATGGTATAATATTGAATCGATTCATCATCATATTTTTTGAAATTGTACAAATGTTCTAATGTACATTTTGGCACCTTATGGATATTGAAATCCATGAAGAAAACATATTCTAATTGTGAAAAAGTGGTTAAAGAACCCTTTGATAGGCGACATAACCAATTATGAGCCTCATCATAAGTTCTCATATGGAATACCTTTAGTAATTGTTTGTCATCTTTTATTCATTGACCAAAAAAATGCACATATTTAATCATGTGGTTGAATGGGTATTTATGAATATAAAAGAGAGGTATATCTGGTAGTTCAAAATTTTGTGGATAAGTATATTCAATTATACATTGTGTAAGAGTTTTATTGTTGAATGAGGTAACATTTGCATTAGTATTATGGAAATCCATTTGCATTTTAAGTATATAAACCTATTTTTTAATATACCCTATAGTAATCATCATAGAAATAAAATACTCCATGGGAATGGTGGTGCTTGGCATAATTGTAATCATTTATATTAACCCACCACCTCTCTTAAATCTAGGCTTATGAGTATCATCATCCTCATGGATAACAAGTGCAAGTTTTGAATCCCTAAATTTAGGATACTTTGGTAATGTTATTAGATCTCTAAATTGTGGTAGCATTGGTATATCATTTGAAGAGCTTGGTTTATTCACCTTTGGTAGAGATATAGAAATTGGTATTAGATGTAACTTTTGTGAAGGCACCTCTTTTGTTATGGTATAAACCATTTGCATGAATGAATATTTTAGGAGATATAGATACCTTGGTTAGAATACCTCTATTTCAAGATTTGGAACATTAGGATCCTTTGGCACTTTAGGTTTGTAATGCTTACCCATTCTTTGTGCCTTAAAGTTTCTTGGTAAATATACCATGATTTATTTTTTAACCTTTAAAAAATTTCAATGTTAAATGAATGGAAAAGGAATCATCACCCTTAATAAGGGGGAATTATTTGGAAATGTTGTAATTATGGGGGTTTGAATTAAGTTATTTGAAGGAATATACCACTTATAATAAATTTTTAAATTAGTCATAATTGCCTTATGTATTTATCATAAATTTTGATGATCATATGAAGGGGAATCTTAGTCAAATGTACCCACTTTTTTTGTAGAATGTGCATGAAGGGCATGATTAGATGATTTTCCTTGTTGGTGACTAGTGTTTTTTTAATAAATATCCCAAGCCTTGTCAATTTGTATTATATTTAAAATAAATGAGGTGGGTTATACCTTGTTAATTTTTGCCCAATCCTTATCCTTTGTATCCATATTTAAAAAAATATTGAAGTCAAAAATCATATGATGATGGTGTAGTAAGTAATGGTAAAGGATGCTTATCTTCCTTAAGATGGATCAACTCATACGGAACATGGACAATATTTGAGATTGATGATTTAGCATTTATAAGAATACAAGACTAATAAATTTTTACCCCTTATTTGATATAAAGTTGGAGAGATTCATAATTATAGTCATCAAATCAATCAATATCATCCATGATAAGAGAGATAATGAACATAAATATCAAGACAAAGTAAGTAAGAAACACCATAGATGGAAATCTTAGGCAAGAATGATGTTCAAAGATTAGGTTTACCAAATTTCTAACAATAAAATATAGATATGGGGAATCTAGGATTAAAGGGGTAGAGATAGACTAATGCCCAAGGATGGTAGACTATTTCTAAAGCATGCCAATAATTATGAAACTTATATAAACATATACTAAATTTATTATGTTGAGCTATGATAAAAATAGAAAGTACAAATATGCTTGATATTGCAATAATAATGAATAGAAGGTACTTAGTTCTGATGATAATACGTATCTAAATATAGACCATACAAAAAGTAAAATGGATATGGATTTTGGATCAGTCGTATGATTCTAAAAATTGTACCTTTATAGCTATGAATACTTACATTAAATTGGGATGGTTGCATCGATGCTACTATCTAACTCAAATGGAGGTGTTCATTATAAAATACCTACTAAAACTAGATGTGACCACTTAGATGCTTTTAGGTTTTGTGTTACATTCCCTTTGGTGCATTCAAATCTAGGTCATGGACTATCACTCCTTGTCAAATATCAAAACCCTAGTTCTTTATATTCATAGTGGATATGGAAAAAATGGGTTAGTGGGAACACGATTTTGAGTTACCCTAAATAACCCTCCATAAATGAACATTGCTTACATAGCTAATACTTTTAATATGTCCTCAAACTTATGTAGTTCTCCCCTAGATGTTGGATTATGTATGAATCATGTAATGTGTGATAAGAAAGTATAATAGTGACCTAGCTTGTATCTTAGAAAATATGGCTCATGGAGTCCTCCTTTAATAATTTAGACCTATAGATATCTTGTCCTTGTGACTACTATGGAAATAAGATAAAATAGGGAAACTTTACTCACTTGAGTGTTTTTTGGTGTATGGTAGGTCTATTATAGGTGAGGAATGAATGAGGGTTGATATTGTATATATATTATTCCATTTGGATAATATCTCACATTAAATGACTTAAGCCAACCATAGTAATATGTTTAATTTATGAATTGGATGGATTTGAGGCACTGGACACTTGTGTTAGGATAATAAACTTACATTAATGTAGGCATTTGATTGAGATGCAAGAGACTGGGTAGTTAGAAAATAGGTGAAAGCCTAGAACTTATGAAAATAGAAGATAAATAGGTTTATAACATTATAAGCAAGATAGAAGGCTTAAGTCATCAAAATAAAATTGGTAGAACTAAGAGATAATAAATTAGGCACATAAAGATAGTGTATGTAAACCTTTTGGTAGTGGGGAAAGGTCTAAAATTTGAAGGTACATCCATGATATGTATTTGTCAAGTGTACAAGATCGAGTTTTTATATAATTTAGAAATAGTGTCTACAACAACATCAAGTGGTTTTAGGTGTGAGTGAAATAAACATAACTGTCACTACAAGATTTTTTGTTACCTTGGCATTATATGATGGGTCTTATGACTCTGAACAATGCCTACTAACACGTGAGATTAAATGATAGGTTAAAGGTGTAACTACTTAAGATGCAAATAAGTGAAAGCTCTTAAAATATTTAATAGGAAAAGATATATAATTCATGTAGAAATGGGATGCTAACAAAATAATCCTTTAGTAAATCAAATATCAACTGATAGGAAAACTTTAAATGAAAAAATGTGAGTCATAAAAAATAATACAAATCAGTATGGGACTATGATGGTAGGTTATATAATGTGATGAACCAAGTATAATTTCTATTTCATGATACAAATAAGGTTGCATGGTTCTGATAATGCCTTTAAACTTGAATTAGGTTCTCTATTTTTAAAAATTAGTTTACTAACATGGCGGATGTTTGGGAAAATATGCTTCAAGTGGAGTAGACAAAGGAATATGGGTATATTTTTTAGCTTACCAAAAAAACTAAGACAAATATATATGTTATTTTATGAAAGATGGATGAGTACATAAAAGTAACAGGCCCAAATTATGCCTTTTGTGTATGGAATCTGAAAAAGAGGGGCGCCACAAGAATGAGTGCCAAAAATTCAAAATATAAATATGTGATATCTATCATGTAGTAGGGCATGTGACTAAGAAATGCCATCTCCTACAATAGGAAATCCAACCTTAGTTTCTAGACTATAATTTTTTCAAGTTGCACAATCATGATGATATAAATTGTCAAACTCTCTAATAATTAAAGGAAGATGTCACTAATAATGTCTTTGTATTAGCCACATAATATATTCCATATGTGAAACTAGAGGTTCCAAACCCAGATGTAGAGATGACTATTGTGACTCAAGTTTCTATTAAATAGGTGCCAAACTTACCTCAATATCAACCTAAAGACCTATTAGGGTGGACACCATAGTCTCCATAGAACCATATAGGATGGACTCCTCCATCCCCTTAGTATCAACAACCATGGAACACTATGTCACCCCAACATCAATCATCAATATGGTCCCCATATTCTCCCCAAATACTATGTGGGGGATATGATGGCCAAAAATAATAGGGGTGGGGTTCCCCACAAACACAAGGAGGATATGATGGTCAATAGTAACAAATTGGGGTTTTCAATAGAGATAAGGAGGATATAGAGGTGGGTACTAATGTGAATATTGAGGAGCTAATCAAAAAATAGATAAGAGATAGGGTCATTAAATGATTATCTCTTTTATGTGTGGAGAATACAATCATTTGTTATGACATTTTCCAACCAATCATCAAAGATAGATATACTACACATCTTTTGGAGTTCTAGGGTAGCATCACATAGAATATTTACCTACATTAGAAAAGTATAAAAAATAAAAACTAAAGTAAAATGTAAATATTGTGAATTATCACCCAAAATGTACTACATTCATGCAAGTAGTCACTTAAACTCAGTACATAGTAAGGATTTCCACCCTTGGGTATTCCATAAGATCAATATATTATAAAAGTGCATTAGGATAAACACCTAGATCCTCCAAAGGAAAAGGGTATAATATATTAGGAAACATAGGTATTATAGAATATATAATATTAGATTGATTTTATACGTGACATTGTATTCATTGATGGAAAAATATATGGTCAAATTTTGTGCATTATATGGTAGGATGGAGTAGTTACTACTTTGACATATTTACTTAAACTAGTAAATACTCTACATAATAA
Source organism: Torreya grandis (assembly GCA_037957365.1). Classification (NCBI taxonomy): domain Eukaryota; kingdom Viridiplantae; phylum Streptophyta; class Pinopsida; order Cupressales; family Taxaceae; genus Torreya; species Torreya grandis. The sequence continues at coordinate 1,224,811 of JARHVA010000922.1, read as the reverse complement.
ATGCATATAATAAAACATTACAAAACTTATACATAATCTATTAGACTACACAAAGAGGTCAACAATGCATTGATAAGGTAGTATGGTATATAAAGACAAAGAAGCCATGGGATGTTGACTCTTGAATGGATATCAAATTGGTATGGTATGAAGTTATAAATGTTGTATTCAAATCTAGAAGTGTAGTAAATATGATCCCTCGGTCAACTTGGGAAACCATTAGATGACTTGCTCTTAGTTAGAACCCAATTATGTTGAGTCTCATAAAATACAGAAGAACCTATTAGGTGACTAGAGGATTTATAAATTAGAGTTAATAATCTAAGTTTGTAAGGTGACTACAAAGTCATAGATATGAATACCATTGAAATGTACTACCCATCATTGATTAGTGAAATTGGGTATATGATGGCTAGAAACCATCAACATTATATAATCAGTTGGAGGCACATCAAGGGGATAATATTATAATCATACCTCTCAATAAATATGAAATCAATCCTTATACCATTCGTAATGATCCTGACTCAGCTTATGAAAATGGGGATAATAGCTATTTTAAGGTTGATATAGAGCCTAAGCAAAATATACTGCAAACTACATAGTTAAACTTTTTCCATTAAGATACTGAGCCACTTCATTGGTTACAAAAACAAGATTAGTCTTCATCTAAACTTGTGATTATAAAGGAACAATTTTCACGATTCCATATAGGAGAATGGAAGTCTCCCTCTATATGATCACCAATGTGGTTTGAAGTATATTTATTATATAAAATGGGTGTGATAGACATGGATTACACCAAACCAACTTAAGAAGGTGTTCTACCTTGAGAATTTATGTCTTTATTAGGTGGTGATTTAGACACCCATATGCTGAATTGGGTGAGAGGAGACCATAAGGTGAGACCAATGTGAACGGTTTTTGCTATAAAATGGCAATTACCTCAATACTTTATAACTTCAAACTTAAGCTAATTCATTTATAGATTAGAAAAAACATGTTCTAAATATGGAACAATGAGTTAGTTCTCTGAATTATGTAATAAGGATGTTGATATGACATGGTGGATAATACATAAGTCAAATCAACTACACTGAGAAGATGCTTGTGAATTGATGTGAGCTTGATTTCAAATATAGCCTATGATAACAAGTCAGTGGCCATTTTACCTATAAGGTTATTTACCTAAAATTCATAGTCATAATTATGTAGATGTATGTTCTTCATAGGTTGTGAAACCCAAATACTGGGTACATGTGTTCAACTATACCCTTGCACCCCTTCTAATAAATTGATACATGCACAAAGAATGCATGTGAAAAACTAAGAGTTAAACACAAGTTAAATAGGATTTTATCCAAAAATTTGTATTTGAGGATGAGTATCCCATGGTGTAGAAATCTTTTCAAAATTTGAAGATATTTTTATGTCATGGGTGAGTAGAGGATATAAACAATGTGCAGGACTACTCTTTACAAGTAGAAGCATCTATAGAATTAAACACATCTATCAAAATTTATAATGTAAATAAGTAGATAGAGAAGTTTTTGGTGAAACATTAGAATAGGATCATAGATAACAAATATTAGACAAAATTGAGTGACATCAATGACAATTTGGATTTAAAGGGTTTATTTGAACCTAATGGAGAGGCAAAGCAACCAAAATTTAAAATTACAGATCAAATTGAAGATGTGTAGCTACAAAGTTTACACATTTAGGAGTAATAAGGACATTATGAGACTATATTACAAGTGGGTCTAACAAGATATATCAATAACCATTAAAAAATTGGTAGGGAACATTGGTACTTAGTCTATGTCAAGGATTGCAACTTTGGTGACTACTATACAAAACAAGAGATCAAAAGGTCTTCAATTACTATGATATTATCAATGTGCTCCCAAATTTTTTTATAATTCAAGGGTGTAGACCCTTCATTGTGAGAGATGTACATGGAACTCAAGGAGTGTGCATAGCCTATTAAGAAGTGACCATATAAGATAAATACCAATATGAAGCTTAAAGTTTAGGCTGAAATTGATTAGATGTAGGAATCAAAGATTAATTATATATTATAAAAAGTAGACTAGGTAAGTCCAATGGTGGTTCAACCAAAAAAATTAGGGGAGATCAGTGTTTATAGGGGCTATAGAGAATTGAATCATGCCTATGTTAATGACACATTTCTAATTCCCTTCATAGACAAAGTTACTTAATTAGTCATAGGGTGTAGAATTTATTCCTTTAAATATGGATTCAATTACTACCATCAAATACTAATCACAGTTAAAGATAAGGTTAAATCCACCCTTGTAATGGAATGGGGCTCCTTCACATACAAGGTAATGCCATTTGGTTTGAATAATGCTCCTACTTTTTTCTCTATAGCTATGGTCACTACGTTTGAATATTTCATCCATGATTTTTTGGAAGGATATCTTGATAATTGGGCTATATTATATTTATTTAAAGAACACCTATCTAAGTTACAACTCATGTTATAATGATGTTGATCTCTACACATCAATTTAAATTTTAAAATGTGTTTGTTCTTTACACCATTTGGTTTTTTCTTGGGTCACATAGTATGTAGAGATGGTATTTTGGTTGATTAAGCCAAAATCTTAGTCATTGTGAGAATGGAACTTCCTGTAAGTTATAATAAAGTGTGATATTTCTTGGGACATATAAGATATTACTATAATTTCATCAAAGGGTATGCAGTTATATCCATAATAATGGAGAGAATACTGCACAAAGATACAAAGTTTGAATGGATGGTTGAGTATTAAGAACCTTTTATGGATTTGAAGTAAAGATTAGTAACAACCCCAATATTGGAATTTACCTATTAGAGTAATCCATTTCATGTGCATATATATATTTTAAAAATCATAGTATGAGTTGTCTTGTCTTAACCAAGAGATGGAGGTCTTGATCACCCCATTCACTTCATAAGTGGGAAATTATCAAAAGAAGAGAAAAATTACACTACTACATAGTGAGAGTATTTGGATATGGCATTTACACTACAAAAATTAAGGAATTCCCTCTTGTAAACAACATTTTAATTATTTACAAACCACTACGCTCTACGATATCTAGTAAATAATCCCATGCTAGGTGGAAGGATATTTAGGTGGTTAATGTTGTTTCAAGAATTCTAGTTTAATATCAATTTTAAACTAAGAAGAGCAAATGTGGGACCAAATAATCTTAGCCAAATAAAGAATGGGAAAAATCCATAAAACTTGAAATATGAGTCACTAGATGCACACTTATTTAGAGTCTTTGTGGTTCTAGAGAATATGGAAGACAACCAAATTCCTAGAATAAGGATCTTTTATGATGCACTATGTTGAGAAAGATAAAAATTAGTTGGTCACATGATCCATACCATTCAATGTTATTATTGGCCAATTTTGGCCCACATACCAAGCTTGTGCCTAGATGGACAAGTTGAGTAGAATTCCATAGCTTTGAAGGTCAATTAGTAGTTTCATGTATAATTTTAGAAGGGCTTACAGACCTTAGAAAAGCTAAGTACAAAACCTTTTGGGCTAAGTGTTCATTCTCTCAGGCATTTTATTTTGCTAAGTTAAAATCTTTTGAGACCCTTTTTTGTCTAAGTATTGGAATTTATTTCAGATAAATTATTCAAGATAAAGTTTTTGAAAGATGTTTTCTTTCGAACAAAATGTCTGAAGCAAAAGAGGCTAAGTAAGATTTCTTTCGAGAGATTTGTTTTGGGTCTTTTGGGCTAAGTGTCAGGAATTGTTTCAAACATTTTATTCGAAACAAAAATTCCAAAGGATATTTCTATTGGAAAGTGTACCAAACAAAAATCCCAAAGGATATTTCTCTCAAAAAGTGTACTAAACAAAAATCCCGAATGGTTATTTTTAGGAAAGTGGTCCATTATAGAAATCCTCAAGGTTTTTTCTCAAGAAAAGTTTCCCAAACACATTTTTCAAAATGTCTTTTTGTAGCAAAACATCACAAACACTATCAAAAAGTGTACCAAACAAAAATCCCAAAGGATATTTCTCTTGAAAAGTGTACCCAAAAAAAATCTCGAAGGTTCTTTTTAAAAAAAGTGGTCCATTATAGAAATCCTAAAGGGTTTTTGTCAAGCAAAGTGTCCCAAACACATTTTACGAAAGTTCTTTTTGCATCAAAGTATCGCAAACACTTTTCTCAAAAGGCAATTTTTGTCAAGAAAAGTGTCCTATAATTTTTCTTGAAGGATCTTTTCTTAGGAAAGTGAACTAAATAGAAAATCTGAAGGACACTTTCAGAAAGCCCGAAGGGTTATCTCAAGGGGCAAAGTGTCCTTGACAAAAGTTTTGACAAAAGATACAAAGGCATATTTTATTTTAGTAGAATTATTTTAGAAATTTGGCTAAGGCATGTATTTATTTTGAGGAAAATGATTTGTAACAATTTTATTGAAGACTGATTTCTTTTAAATATTTTGTCTGAGAAAAAGACTAAGTGCACATTTCTTTCAGGAAAAATTTCCAAAATAATTTACCCAAGGACATAATTCTTTCAGACAAATTGTTTGAGATAATCTTTCCCCAAGGACAAATTTATTTTGAATAAATTATTTGAGACAAAACTTGTAGATGAACTCTTTCAAACAAATTATTTCAACAAAGTTGATCCAATAGGATGGTGATAGGTACACAAATCTCAAAGTAAATCTCAATAGCCATCCATTGAATTCTAAAGATTGAAGGTCATGCAGACATCATTAATGTTCCCATGAACCTCATTTGATAAGCACATGAATGTCAAATTCAAGCCCCAAAAATAACCATTGGGATTCAAATATCCCATTGATGGTTGCATGGATGTTAATCTTAAGTCCTATGAAGTATCCATTATAATTCAAATGGCAAGATCCTATGGTACAGGTTCATCAAGATAATATCTAATAACACACAAGCAAGTCAAAAGGTGAAGGGGCTTAGAGGCCACCACATGTCATAAGCATGGGAATAGATGGACTGATGAGCAAATCCAAGGACCAAATGTGTAGGTGGCAAGTGTCAATAGTGCATTATCTTAGGTAGAAGATCTAACAGCATGTGTTTAACTTGTTAGAGGAGATCCAATAGTGCAAGTAAGGGTCAAGGTCAATATAACCTGAGTTGATTTGTCAACAACCAATAAATAAAGGACCAAGATAGGATATTTTTGATTAGGGTTGACAAAGTAGCTTGACTAGGGAAAAGCAAATAAATAGACCCGAACTGGTGAAAGATACGTGGAACCAAGCTCAAGCTCGACCTGAGTTGAACTAGGATAAATAATAAATACCAACCTTTACCAATAGAGCTCCATAGAGTTAAAATAGGACTTTTAAACCTAATATAGGCCAAAGGGTGGTAACTTGTTGTAAAAGGGACTAGACATCGAGCAGAGTGACATCTATATGGACTATAGAAAAACCAATAATCTTAGATTGGTTTTCCTCTAGAGTAGAACCCAAGTCTAGTTTTGAAAGTAAGGAGTAACTATGTGTAATCAATGAAGGAACATCCTAATCCATGCTCCTGATAAATAGCCACATAAAGTAGTCATAACCAAAGCTTAGTCAGGTTCATAGATGTAAGGATTTTGTCATTATACATAAACAGTCAAGTAAAAGATGGCATGAAGATCAAATATAGAGATCTTACTGTCTTGTTCATGATGGATTGTATCTTGTTGGACCAAAGCACAGTGGAGCATTTCTTTCAAAGTTGGAAACTCATTAATTATTCTTGAAACATGTTCTCTCTTCCTTTATCCCAATTTTCCTATAGTATCCCAATCTCTTCTCCTTTGTAAAGGTTCTCAGATTTAAAAAAAATTATCTTTCTAGGATATAGGGAACTCTTTGATATACTTTAAATTATGCTGAGTGTGATTGGACTCAACCCTATCAAGTATTTGTAAGAACTACCTCTTGATGTAATATGAGGCTTTATTTACCTATGTCTTGCCTTGGATATGGTTTGGTGAGTTGTGCATGATGGCATTGTATAAAGTATAATCTTCCTCATCCATTGTCCTCCTTTATAACCTTATATAGGGAGTTTTTAATGCTATTTACAGGTCTAGATTAGTGTTCTACTCTGAACCTCTTCTATGAAATACTTATGAAATTAGCTTGATATTGAGGTTTTCTAAGCTGATACTATCTTTTATAGATCTAGTGTGGGTTCAAGCTTATGAGAGTTCCCTTTTGAGTTTGGTGGATCACCTGATTAACCTTCTTAGGATCCCTTATCCCCTTTCTAACCCTTTTCCTTATGAAGCATTAGTTAATCATTAGTTTAGGTGAGCATCAAAGAGGAATCCGGCCTACACTAGAGGTTTAGCCCCACTATAGGTTACCCATAGCTTGGGGTTGTCCCAATATTAGAGCTTAGTTGGAGAGAGATTGAAGAACCCTCTCCAAGGGTGAAAATTAAGCCTATAATAGTTTCTAACACATGGCTAAGAATAGGCAGGATTTTGTGTGGTCCTAAGAGTTTCATTTTAGCATGGTTGAAGATGAAAATGAGCATGATATAGTCAATCAATCAATTAACCATGTTGGAGAGGTCATAAATGAGCTTAAGGAAGAAATAAAGGAAAAATAAGATCAAGATGAAATATGGAAAAAAATGTACTATGAATTCATGGATTAGGTAGAGGTTTTAAACCAACTTATGCCTCCTTCAGATCTTGAAGATGAACTTGCCAATTAGGTTGAAAAAACTCACCAATCTCGAGATGAATTATCGTTTAGAGGAAGTATTGATGTCTTCAAGAATGAATAAGAATAGTCATATTTAGAGCCATAAGAATGTGACATTTTGGGACTTAGGTGGATTGATGAGCTACCATATGACTCCATCCAGAGCAAGCAAAGCAAAGATGGTGCTAAACTTGGCATTGTCTTAGATGACCAAGAGGAAGCTGCCTTTTGGGAAGATGTAGATATTTTATGCCTAAGCCTAGATATTCAACCAAACATTAGTTCAGAGGAGCCATCACATGATGTTATTAATTTAGAGCACAAAATTTATCCATCAAATGAGAAGGTTGTAGATGCTTCTATAGTCTAATATGAGGCAAGCCTTGAAGAAATAGACCAATATGTCTATATTAGAGACATGTTTGTCCCATTTCATCCACTTGAAAGCATGCCAAATGGATCATTAACTAGGCATCTCAGCTTACATAGTAAGAGCTCTCAAAATCAACGTATTTTTCATCCTATTTTATCAAAAGTGAATGACACTCAAATTTTTCCATCTGACCTAGGACAAAAATACCTATGAATTATAACCATGTATATATATTAGAGTAGGTTCATACTTTTCTCTAAGTGCCTCTATGCACATTTGTTTATTAGGATAGTTTTTTTTCCTTCTTGCAAGTGCCTACATGAACTTGCCTTTGATATTTTTGTTTTTCTTTTATCCTTGTTATTTCAAGAGGAAGTTTTGGAAAGGGTTCGCCTTATATCCAGTTTTAAACTAGCTCAATTACAGAGGTTAGTGACTCAATTCCCAATGCACTAGACAAGGCAAGTGGTTTGGGTTCTCAAGCATAATAGGCATGCTTCCCTATGAGTCACCAAAGATGTTAGCCAATTTTGGCCCACATACCAAGCTTGTGCCTAGATAGACAAGTTGAGCAGAGTTTCAGAGCTTTGAATGTCAAGTAGTAGTTTCGTGTATAAGTTTGTAAGGGCTTATAGACTTTATAAAATATAAGTACAAAACCTTTTGGGCTAAGTGTTTATTCTATTGGGCATTTTATTTTGGGATCTTGTTTTTCTAAGTGCAAATCTTTAGGGACCCTTTTTTAGCTAAGTGATGGAATTTATTTTGAACAAATTTTTTGAGACAAATTTTTTGAAATATGTTTTCTTTTGGACAAAATATATAAAGCAAAAGAAGCTAAGTGTTATTTATTTTGGGAGATTTGTTTTGGGTCTTTTAGGGTATGTGGCAGGAATTATTTTAGACATTTTTTTTGAAACAAAAATCTTAAGGGATCTTTCTCTCAGAAAGTGTACCAAACAAAAATCCTAAAGGATATTTCTCTTGAAAAGTGTACCAAACAAAAAACCTAAAGGGTATTTTTAGGAAAGTGATCTGTTACAGAAATCTTGAAGGGTTTTTGTCAAGTAAAGTGTCCAAAACACTTTTTTTGAAAGGTCTTTTTGAAACAAAGTGTCCCAAAAACTTTTTTCAAAAGGTACTTTTTGTCAAGTAAAGTGTCTTATACTTTTTATCGAAGGATATTTTCTCAGGAAAGTGAACCAAACAAAAAATTTGAATGACACTTTTAGAAAGCCAAAAGGGTCATATTGAGGGCTAAAGGGATAAAAGGCAAGTCTATAGGGCAAGTGTCCTTGACAAAAGTTTTGAAAAAAGATACAAGGGCACATTTTCTTTCAAGAGAATTGTTTCTAAAATTTGGCAAAGGCATGTATTTCTTCAGGGAAAATAATCTGTGATAATTTTCTCAAACATTGATTTATTTTGGACATTTTATCCAAGAAAAAAGACTAAGTACACATTTATTTTAGGAAAAATATCTGAGATAATTTCCCTAAGGACAATTATTGTAGAAAAATTATCCAAGATAATCCTTCCCTGAGGACCAATTTCTTTTAGATAAATTGTTTGAGACAAAGCCTCCAGATGAAATCTTACAAACAAATTATTTTAGCATAGTTGATCCAGAAGGATGGTGATAGGTACACAAACATCAAAATAAATCTTAGCATCGATCCATTGAAGTATAAAGATTGATGATTGTGCAAACCTTATTAACATTCTTGTAGACGTCATTTGATGGGCATGCAAACATCAAATTAAGCCATAGCAAATAGTAGTTAGGATTCAAATATCCTAATGATGATTATGTAGACATTAGTATTAATCCCCATGAAGTATCCATTATAATTTAAATAGTAATATCCTATGGTACATGTTTATCAAGTCAAGATCCAATGATGCACGAGAAAGTCAAAAGGTGAAGGGGCTTAGAGGCCACCACATGGCATAAGCACAGAAGTAGATAGACTAATGAGTAGATTTAAGGACCAAACGTGCAAATGCTAAATGTTGACAATGTATTAGCTTGGGTAGAATATCTAAAGACATTCATTCAAATTGTTAGAGAAGATTTGACAGTGTGAGTGAGGGTCAAGGTTAATGGAGCCCAAGTCAATTTATTGATAACTAATAAACAAAAGATTAAGATGGGACATTTTTTTAGGGTTGATAGAATAGCTTGACTCAGATAAAGTAGATGAATGGACCTGAGCAAGTGGAAGATATATGGAACCAAGCTTGAGCTTGACTCGAGTTGAACTAGGATAAATAATAAATACCAAGCTTTGCTAGTCGCGCTCTATAGAGGTAAAATAGGGATTTTAGACCTAATATAGGACAAAGAATAACAACTTGTTGTGAAAGGGATCAGGCATCAATCAGAGTGCCATGTATATGGACTATAGGGAAACCAATAATCTTAGATTGGTTTTATTCTCTAGTAGACCTAGGTCTAGTTCTCAAATCAAGGAGCACCCATGTGTAATCAATAAAGGAACATCTTGAGCCATGTTCTTGATAGATATCCACCCAAAGTAGACATAACCAAAGCTCAGTTAGGTTCATAGATGTAAGGATTTTATCCTTATACATAAGCAATCAAGTATAAGATGCCATGAAGATCAAAGATAGAGATCTGACTATTTTTTTCATGATGGATTGCATCCTATTTGGACCAAAGCATGGTGGAGCATTTACTTGAAAGTTATCAACTCATTAATTGTTCTTGAAATAATCTCCCTCTTCCTTCTTCTCCCTTTCTCCTGTATTATCCCATTCTCTTCTCCTTTGTAAAATTTCTTAGATTTTAGACTTTTTATCTTTCTAAGAGATAGGAAAATCTTTGATATACTACAAAGTATGCTCAGCTTGATTAGGCTTGACCATGTTAAGAATTTGTAAGAACTACCTCTTAATGCAATATGAGACTTTCTTTGCCTATCTCTTGCCTTGGATCTAGTTTGGTGAGTTGTGCATGATGGTATTGTGTGAAAGAGAATATTTCTGATCCATTATCCTCCTTTTTGACATTTTTTTAGGGAGTTTTAAATGTTATTTACAGGTCTAGATTAGTGTTCTACTTAGAAACTCTTCTATGAAATACTTATGAAATTATTTTGATCTTGAGGTTCTTTAAGCTAGTACTATCTTCTATAGATCTAGTGTGGGTTTAAGCTTATGGGAGTTTCCCTTTTAAATTTGGTGCATCACCTAGTTAACCTTCTTAGGATCCCTTATCCCCTTTCTAACCCTTTTCCTTTTGAATCATTAGTTTAGCTTTAGTTTAGGTGAGCATCAAAGAGGAAGCTGACCTACTCCAGATGTTCATCCCCACTATAGGTTACTCATAGCATGGAGTTGTCCTAATATTATAGCTTAATTGGAGAGAGATTGAAAAACCCTCTCCAAGGGTGAAAATTAAGCCTATAATAGTTATCAATGGGATTTTATATAATATAGATATCGATGATGTATTGCACAAAGTATCCTTGGATCATGAGATACTATAATTTTTGGAAGAAACACATCAAGGAGTCACAAGATGACACTTCATAGGATAACTACTATTAGGAGGATATTAAAAAGTGGTATATGGTGGCCTACCCTATTCCAAAATGTGCATAGAGTCTCAAATCACTATAATGTTTGTTACCAAATAGGAAGGCCAAATCAAAGGGTTGAAATGCATTCTAAACCCAATATTATCAATACAATAATTTAAACAATGGGGAATTGAATTTTTAAGATCTATTAATGTGCTAAGTAAACATAGTCATGCATGATATATAATTATTGTGTCATATTAATTCATAAAATGGGTAGAATCTACTACAACACCAAGATGTAGAGTTAGAGGCACAACCTAATTTTTTATGAGAATATCATAACTAGATTTGGATGTCACGTGAAGTTGGTTAATGATATAAGAACACACTTCCTAAATAATACTATCAAGACTCTGACTAAATAATTAATAATATCACATCATATCATTCTCAAGCCAATGTTTAGGCAAAATCATATACAAAAAAGTCCTTGAGAAGATGCTTCTTAAAATATGCAATGTGTAGAGAGATGATTGAGATGATCAAATTCCTATGATCTTATAGGCATACAATACTAATTATAAACATGGATTCACTTATTTTTAGTTGGTCTATGAAATATAATTAGTTATGTCTATAGAATATATAGTTCCTAATTCTATGAATCACATTACTAATAGAACTGTGGGATCAATATTCACTTTAGGTAAGTTTGTATATCTAACTTGCACAGAGGAAAATAGGTAGAGAGTGAGTTGGATGCAAGAAATAAATAAGCAGAGTTAAAAATCTTGGCATGATAAAAATATAAAAGAAAAAAGAAAAAAATCTAGAGTAAATGGTATTATTGTATGATATCAGATTTTATGCACATCTAGGTAAACTATGCATTCAATGGAAAGGACCATACATCTCCCATAAATTATCATAACAAGGAAAAAAAGTGTTAAGGGGATTTCAAGGAACCATCCTTCTGAGGTGTGCAAATGGTTGTAGGATTAATCATTATCACCACTGATCTCCATTAATCTCATGCTGGAAAATTGAGTGGGTGTTGATTAACACCATGTAGTTAGGTGTTTTGTTTTATTTTATAGTTTTTATTATATTTTTCATAGGTTTGTAGTGTAACTAAATGTAAGGAAATATCTATATTGTAGGAAATTATAACATAGTTGAAAAATTTAAACATTGTAGAGTATGAATAAAAAGAAGTGGAGCAATGAAATAACAATATGAATAATGGTCAACATGGGGTCATGCAAGGCCAAACAGGCTCATTAAATGAAGTTTATGAATAGTGTTAGAGTAGGGGTTTTTTATTTTCCCATATTTATTTATTATGGCATTTTTTCCCCATTTAGAGTTTTCCTACTTTCATGGATAAGTTTGCTTAGGTGTACTTGGAGTTACAGTTTGACTGAAGGAGTAGGATGTAACTCCCTTGATTAGATATTATAGGTATGGGAGTTAATTTTATCACTTTTCATGTATATTTATAGGTAGGAGTTACACATGAACTCCCTTATATGTACATCTCACAATTGTGAGCTTTTGTAATGGAAGATTGGGATTTGGATCTTATTTTATTTTGTGAAATATTCTCATGTAAGTGATTTCATTTTGCTTGTAGTTATTATGTTGAGTACTAGTTTGTCTTATGCCTCTCATAAACTCATGCACTCACTTGACCTAGAGATCTTGGCATCCACTCCAATATGGTATCAGAGTGCCAAGTCCATATATTCTTGTTTGGTTTATAATTATTGTTAATTCAATTAAAATCTTGAGTTTTATTTTATTGAGTAATATTTGCAATGTAATGTGAGGTTTTTGAAGATTTAGAAAAAAATTGGGGTGTTTTTTAAAAAATCTCAAAAACCTCAAAAAAATGTAGGGGCATTTTGAAACTAAAAATAGGGTTATTACTATTTTTAGGATGTGATTTTATGTAGGTTTGGTCTTTCATTTTCACAAAAGGAGTGGAGGGTCTCACATTTTATTCATGTTTTTCACAATTTTTTTGGGTAAGTTTCAACCTGGTAGAGATGCCATTGATGGTATTTTGAGCTCCCACGACCTCCAAAAAGAAAAACCCATTCTCTCATGCCATTAGAGATCCTCCATATGACTTGATATGTCATTGGAGGGTCTTATAATTCCTACATCACCATTCACCTTAGCTCATCATTCTTCCCACCTAGTTCAATTGATCTTTCTCTATCATGATGCATACTATTTTGTTTATTGGCATCATACTCAATGTCCTCCTACAATTTTTTCAACTAGTCATGCCCTGAAGCTACCATTCCAACTACATGCTAGTCTAACAACATCACCCATCTTATTCATCCACTTGCTATCAACATTTTAGGTTTTTAAATTGAAAACCACTCATTTTTATTCACATGGTTTCCAATACTACTCTTGCATGAAATTTAAGGTTTTCTTTTTTTTGGGGTGGGGGCATTTTTTTGAAAATAAAAACATTTTTACTTTAACCATCGGGGTATCACATTATATTAATTTTAATTCAAATATTTCTTTGACATTAAATATTATATGTTATGTTGTAAAGGTATATTTTTTTAAGAAAAAGGGTGATAGTATTGCTAAGGGAGATTTTTTGATTATTTTATTAATAAAATAATATATTGTGTGTTATTCATGAAAAGGATTTTTTTGTTTTGTAAAAACTCTTCATATCTTCACCAATTGAATACTGAGGGTGAGGTCCAATTAGGCAGGTGGCCAAACCCCCTCCCATTCAAAATAATCATTTCTCTTTATCTTGTGTTCCCACATTATGTGTACTCTTCGTAGATGCATTATTAGTTGAGTTTAACACCCTATTTTTAATTTGTAAAGCATGTCTTTTTTGACTCATGCATTGATTTCTCAAGACACATTTTTGGTTTTGTCTAACTTCATTTTGAGTGTGAATTATGTTTTTAACATTTGGTGGGTTCACCATTGATAGTTATGAGGGCGTACTATAATTATGTCACTCTTTCATTTTTTTCACTTCTTTTTCTACAATAACAACAACTACTACTACGCATACCACAACAAATTTATTTTTTCACAATGGATAAAAGTTTAATTAATCCTCTAAATCCATTTAATTGTCATAAAAGGAAAATCAAAATGCAAATTATTCTAAGGAGCAAAGGTTTACATCATATCATAATGGGGTTAGAAATTGAATTGACTATAGATGTAGAAAAAATTAAGTGGTACAATCATAGTGATGAATCATATGTGTTGTTGTGTCTTCTATATCTCTTGATCTCCTCTTTAATTTAGAACCTATCAAAACCCCTAATGAAGTGTGGACCATTTTGGAAATTGTCTTTGGGAATAAAGATGTGATGAGATGTCATGAGATAGAAAATGAACTTATTAGCCTAAGTTATAGCAACTTTGACATCCTTCACGATTTATTCACTAAGTTCAAGTATTTTTATTATAGTTAAAATAATGTGGAATAGAGAAGAAAGATGACCAAATTATTATGTATATACTCTCCAAGCTAGGTCCTAATTACTTAGTCTTTAACTCTAGTTTACATGTCACTAAAAGTGCTCTAAGCATTATATGGAAAATGCCCTCTTTAGATGCCTTTTTTACTGACTTGAATTGAGAGAAATATAAATTAATACAAATGGGCACATTTAAATCCTCAAAAAGTCAATCCCTATTAATGGGAATGGGAAATCAAAGGATTTAAATAAAGAGAAAATGAAAAAGAACAAGGATCAAGATAAGAAGGAATAATCCTTTGCCAAAAAACCACTGAAACTTCCTCTTTTATTGATAAACCTAAGAAAGAGAAGGGTGAGTGTGCCTATTTCAATAAAAATAGGAATGATGAACATAAGTGCTTGCATAAATAAATTGACCACTTGACTCATCTTGTATGAAATAATAACATATATTTTCTTGAGTCTATCAAGCATAATTCATCAACTAAAGATTATTCTAAGGCAAAAGGTAAAGGGAAAGAGAAATGAAATGGCAAGGCTCTTATAGTAGTTATAGATCCAACATCTTCATGGGTTGTTAACTCAGGTGCTTCCCACCACATGCGTTCTTCATAGGTTGAGTTTTATTCCTTAGATCCTTATATCATGTCTTCAATTACTTTAGGTGATGACACTTTTGTATCAGTTTTAGGGAGACAATATATTGAAATGGAAGGATGAACATTTAATAATGTTATAATTATTTTATATCTTTCAAGTAATCTCCTTTCATTGTACTAAATCACTCATATCATTAAGGGCATGAGGGTTGAGTTTTACTAGATACATTTATCATCATATAGTTGCATTATTAATATACAATAGTAGTGGGAAGGTAAATCACTAGGCTAGGTTATATACATGCTCACATTTTTCACCTGATGCTTCTCTAATTACATTGTTGACTCATTCAGATGGAGTTAGAAAATTATGGCATGAGTGGTTTGGCCACCTCAAATACCTCTACATAGAAAAACTCAAAAAAAAATGGCATGGTCAAAAGCTTACCTCAAGTCAATTTATCTAAGGGTCTTTGTGAGAGTTACACCCTTGGGAAGCATCCCAAAGAAAAATTTGACAAAGGAAAATCTTTGAGGGATTCACAGGCATTGGAGTTAGTGTACAGTGATGTATCTAGGCCTTTTCCTAGTCTATCTTTCACAAGGGCTAAGTATGTTCTCACCTTTATTGATGATTTCTAAAAGTACACGTGTCTACTTAGGTAAAAATCTAATTTTTTTGACAAGTTTCAAGACTTCAAAGTTATTATAGAGAAATAATCTAGGAAATTCATCAAGGTTCTTAGAACTGATAATGGGGGTATGTTAATAACAAATTTCAATAGTTTTACATAGTAGATGGGATTGATTTGTAGTGTATTATTCTATATAGTCCTTAAAAAAATGGAGTTGAAGAATGTAATAACAAGTCTTTAAAAGAGATGACAAACTATACAGTTTATTTTAAGTCACTTGCACCATAATACTATGATGAATTAATAAATTGTGTTTGTTACATTCATAATAGGGTTCCCCATAAAGATTTCAATGGCATGACTCCCTTTGAATCTTGGTATAGTAGAAAACCTACAATTGAGAATTTTAGTCTTCAAATATCCATATATGGCCCAAACACCTAAGAAGAAATGCAACACTAAAGAACTTTAGATTAAGCCTTGCATCTTTTACATTACCTAGATTTTATTGAGGGGTACCACCTTCTTCATCCAACCACACATGAGATATTCATTGAGAGAATTGTTTAATTTTATGAAATTTATATATAATCAACACTTGACACCTCTCCAACTTCATTGGAATCATTTGGATTCAATTCAAATGATTTTGATTAGCCTAAGTACATTATAGGGGTTGATGACACTTATTCTAGTTCTAATAGTAAGTGTAGTGATGGGGACTCATCTCCATCCACATATAGCCACACTTCAGAGAATGGTGTTTCCATACTTGAATCATCCATTTCTATCCTCTTTTGGATAAGTAGACACTATAGAGTGTAGGCACATGGATTGGGTATCCTTCAAATGATAAGATGACACATTCAAATTTATAGAGTGGTTCACATGCTTTCTATGTTTTTGCCTTAGATCCATAGACCTTTTAGGAGGCATTAGGTATACTTAAGTCAAATTCTATAATGCATGAGGAGTATAAATCCTTAATTGGGAATCATAATTAGGATTTGGCATTTATTCCTAAGAGAAAAAATTATTTGATACAAATGGATATATTAGATTATGTAGAAGATGGGTCCGTTGACAAATTCAAATCATGGTTGGTCATAAAAGGTTTCTCACAGGTGCTTAGTATTAGCTACACTAAATATTATTCACCAATCACCAAAATGAACTATGTTAGACTCACACTTGCTATTGCCTTAGCCAATCTTTGGGATGTTCATCAGATGGACATGAACAATGCCTTTCTTCATCATGACCTTGAGGAGGATATTTACGTGGATCATCCACTAAGATTTGTCATGGATTATTCATTTTTGTGAAGACTTCATACATCCTTTTATGGCCTCAAAATGGCTGCTCAAGCTTGGTATACAAAGATGGATTCCTTCATTTTCTATATAGGGTTCACTCAGTGTCATTCAAATCTGAACATCTATCTCTTATGATAAGATGATTCACTTTTGATTATGATTCTATATGTTGACAATATTTTGATCACTAGGATATCTTCCTCATCCATGATAATGGTGAAAGAGACTCTTCAAGATAGATTTTCCATGATATACTTAGGCTTGTTACATTAATTCTTTGGGATCCATATTTATCAGTTTGATTTGGGAATCACTCTTGTATAACCTAAATATGCTTTAGATGTACTTGTTTAGTTTCACATGGCTGATTGTAAGCCATATTTAACTCCATTAATATCTATATTTAATCTTGAGGCATATTTTACTTAACCTTTGGTCGATGATACCTTGTATTGACAGCTTATTAATCGCCTTATCTACTTGAAACATACTGGACCTAACATATCATATTGAGTTTGCCTAGTCTCTATATTCATGTAGGAACCCCATGAGCTGCACTATAAATTAGCTAAGAGGATCTTACACTAAATTTAAGTCACATATAGATTTGGTATTCATTAAAGATCTAGGATTAACATTAACTCGATTGGATATACTAACTCAGATTGGGATGGTGATATTCAAAATTATAAGTCCACTTTAGGTTACAACATCTCTGGTGGCTCAAGTCTGATTAGATAGTCAATCAAGAAGTAGATTGTTATTAATTTATCATTTATTGATGTATAATATAGAGGGTTTTTAATGTTTCCATTGAGGCTATCTAGTTTTAGGGGATACTCATAAAGTTTGGTATCTAGTTAAAATGACCTACATTCATCTATGGAGATAACCATAGTACTATTCAAATTTGTAGGAATCCGTTCCAACATAAACATACCAAAAACATATGAATTCATATAGGAGATCATTCATGGGTAAATCATTAATCTAAGATATTTCTAGACAAAAAAGCAAATAATATACATCTTCACCTAACATTTCACAGAGAGTAAGTATCTTCACTTACAATATCTTCTTGAGGTTTGGGATACTGCATCATCATCTTCTAGGTCTAGCCTCTTCTTTATTTATCTCTTTTGGGGGAAATTTTTTCCCATGGGTTTTTTCCTTTTCTCTACTTTATGATAAATTAATTTATACATGGGTACCTCATCATGCTTTGTTGTCAGGACCCATTTATTTTACCCACCTAAGCTATGATTATGGAGGGTGTTAGAGTAGGGATTTAATATTTCCCCATATTTATTTATTTTGGGATTTTTTTATCACTTATATTTTTCATACTTTTATGGATAAGCTTGCTTATGTGTACTTAGAGTTACAGTTTGACTAGATGAATAGGAAGTAACTCCCTTGACCAGCTATTTTGGTCATGGGAGTTATTTTTCTACTCTTTCCTCTTTGACCACTTTTCATGGATATTTTTAGGGAGGAGTTATACATGCACTCAATTATATGTATATCTAAATTTTGTGAGATTTGATAATGGAGTTGGTATTTGGCTCTTATTTTGTTTTGTGCATTATTATCATGTATGTGATTTCATTTTCATTTCAGCTATTATGTTGATTATTAGTTTTCTTATTCCTATCACAAACCTATTACCTTGCTTGATCCAGAGATCATGGCATCTAATCCAATAAATAGATCATTGACAAAAAGGGTATGAAGGATAGTAAATAAATGGTCATTCATAAAGTGGTTCATGATAAAACACTTTAAATATTACATCTTTCCTAAAGTAGATCGATGTGTCAAACTCAATTTATGTATAATAAATGAAATTTTATAATATAAAAGGTGATGTGTCACATCAAAGAATTTCATAAGCCCAAAAAATAACCTATCTAATGATAAACCAACCTCACATCAAAATAACTAATATAATTTAAATTAGAGAACATAATGGTGCGAAGACATCTCAACACATTGTGAAGTGTTAGATGGATGAAAGTGAGCAAATATATAATAGGAAGGACATATAGAGTGAAAATTATATTTCAATCCTTTGAGAACATGAGTCCTTTATGATTTTATTTTGATTTATTCACCTACATGTATAATTATAAAAAATAAAAATTTGAGCTATATTTATCTACTGAGAGCATACAGATTAGTGATAATGGATCAATCACAACTCTAAATACTATTGACAAACTCATATAAGGAATAAATGGGGATTGGGATTGCAATATGGTAGATAAATACTAGGACCTAGATATCTTTGATTTTATTGATGCGGTAAAAACCAAATTATTTTTGGCATATAAAGTTATAAGTGCATAGTTATGAACCTTAGCAATTTAATGTTAGCTACAAGTATCTAATGTAGAGTGACTCATCGAGCACCCTACCTTCAAGAAAATACACAAAGTGATGCTTACTATTTTGAGTCAACATAAATAATGGGAAATTCATTTGTACAAATATGTGACTATCTTCATCAATGTAATAACCATGGTACAAAAAATAAGACTACCAACAAGGGGTAAATCCTTTGTGAAATACAACATTAAGAGTCCTCCTATTTACTTATATATTATGGAAAATTATTATAAGAAATATAGGGGGATCCCTATTCATTTGGTTGATGATGTCACAGTGTTATTTGTTTTTGAGTGCATCACCATAAAAAGGGTCATTGATATTGAATGTCGAATGATCTGGCTACATGATGATTTCAACTGGCCTGAGTTCTAAGTGATTAAGCTAATAAATAACATTGATAAGGTCCTCATTATCACATCATAGACTTTCTAATACCAATTTTTAGAATTGTTTCTTTATTTCACTCAATAGAAGTCCCATGATGGCCCCATCACACCCAACACTAATTTCTAGCCTATGACATCCTTTGCCAACATTACATAGTCAAAGGTAGGATAATACTATCATGAATTGTGTTGGTTTAAAGCATGGTGGGTTAAGAATGTGGAAGTATGGAAGGCCATAAACATTAAGCGTGGGGCTAGGATGGTTGTAAATCTATAAATGGTGGCCTTCTAGTTATTTAAATCTATTAAAAACCCACAAGGGTAGTAGATTAATATGTTGCTTAGTTGATAACTTGGAAAGGTAGCTAAGTAGTAAAAAAAGAGGTGAAATATAGTAATTAACACCTTGAGAAAATATTTCAAATAGTGTTTTTGGACCAACCCATTATCACATGTAATTTTAATAGCTCTAACATTAGGGATACTTCCTACGACTTTGTCTCAGGATGAGATAATTGTTTATGTTCAAGAAAGTATTGGTAGAAGAAATAAGACTTTAAAATTATAGATTTTAGATGAATTACAAGTGTGTGATGTATATCATTTTGTATGTATTCAATTTATGTGTGTTTATCAAAATAATGTATAATATGAAAAGACTTCTTCCAAGAATAAATGAAAGGTTAAAATGTGAAGCGATAGAGCATTGTAATTTCTATAAATATAAATCATATGTAAAGGAAAAGGAGTTAAAATTTTTAGAGTAATATAGAGATCAAATTATAGTTCTTTGTATGCCTTTTGTACTTGTTTTATGTGTAGTTTTATTATGTTATGTTTAAATCTATTTAATCAAACAATAATAATGAATGTTCTGTACACTTTTAGTCTGCATAATCCTTAAACCTAAACATAATGAATACTCGGTGTGTTCTATAATTTTGTCTAAGATTTTAACATGTATTCAAATTCATAGGGGAATAAAAATTATCATGTTCAAATGGGTTTTATAGGAACCTCTTCTAAAATTTGGCTTAAATAGAATAGCTTAAATATAGAGCTTGTGTAAGAGGAAATATTATCTATTGAATATTTTTTATTGAGTATTATTTAAATGAGGTTTCCCCCTCAAAAATACCCATGATACTTTGTAGTGATATTATATAATTTTAAAACAATATTTTTATTATCTTTCCATTTAGTGAATATTATTTATATCAATTTATATGTAAACAAGCTCCTAAATTTTGGTATTATAGCTCTTTCTAAGGCCATTTTTCTACAACATTTTTAATGGTTTAGGGTTTTGTACTTTTGTCCGTCGTATGCTCTCATCTCATCTAATCATGATGTCAATGATAAAAATGTGGTAGCAAGGTTGAAATAGTAATCTTATTCAAAAAAATTATCTTCTCTTCTTTCCTTAGGTTATAAATTATGTTCTGATAGTTTTAAAACTAATAAAAAATTTTCATTTTAGGGTACTCAAAAATAAATTTTCCCTAATTATATGGAGTAATAAATCATGTCATCATACACAATCCATTAGATAGTCTTTTATACATATTTGTGTTTTCACATAATTCAAATATATAGGAATGTCCCTTGGTTTTTTACAGCCTAGCCATAGGAAGCCTTTAGCCTTTCTTTGATGCATTAAAAAGTGGTTATTCCCAATAAGTTACTTTCACCATTCATCAAAGATAAGATAATGGGATCCAAAATTATTATTCATCATAGTTAGCACTCTAAAATATTGATTTGATACTATTTAATCAATAAAATTAGTAAATTTTCATTGATATAACACTATTTAATCAATAGGATTAGTATATTTTCAAGATCACTAAAAAAATAGACCCTATAATTTCCTTATCTGCACTACGTGAATTCCTATAGTCATAGATCCAATTATAATTTCTTTAAAATTGTAGGAATAGCTAGTAGTTTAAAAAATAATATCATATTCTACTAGTTGATAGAAACATATAATTTTAACTACTAGAAGGGTTAGATTGTTTCAAAATAGTTACATGAACTTGTTGTAGTAGCTATAAGGGTCATAATACTTAATAATTTCTACCTAGACTCATTGTAGTAGCCAACTATTTGAAAATAAAAAACAAATTACCATAGGGTGAATACATTATTGTGATTTTATTCATCAAGATAGTCATTTTAATGGTTATTTCAATGTTTTAAAACAAATTCCATACAAAATTATTTTTCATGTGTAACCTTGAATTATTTTTCACCTTTTTAAAAATTATACCATTGTGATCATCTCATCAAGATAATAATTATAACATATAACTTTAGTCAACATTTTATAGCACACCTAGACCCCTCTAGTCAATGGTTTTCACTCATGTGCAAAGCTAATCCATGACATAAAACATTGAGTAAATCTGAGGTGAATTATAATCTCAACTCCACTCCCAATTCACTAAATTGAATGTAAGACTACATGGCATCATTGGAGAAAATACCAAGCTCTCCAACATTATTAATGGGGACAATAATTATGAAGGTGGATTTCTATCATGAACCATGCCACATGGCCCTAAATTTGACATTTTAAAATTTGATGATACAAAACCAACTAGTTATATTTACCATGTTGAATAATATTTCAACTTACAAAATATAATGTGGGTAGACAATGTACCCATCACATGATTTCACTTAAATAAGGAATTTGCCTAGTGGTACCAATGGTATCTGAAATCTCATACATATCCCACTTAGGATGATTTTTTCAATCTTTTGTTAGTTTTCTTTGGTCCCAATGCTTATAATCATTTCACTGGAGACTAACCAAACTATGGTAAATTAGAACAATTTATGAGTATTAACTTGAATTTGAAAAATCGGCCAACCAAACCAAATGTTTAAATGATGACTTTTTCAAGAGTTGTTTCATTAGTGGGCTCAAAGATGTAATTATCATATAGGTCAAAATGTTTAAACTAGATAACATGATGGAAGAATTAGGATTGTGAAAGCTTACAGAAGATAATATCACCTCCCAATGTTGATCTTCAATGTTTGGTTCTTTCAATACATTTACAAAACCATAAGTAGTCATAAATTCTCCTCCAAAATTCACCCCATTAAACACCTTATGAATAAAAAATATGCACTTATCATGAAAAAGTGCTATGTTACAATTGTGATGAAAAATTATCTAGAGGAAATAAGCGCATTAAACAAAAGTTTAATTTATGGATGTTGAGTCACTACCAAATGGTAAATAATGGGAAGATGCTCAATATTCCCATGAGGAAGAACCTAGCACCATAAAGTCACACCCTAAAATTTTGGTGCATACCTCACCAAGGGTAACCACTCCTTAGACTATGAGAGTTAGGGGTATTTTAAGAAACACCCCTCACTATTCTCATTGATTTTAATAGTACACATAACTTCATTTATCCTAGGTTAGCTAAATAGGTTAATTGTTATGTTTATCCTTGTTCAAAATTTTAATTCATAATCACAAATGTAGGAACCGTACCTTGTAAGTTAAAATGTCATAATATCAATATTTAAATGGGGGACTATAATTTGAAATTGAACATGTTTTTTCTACCTTTAAGAGTTTATGACATAGATTTTGGAGCATAGTGGATTTGGACACTAGGCCCTATTCAATGGGATTTTTTAGAGCTATGGATGCAATTCAATGATAAAGTCCAACAACACACATCAAGAGGACTCAAACTAGGCTCTACAAGTATGGTTAGCTCTCATAACATGGAAAAGTTTCTAAAAAAGGCATCCCATGGGATTGTTGCCGAGCTTTATGCCATTTAGTTCAATGAATCCTCTTATTCCAACAACCCACCAAATTTATAGGAACCCTTATTGAATCATGAAATTATTTTTAATGAACCTAGAGGGTTACCCCCACAATGGCCTAAAGATCATGTGATTTGGATCATTATAGGTAGTATTACCAAACATTCAACTATACTGGTACTCATTTTTATAGAATAATGAAATAGAAAATATGGTGCAATAATTGTTAAACATTGGATTTATAAAGTCCAACATACTTCCTTACTCTCATCTTGTATTTTTGTTATGAAAAATATGAGTCTTGATACCTATATATTAGTTTTTACGTACTCAAAAAAATTTCTATCAAGGATAAGTTTTCATTTTAGTGATTGATGAGTTGGATGAATTTCATGAATCTCATCTCTCCTCAAATATTATATTATGATCAAAAATATCACTAGATATGCATTAAGGAAGATGATTCCAAAGAAAACCTTTCAAATTCATGGTGGCCATTATGAGTCTCTCATCATGATATTTGGCTTCACTAATTCTCCATCAACCTTTTAGGGCTTAATAATTAATATATTCTAACCATTTATTCATAATTCATCTTGGTATTCTTTGATGGCATCCTTGTCAATATCTCTACCTAGGAAGAGTGTCTGATACATTTTGACCACACCTTCCAACTCCTTATTGATAACCAATTATGTTCCAAATGGTCTACATGTAATTTTGGCCAAAATAAAATTGAGCATCTTAGACACATCCTCTCTGAGGTAGGTGTCAAAGTGGATCCTAAAAAAATTGAGGCTCTAAAAAATTGGATTTAACCCAAATCACTCAAGAGCCTTTGTGGTTTTTAGGGACTAATTAAGTATTATAGGAAGTTTTTTGATGACTATGAGAAAATTATCACTCCATTAATGTCTATGTAGAAAAAGATTCCTTTTAGTGGTCTGAGGTAGTAAAAAAATACTTAGAGCTACTCAAACATGTAATGTGCATTACACCTGTTCTATTTATGCCCAACTTCTCTAATTTTTTTATCATTGAATGTTAGCAGAGGTTCCTATAAAATCCATCAGACCATGTTGAATTAGTTTTTTTGTTCAAAATTCAATATAAAAGAGACTAAGGAATCTATGACAACAAATTAAAGTTAAACCAAGCACATAATTGTAAAGTATTGAACATGATTCACGCTCTTAATTTACCCAAAATATTCAATATTTCAAATGATTAATATATTATAGGAAAACATTACACAACTACATAAGGAACATGTGTATACATAAATAAAAACCATTATCAAATATCTATATTGACCTATATATTTTGTAACCCTTTAAAAATATAAACAAGCGCTATATATAAAGTTTAAAAAGGTTTTGTCACTTCATATTATATCCTTTCACTACAAAAAAAAGAGGGGATCTTCACATTCTATAGAATCTTAATGTGCATTCAGGTGTTGAATACATCCAAAAATATATAAAAAGTAAAAAATAGTGAAGATTGCACACTTTTCAAACAATTATACTCTATGATTTTATATCCCTAATCCACTACTAACACTGTCTTAGACTTAAAGCATTGTCTCATCCTAAGATAAAGTTATAGGAAGTGTGTCTAATGCTAAAGCTAATGGAAATTCCTAAAGAGAAGGGTTGGAATAGAAACATTACTTACAAAAATCACTTAAAGTGTCATTTAGCAAGTTTCACCTCCTGGACACTACTTAGCCACTCTTTCTAGTTTTAAACTAAGCAACATACCAATTTAATACCATTACAAGTTTTCAAACTTCCTAGCCTCTCTTCTAATGTTTATATCCTTCCCTTATAAAAAATTGAGCAACCAATAGAATTTTCTGAGATTGATGCGCACCATACCTATGTGGAGGGTGGAGGCATATATTGAAAATAAGGTAGAGTAGGATATGATGTGGAAGCTACATTTGGATCCATTTTAGATGCTGAAGTAGAAAATGATGTTGTATAAAATAGAATTATTTTTAAAGAGCTCGTAAATGTAGTTGAAGATGTCGATGACATTTGTTTCTATTGTATAGTTGACTAAGAAATTTGATCGACTTTCATTTTTTAGAGTTCTTGTTAAAGCTAGGTAGGTGGGATAAACTTGGGCTCCTTGATGATTTCAAAAATAGAATTAACTAGGTTGGACAAGTCCTACTTTAATATCTTCCAGTCACTAAGAGTATCTTGTACCAAATAAATTATAGTACAAAAAGGGGATTGATAATGCATTATGTTCTAAATATCCTCATCTTTAGAGATAAGGATGGTGTCCCTAATCTATGACACTTCGCATTGAATCTCTAGTGCGAATTCTTCCATTATATTTATGTTTCACTACATTTGGATTCCTACAAATGTATTTTTAGCCTATAATTATGCCAATTGGTCATCTTGGCTATCACTGCATCTCTTGAGTCCATTAAATCCTTTGAATGTTAAATCCATTAAAGTAAGTGTAGCCATCTGATCTATCACTTTCCTTAGGTTTTTTAGACTTAGAGAGATTTAGGCTTACCTCATTCAATGTAGTATTGATTTGTTACTTACAATCTAACATAATGTGAGTAATTTATGGATCATGATGCACAATAGTGTCCAGAACTTACTCATACTCCTCTAAAATTTTGTAAATGTCCTCTATTTATCTTTCAATGCTTGTCCTTACATTAAATTTTTTGTAGTTTATACACAATGATCTATTATTTTGTCATCCTAGATAATAGCATTGTGAATTGCTTCTCTTCTGACATGAAAAACTCACCCAAGACCTGAGTGACCAAGGTAAGGGAAGTGTCATTGATCAGTTGCCTTGATTTGCTGAGGTAGAGGTATATGTCTATGTTTTCTTCCCTCAGTTATGATCCATCATTTTATTGTGTGGAAGCCTTTTGTCTAATGGAATCTTGGAATGGAACCACTCCCTCAATTTTTTTGCGAAAGGCAACTTGGAGACATCAAATGATGCTTCTTGCACCCTTTTTTCCTTGTATAGTGTAGAATCTATAGGCATTGTAAGTGCCTTATTTTATTTATGCCATTAAAAGTGAGAAGGTTATCTACCTTGATAAATGTGTGCAAATACATCCCATAGACATTGATTAGAAAATTAAAACTTATGCTAAGAAGTATCCTCTTTTGTAACCCATTGACTGGACCCTGAGCTTTGTGATGTAGAAGATGATTGTTAGACCTTAGCTATCACCACCTTATTAGTGGGTTCTACTAACTATTTTGCTAAAACTTATGCTTGCATTTATCACTTTGATTTTACCCTTACTCTGGTAGATACCTCTAATTTGTACTTTGATGCTTGATCTTTGGCCTACATTTGTGTTTCTTCCTCCTACTTTTGTTATAATTCTTTCCTTTTCTCTTCTTCTTTAGACTTGGCTATTACATCACGCTCAGTTTTCCACTTTTGTACTACTTGTGCTTCTTGATTTTCTCATTTTTTCTCTTTCCTCACAACTTATTTATCTTGTTTCTTATTTTATTCCTCTTATCTCTTCCTCTACTCCTCTTTGGCATCCTTGTGTTCTAATTCTTTCTTCCTTTTCTTATTCTCCTATTTTATTACCTTCTTCACATCTTATTTTTTAGCCTTCTCCTACTCAAGTTGATCCTTAGCAGCCCACTCTGATATGTTATTATGTGGTTGGATACTCATGTTTTGTTTGTGTACTCACTTATGGATCATGCATATAAATTGAATAATCTAGATATGAAAGTGATTTTGAAGGAGAGGAATAACAATATGATTTGATCATGATGTATGTGAAATTGGTGCCTTCTATCTAGCTAGAGGAACTAGAGTCTTCTTCAGCTACTTGTAGACCTAGATCATCTCTTGTGGCTATTTTTTTATCACTTTAGCCTCCTATGGCTCAGCTTCCTCAACTAGATAAGGTTTAGAAAATTAAACCGTATCCTTTATAATAGTTGGTGATATTTGAGGTGCAATATGGGTCTTTGGCTTATGTATTAATGGTTTTTATGGGATTCATTATTTTTGTGGGTGTATATATGACCCTAAAGACCCTACACCTAGTGATCCTTCAAAAATCATAACCATCTTGCATGTGCATTCTTCCTCTTCTACCACTATGTCTATAATTATTGATGTAGGAGGTGTGGTAATGCCCACCATAAGGATCTTTGGAATATTGTTTCACACTTGACAAGTGTGCACTGCTTTTCAAAAGAGAACATATTTTCATTCTTCTTCCTCATAGACCTTAATCCCTATGTACTCCAACATATGCTTATACGCATCCTCCCCTATAAATTCTAACTGATTAAGATCATATTTCATAGTGATTTGTGGATAATTATTATTAGAAGTACATTATTTGGTATTGTATGGCTTATTCTTCGATGGAGGTGGAGATGTTATATGTACTGGTTCCTTTATCTTTCCCATAATAGTTTGCAAAGGATCTACTTTTGCTTCAAGGGGTTCTTATGCCTTTGATTTTAGTTATGCTATTATTATTGAGGTAATGGTTGATGTGCCCCTAGGTGTATTATTCATAGTGTAGTATTGAGTGAATAACTAGAGATTTTTATCATATAAATTCTACATGTGAATCCAACATAGTAATGAATAATGCTAAGGAAGTGATGGGTGTATTTGGGAGCTTGTGGGATTTTATTTAGATTCCATCATGGAACTTAGTCACTACAATGATCTACCCTAAATACTGTATGACATATGTAGGCACACATGGGTATGACAAGATGGGATTCTAGATTTCCACCCAGCATGAATTGTATCTACCTAGTTACTCATAATATTGCCATCTTTTTTTCTAAGAAATATTTGAGAAGGTGATCACATTCTAGAAGTTGACATCTAGACTGACGAGTTCATCTAGGACTTACATTGTGTGAAACAAAGAATTAAGACCAAGAATTGGTACTAAAAGGTCTATAATATCCCATTAACAACCTTATTAATATTTTTGATGAGTTAGAGACCAATTATTTTTTCCAATTTAAATTTGTATTGAGCCATATTATGCAATAAGTGATGTGGATTACCCCTTTTGTGGCATGTTTCATGCTTTTAGTGGTTGTTAAAACTATTTTGTGATGTATTCAGAGATAATGTGCATTGAAACATATTTTATAGTGTCTATGGGGATCTCCTAGATACCCTACTCTCTTTATCCCTTGTGTTTGAATGGATGGGTGGACTCTTTTTCTTGTAAGGGGCCAATTATTTACCCTCCATAGGTAGTCTTGTTGCTTGTGCCATGGTGGTTATGTTGATGAAAATAGTCACATATTGTGACAAATGAATAACACCCCCATTTTACTAACTAAGAAGTGTCATCAACACCTTATCTATCTAGCCAAAGATTGGTAATTTGATAAGTCACATTGCATATGTTCCTTGCAAGCAATGTTGCAATGTTAGGGCTCCTCACGGTTGTTCTAGAATGAAAAAATTAGCTTATGTTGTGTCAATGAAGTCAAACAGGTCTAAATAATGGTATCTTGTTTTTCTAAGTGAAATAACAATCCCCATATATTCTTTCTATGCATATATAAGGGGATCAATTTTTTTCATGAATCCATGGTTATTCTTTTGTTACCATTCAAATGATGGATTCAGCTAAAATGGTGATGGAAAAAAATCTATGCAAAGATGAGTGAATTAGGCACAAATCATAAAGGTATCTTGTTCACAAAGGTGTGTAATGGCATTGTGTTATACAAGCTCTTATTTATATAGCTTTTCTCACTTGAATCCATTTGACACATTATTTTGAATGTGATGAGTTATTTGTGTGTCATTCTACTTGTTGAATTAATTACAACTGGTTGTTGATTATTTTATGTTGGTAATTCAATGTCTAGAAGCATTGACTCAGTTGATGGGATTTGTTAATGTAATGTTCCATATTTTACCTTTTCACTTTCCTTTATTATACATCACCTTATTTTGACACTCAATCCATTTTGGGAAATATTCAATATTTTAAGTGTGTCATTATTAGTAACTTTTTAATGACCATTGATTGTCTTTTCTATGTATTTTTTGTCAATGCCTCATTCTCCAACTTAGTTTATGACTTTCTTGTTAACTTTTCATGAAATTGTTCCTTTTGTGTTGGGTGTTTTCTTTGTTACACTTTGTGACTTTGAATTTTCCACTTGGTCTAATGTCTTACGATATAGAGATTGCACTATACAGAATAAACCAAAAAAAAAACAAGAAAAAAATATATTAAACAAAAGTCCTAATCTACATGATGTTAGTCAACACCCTCTCTATTTTTTCTACAAGATCTAATAGAGATTATTGGTAGCAAGACTTAAACTTGTATTCATTCATGCATCCTAGAATAATGCTTCCCTAAAGGTACCTTAACATAAATTTTTTTTTGTGATACATCATGGATGATGTAAGGTCCTTTCCATTATATCCACAACTTTCTTGGAAATGCCAAAAATATACTATCATATAGTAATATTGCTTGTTATTGATTAAATTATTTAGATCATAGATTGTGATCACACCACACTTTTTAAATTCATTTTATAACTTATTGTGTCCATTATTATCTTTCCCTAGATTCTTCCATTTGAGTTAAACATAAATCTTTATTGAATAGAGTCTCTATCTCCTAGTCACATAATCGTTAAAATTAGTATACTAGGGATTATGTATTCATTGACATGACTACTTATAATCTATAAATTTACTAAAAATGAGGGAAACCTATCATTTACTTATAGTTTATCCTATATACCCATAGGATCATTGGTATTTGATCCTCTCAATCATCTCTTTGCACATTAGTATTTTTGTGAGAATCTTTTCAAGGAATTTATTTGGTGTTTTTGCCTACCCATTGGCTTATCAGTGATATATTGTGTGTTTTTGGTGTGATATCATTAACTCTTTCATTAAATTCTTGATGATAATATTGATTAAATGCATTCCTTAGTTGCTAATAAACTTCAATAGACATCAAAATATGGTTATAATATTTTCATATAAAAATTTGGTTACATCCTTAGCTCTACAACTTGGTGTCACAACAGCTTCTACCCATTTAGTGAAGTATTTTATTATAATAACTATGTACCTTGCATGATTGAGTTTACTGGGTAGATTTATTGGTCCTAAAAAATCAATTCCCAATTGTTCAAATGGATACTTATATAACATGCAGTTTATTGGCATTTCATCTCTATGATTAGGCCCTCCCATCTATTGACATATGTCACAGTGTTTAGATACTCGGTACTCATCCTAAAATAGAGTAGGTTACCAAAATCCATTTTATAATATCTTCCTTTTAGTATATTCTCTTACATAATGTCCACCTATGATTCCTTGATGTGCTTATAGCAAAATTTGTAGTCGCTCATGATCTAAAGCTACTCTACATAATACATCATCTTTACACATTTGATACAAAAATCCATTAATGATGTTGAATGGTATGGATCTTGTGATTAACTAATTTTAATCCCTTTCCATATAGTGTGTAATAAAAATTCCTTATTCAAGGAAATTGGCTATGTCTTCCATGTTTTATAGGATCGTAGAGACTCAAAAAAAATAGTCATTTGATGATTCATCTTAGAGTTGTTTAGGTTCCTATCCATTATGTATTTGACTCAAATGGTATGGGCTTACATTTTATCTCCTAGGATTCACATTAATTCTAAACTAAAATTATTTAGATAACATCAACCACTAGATATCCTTTGCCTAATATAGGCTTATTTACGAAATATCACAAAGCTTGGTGATTAGTAAAAAAATCAAACAACATTGATAGAAGGTAGGGTTTGAACTTCTATAGTGGAAACACCATTTCCAAAGCTTTTCATTCTATAATTATGTAATTATTTTATGAAGTTGAGAGTTTTCATATTATGAAATGAATGGAATGGTCCAATACATTGTCTCTTGGTTGTGTTAGAACAACTCCTACCATATTTTTAGAGGCAACCACATGAACATGAAATGGTTTTCTCCAATCAGGAAAGACCAATGTGGGACTTATTACCAACCTCTAATTTAGATTTGTAAACACTATTTGGGACTCATTAGTCCATTATAACCTAGTGTTTTTAATTATTATCTTCTCCTTTCGATCATATATAGTTTCATATCCTTTTATGAATTTCATGTAGTATCATGTATGGCCTAAGAATGATCACACCTATGTAGAGCTTGTAGGAGGTGGCACACCCATAATAACTATGATTTTGGCTTGGTTAACCAAAATCCTATCACTGCATATTATATTACCTATAAGAATACAAAAAGTGTAAATAAAAATTACTCATTTAGGTTAAACTCATTACGCATAGCTTGACAACATTCTAACATCAACCACATCTTAGATAGGTGATTCTTGAAAAAATAAAAAAAATCCAATTTTGTCTAGATAGACTTACAATAAATCATGGATGAAGTCTTTAAATGTAGTGACCACATCCCTTGAGAACAGATTAGGAGCATTTTTCAAGACAAAAAGTATTACTATGTATGAAAAAGAACCCCATTTCATTGAAATTATGTTTTTAGATTGATCTTCTATTGTAATTGGTATTTAATGCTAGCCTTTGAACCCACATGTAAAATAATAGACTTCATGTCTTGTGACTGACTCTAAGATTTCATCTATGAATGGAATTTGGAATGTATCATTAATGCAAGCATAATTTAATACACGGTAGTCTCCAAATACTTAGATTTCTCTAGAATTTTTAGGTTGCACCACCATTAGGCTAACCTGATCTTCTTTTCCACTAGATAAATAGAGCATGCTTCTTGTAGTTGGTCCAGTTCAACCTTTACCTTCAGTTTTATGTTGGGGTTTATTTTATATGGGTGATTTTTAATAGGTCATGTGACTCATTTAACTCTATTTGCATCTCCCTTAGTGAAGGGTCTACACCTTTTAATTCTATGAAATTTGTTGGAAAAATAACCTAATAATCTCACAACATTTATAGTCATTCTAATATCTCATTATGTTTCTAGTAGTCACCTAAAGTCATAATTTTTGGTGTTGAATCTATCCCAATATTTCCTATCAATTTATTTAATGGCTCCTAGTATATTATTTTGGAGTCACTTGAAATCAAGTCTTGCAATGTTCTATGTCCTTCTTACTCCTGAATATTAAGATTTTTGAAAAGTTAATCTTCAATTTAGTTTGCGATCTTGGCTCTAGGATTCTCCATTTCTCACTCAGGCTCAAATAATCCCTTAAAATCAAATTCCTCATCACTATCCTTGGACTCAACCTGTTCCCCATTATTGATGATTCTATTGCAAGGTTTATTTAAAAAGTTATCTTTTTATTTACTCTCCTAATAGTTTTGCAGAGTTGCATTCAATTCCTTGGATGCTTCCTTTTATGAATAAGTAATCTTGTATACTATTGATATCGTCTACTCAATCATGACATAAGAGTATTTTTAGATTATGAAGGGCTTGGTGTACTAAGGTATTCTCATCTTTGAAGACAAATGTTTGAATAAAGTCCTATTAGACTTGAGGGCAATTCTTAGTCTCCCTTATGCATTTTTTATGTATGTACCACATTAAAGGAATAGGTGTTAAATAATGTTTTAGAGCATACACCTAGTATTTAAGCTCTATACCCTTTGAAGATTGCACATCTACAAATTTATTAATATTAATTTTGAGACGTTGTCTTTCCAATAAAAATGGCCACTTATTCATTATCACAATGACCATGTAAAATTGAGCTCAAATAAATCACAAGCATATTATAAATGTACTTGATTTGACTTGTGTACTCCCCATCATGTCATAATAGTACCCTTTAGATCATAATTTAACGTACCAACTCATTGATATATATCTAGAACATATTGATCTAATATAAAAATAAATTAGCCCAAATCTTTGACTATAAAATATTATGGTAATTATTGCTCTGTAGTGAAATCCATTAACATTGATCTCACCTCATGATATCATATTACCCAATTCAACATATGAGTATCTAAATCCCCACTCATAGAATACGTAGCTTCCAATGGTTGAATACCTTCCTGAGTGGGTTTAGTATAATCCTCATCTATCACATATACTTGATATATAAAATCTACATTAGACCTTATTGGTGATCACATAAAAGGTGACTTACATTCTCCTATCTGGAACCACATAAATTGTGCATTTGTTATCATAGGTTTGTATGAAATTTATTATATTTTTTTTGGTCTCTATTGAGGATCCATTTTCAGATGGAAAAATTGATACTCTTTATCTTGTGGTGCATTATGCTTAGATTTTATACCCATTTTGAACCATTTATTATTTCCATGGTCATAGGTTAAATTTGGCTCTTCAATGCATGATGTATGGCTTGTTGTCAACCTTTTTCAAGGGTATAATGATAGTTTTATCCCCTTGGTGTGCCTCTAACTGATTTTGCACTATATTAATAGTTATCTAACCATCATAATCTCACTTCTTACCAATCAACATGGGGTAGTAGGTTTCATGAGTCTTTATGTCAATTATTTTGAAATATCATCACAAGCTTATGTCAACAAATTTTATTTCCACATCTTCTAGTCAGCCAAAAGGTTCTACTGTCATGTCCCCTTTTTAGTTGACATGTTCTAAGTTCATGGTTAGCCTATTATGCGACCCTCATAGACTGATAGGATGGTTAGAGGGTCTTGATGGAGATTGGCGTGGCTTCCTTCAGCAAAAATTTTTGAGTTGGCTTTTGTTTGGGCTCGATTGGACATGTATTGAGGGAGATATTAATATTTGATTGATTTAATCAAATATTAATTATTTGGTCTAATTTTAATTTAGAAACCCTAATTCTAATTTAAGAAAACCCTAATTAGGGCAAGCATATCTGTTGAGGGTATAAGGGTTTCTCATGGAGGCCATTATTGATTATGCATTGATTATTGATTTTGATATTGAAAGAATTCTTCTGTGAAGACTAAGCCAAGGGTTTCAAGATTCCATCTGCATTGGAGAACGTCAACTCTTTAGTGTGTGTGATTCAGAGGCTGTGAAATATCAGCTGGTCTATTGCCAAATTGAGAGATAACTTCATACAAAAGTTATCACAGAGGTATACAAATTTGAGAGGTAACTTCATCCAGAAGTTGTCATAGAGCTTCCCAGGTATTTATTTTATTAGGTTTTTGATCCAATAAGTTATACAGATATAGACCTTCTGTATTAGAATCGTATATCTTGAGATCAGGTTGTTTAGCTATCAAGTTGTGTTATCTTATTTTTGGCAGCCGTACAAAGTCTGTACAGATCCAGGAAAAATCTAAAAGCATCAGCAGATTCACTCAGACACCGACCTCGGCAGATAGAGATCCCCAGTGATCGACATCAGCCGATCGAAGACCGACGTCGGTAGAGAAGGACCGACAGAGACCGATGTCGGTAGTATATCGACCGACGCCGGTGACTGTGTGTTCGACACAACAGGCTGAGACAGAATTTCTAGATTCAAGCTCCATTTCTAGATTTACAACAACCCAGGGTTTTAAGATAGAATATTTCATATTATTTTATTTGTATGACAGAGATTTAATTGTGTAATCTTATAGAAAAACAAGTGATAAGATCTATGATTTGCTATTGAGAGACTATATTATTGTTTATCTTCTAAATTTATTCTGCAAAATTGCATCTTTATTCAGAGCTTTTGTGTTTCTATATTCCCTATTTGAAGGGGATATTATAGTGGTATCAGAGCTTTGCTTAGAAAAAGGAGCCCCTAAGTAAGGGACATCACAGTGGTATCAGAGTTGTGTTTAGATAAAGGAGCCCCTAAGTAAGGGACATCACAGTGGTATCAGAGCCAAATTCTTGCCATCTTGTTGGGCACATCAGAGCCAAATTCCTGCCATCTTGTTGGGCACAACAGAGCCAAATTCCTACCATCCTGTTGGGCACATCAGAGCTAAATCCTGCCATCCTGAGGGTTTATAGATCTTATGCAGCCACAAGAGTTGGGACCACACAGGTATAACACACACAGTAGAGCCTTGCTTGAAGGTACCTAGGTGTTAAATCAACTACCGATCTTCATGGGTGACAGACGTGAGGGTAGCCCACCCAGGGACCACAAGTATGATGTTGATCAGGACACCAGAGAATTCCACCATGCTATGATGATAGGCCAACAACAGATGAATCAGACACTACAGGCACTTACTACTATGATAAGGGGGATGAACACACCTGATAGACAGAGTGGGGACCAAAGAGATGACATGAGTGTTATAGTTAATTAGAGACCCCAGCAGGCCCACTCTAGAATAGTGGATAGACCTACACGTCCTACGTTTGTTCAAGAGGAACCAGAGGTTCTAGCAAAGGAAGAGGCAAGAGATTCCCCATTTGTAGATGTATACCTTGCTGCACATGATGAGTGGGACTTATTACCTCCTCATGTTTGAGAGAGGATGTCCTTTCATCATTTTTTTAATCTAAGGAGAGAGCACTACAGATTGGTTAGACAAGACAGGAGACCTAGACACCAAAACAATGATCTAAAGCATGCTACGAGCAAGCTCACACTAGCGATGTTTGATGATAGTGGTAAGGTGACAGCACAGGCCTGGGTTAGTAAGCTAGACACATTTCTCACATTGTGACTGATGGCTGAGGGAGATGCTATCAGATATGCAACACTGCATCTTGAGGGAGTAGCTCATGATTGGTGGCACCATGGGATGGTGACACTCCATCATGATCAGATCACATCATATCAGGAGTTTGTGGATAGGCTGGTAGAGCATTTTGACAGGAGGGATCTAGAGTCCTATTTCTAAAAGTTGGCACAGTTGCACCAGAGTGGCAGTCTAGAGTCTTACATTGGTGACTTCCAGAAGTTATCAATTATGGTTCCTGACATTTCAGAGAGGCAATTTATAGTACTCTTCATGGAGGGATTGATAGAACCATTGAGAGGTTGGATCAAAGGCTTTGATCCCCCTTCATTATAAGTAGCTATGAAGAAGGCACGTAGTATGGAGTTGGCATCCCCATCCAATAAATCTAACTCCAAAGGTACTTCTTCATCTAGATACCATAAGTGCTCCAACGGAGATACAGAGAGACCAAATTTTAGCATAGATAAATTAGGTGTAAAGAATGATTCAAAGACCAATCCAGCAGCACCACCTTTGGATTGTGAGGCACTTAACGATCTATGCAGGAAGAAGCTTTGCTTCTACTGCAAAGGTCCATATGATATCCATCACGATTGCCCTTTGAGGCCTAAGGGCAAGGCGAATCGTGTGATGTGGGCATATTATGAGGATTTGGATTTAGAGGATTCCAAACAGAAAAATAGTTCTAAGGGGGCAGAGGCAGAGGCTTTAGAGCTTAAGGCAGAGGCAGAGTTAGAGCTTCACATACAGGAGGCATGCCTATCCAGCATTCAATCAGATGAGTCATTCAAACTCTGTGGAGTTTTGGCAGGGTAGAAGGTCATCACCCTTCTTGATATAGGGGCCACACATAATTTCATAGATGCTATATTTGTGGAGAAGCGTGGACTCACTATCAAAGATTTTGGGGGCATCAGAGTTAAGGTAGCCAATGGTCACACTCTTAGGTGTGAGCGTATGATTAGAGACCTCCCGTTGCGCTTGAACAACTATGAGTTCAAGGCTAATTATTATGTGGTGAACATGGGGGATATAGACTTAGTCTTGGGTATGAAGTGGCTTCATTCATTTGAGGAAGTTACTCTTCATCTCAAGGACATGGAGGTTCACTTTGATGTTGATGGGAAGACACATATTCTTAAGGTAATACGGGGTAACAGCTTCAGATATATGTTTTTTCATCAGATGGAGATGTTCATACGACATGACATGATAGAGTGCGATGAGGAGTGCACATTGGCACCAATGCAGGAGAGATATGAGGAGGAGCTTGGTCTTGAGGTGAGTGCAGTTTAGGAGTTATCACATGTGGTAGGGACTCAGCTTTCTGTTATAGTTGGGTCACAGGTTGATGATGATATGACTCTTTATAGCCTTCACAATCCAAATTTAGATATTATTCAAGTACAGAGTTTGCTTGAGTTGCTTGCTAATTTTCATTTATGGATTGGATGTTGGGGTGCTTATCTTATTACTATGGATGGACATGGCATGGAGTTTGCATTGATTGACAGTAGGGTAGATCATGACTACATTTGGGATCCAGGTGGATTGATGGGTGTATCATTCAGCGATTGCTTGAGGGCAAGCAATTTCAGGAGGGGCGGATTGTCATGTCCCCTTTTCAATTGACATGTTCTAAGTTCATGGTTAGCCTATTATGTGACCCTCGTAGGCTGATAGGATGGTTAGAGGGTCTTGATGGAGATTGGCATGGCTTCGTTTAGCAGAATTTTTTGAGTTGGCTTTCGTTTGGGCTCGATTGGACATGTATTGAGGGAGATATTAATATTTGATTGATTTAATCAAATATTAATTATTTGGTCTAATTTTAATATAGAAACCCTAATTCTAATTTAAGAAAACCCTAATTAGGGCAAGCATATCTGTTGAGGGTATAAGGGTTTCTCATGGAGGCCATTATTGATTATGCATTGATTATTGATTTTGATATTGAAAGAATTCTTCTGTGAAGACTGAGCCAAGGGTTCCAGGATTCCATCTGCATTGGAGAATGTCAACTCTTCAATGTGTGTGATTTAGAGGCTGTGAAATATCAGTTGATCTATTGCCAAATTGAGAGATAGCTTCATACAAAAGTTATCATAGAGGTATACAGATTTGAGAGGTAACTTCATCCAGAAGTTGTCACAGAGCTTCCCAGGTATTTATTTTATTAGGTTTTTGATCCAATAAGTTATACAGATATAGACCTTCTGTATTAGAATTGTATATCTTGAGATCAGGTTGTTCAGCTATCAAGTTGTGTTATCTTATTTTTGGTGGCCGTACAAAGTCTGTACAGATCCAAGAAAAATTTGAAAGCATCAACAGATTCACTCAGACACTGACCTCGATAGACAAAGATCCCCAGTGACCGACATCAGCCGACCGAAGACCGACGTCGGTAGACAAGGACCGACAGAGACCGACGTCGGCAGTATATCAACTGACGCCGGTGACTGTGTGTTCGACATAGCAGGCTGAGACATAATTTCCAGATTCAAGCTCCATTTCCAGATTTGCAACAGCCTAGGGTTTTAAGACAGAATATTCCATATTATTTTATTTGTATGACAGAGATTCAATTGTGTAATCTTCTAGAAGAACAAGTGATAAGATCTATGATTTGCTATTGAGAGACTATATTATTGTTTATCTTCTAAATTTATTCTGCAAAATTGCATCTTTGTTCAGAGCTTTTGTGTTTCTATATTCCCTATTTGAAGGGGATATTACAGTGGTATCAGAGCTTTGCTTAGAAAAAGGAGCCCCTAAGTAAGGGAGATCATAGTGGTATCAGAGCTTTTTATTGCTATATATCAGAGTTTTGTTCAGATAAAGGAGCCCCTAAGTAAGGGACATCACATCTACCCTCTCATATTCTACAAAGCTTAGTGTTATTGGACTGTAACTAAGATTCAGTAATCAAATAGCTTCCCATAAGGCCCGAGGAATAATATTTAATGTTATTCTAAAATCAAATAAAACATTTAGGACCTCAGATCCTTCTATTTTAATAACCATGTGAGATTCAACATCCTATGGTTTCTTAGTATTCACATACCAAACTAATTTGTTAGTACATTACTACCCTCTTTGCTTGTAGTCTAAAAAATTATATGAGAGATTTGTAATTTTATGTGAGATATCCTCATTTCAAAAAGTGCTTACGAGCTTGAATATATATATCAAAGTAGTAACTACTCCATCCTACCTTACAATGCAAATTATTTGACCATACATCTATTTATCAATGACTATGTCATCATGATTCAATGTAGTTTGCTATTGTATGTTATGGACAACCTGAGTTTTTTGATACATCAAACCCTTTTTCTTTTATAGGGTTAATATATTTATATTTCTAAACATTTTGTATTTTTGTATCCTATGACATCTCTAAGGGTGGTAATCCTTGTTCTACATGTTTTCACCAAGTGATTACTTGTATGTATGTAGGATCCCTTGGGTGCGAATTCACCATGTTTACATTTAGAAAAAACTTATATTTTCTTTATTTTTATAATATTAGACTATCTTTTGTGTGGTGTTATCCTAGAACTTTATAATAAACATAGTAGATCTACCTTTGAGGAGTAGTTGGGAAATTTCATACAAATTGGTTGTACTCCTCACACAAGTATCAAATAATTGGTTAATACCACTATCATTCATATTATCTACAATTTCCTTATTCATATCCACCTCAGTATCCTCCTCTATATCCTCCTTGTCTCTACTAAAAAAACCTAACCTTGATTTTATTTCCCATCATATATTCCTTGTCATTGTAGTAAACACCACCCTTGTTGTTATTGACTCTCATATCCCCCATATGACCCTTGTGGAGAAGATGGGGTCTATCTCATCAGCTATTTTTGAGGTGACACAATGATACATGACTACTGATATTTAGGAGATGGTGAAGTTGATATTGTCTAGTATTTTAGAGACTATAGTATCCATCTTTCTAAACCATGAGGTTAATACTGAGTCACAATGGTCATTTATACATTTGGGCTTGGAATCCTATGTTTCATAGTAGGGATTTGCTTCACAACTATTATGAATACATTTTTAGTGGTGTCTTATTTAAATTTTTTGAGA
This sequence comes from Torreya grandis, assembly GCA_037957365.1. NCBI lineage: Eukaryota > Viridiplantae > Streptophyta > Pinopsida > Cupressales > Taxaceae > Torreya > Torreya grandis. Next base: position 1,184,733 of record JARHVA010000922.1, on the reverse strand, counting down.
GACCTATAGTTTTAATCATCATGATTGTGTGACTTACAAAAATTTTAGTATAAACTCTATAATTTTTGGGTATTCTACTATAATAGATGACATTTTTGAGTCAAAGTCTTACTACCTGACATATCTCATAGAATTATATTTTGAATTTTGGGTATTCATTCCTTTGGTTTCCTTATTTTTAAAACTCCATACACCATAATCCTAACTTGGACTCTTTAATTTCATGCAACTTGTCCATCTTGCATAAAAAAACATCTAACATTACTTCAACTTTCATAGTAGACTATGAACTTTCCCCATAATCTTCTATCTTCTCACTTTGGAGTGAAGCTACTCTAGCAATAGACTTGAATGTGAACTCAATTTAAGCAATGGAAAATATAATCCAAGGTCACAGACACTCTACAAACTATGTGACCTTATTTTTATCTTGAAACATAAAATCTATTTTGTTCATTACATTAGAAAACCTATGATAATAGTCCCATACTGATTCTCCATATTTTGATGAATTTATTTTAAAGCTTGTATTATTTGACTTGTACATTTATTCATTTTAAATTCTCATAATAGCTGGTCTTTGACATATTAAAACCTTTATTTGGTATAATCCCTTTTGTATATTAACTCTAGAGCTCTTCCTAGTAAGGCTCATATGAGATTGCACTCTTTGCATCATCTGTAGTTGCATTTTTAATCTACCATTTAATTCCATAGGTTAACATATACTACTCAGGGTTAGTAAACCCATCATATAGTGTTAACATGACAAAAACTCTTGCATTAAGATCCATGCTTTTGATCTTTGCACTTAAAACTAGTGACTATTTTGGATTAAATTTAACCAATGTCTTAAGATTTATTGTGACCTAAAATATGGCCCTAATCAATTTATTACTATCCAACAATTTCTTGGTGTCTTCACTATATTTTCTAAATTTATTTATAAAATAATCAAACCACATACTATATTTTCCATCTTTTACACTTTTTATTCTTATTTCTATTGATAATTAGGCATAAGAGATTTATACCCTTGAAATGAATGATTAATGTCTATGCATTTTACCTCATGTTAACTTGAACTTGCTTTCATCATGCAACTTAACATAAGTTATTCAAAATATTGTTCCTTCTCTTCTCCAAACAATATCCTCACTTGTAACTGTGATTTAAAACTACCTTCTAACTGATCTAATTTCTCTTCTCTCTTTCCACTTTATTCTATCTCTTTCGCATCCCTTTTACAATCTATGCCCATATTTGTGCTCTTATTTACACCTATTCTTATTTTGTGCCCTCTCATTTCCTTATCCTCATCCTCTCCAAAATCTTTATCTCTTCCTTGAGATCTCATTCCTTCTTTATTTTATAAACTCTATATTCTACTCCTACTCAAAACTACATTAGGATTATTTTGTTTATTCTACCTTCTCTGTTCTCATAGGTCTTACTCTAATCCCATAATTCCATTTTCATTTTTCTTCTTTGTGTCCTCCATCTTTTGGGTTCATGTTCAAGTTTATTTTCTCAGTTATTCATCATTCATTTCATTATCACACACATCCCCTAATACTCAAAGTGAATACTCCATGTTATCTAGAATAGGCACCATGGCATTTTCCACAACCAAGATTCTCAACATGATATGTAGTATGCCCCCAGATACCTATTAAAAAAATCCTAAATATCTTTGAATATGATATAAACTTTCATGTAAAATTGGTAATATATTCATCAATAGTAGTATTTATCTAATGATCTATTATGCACATCTAATCAGTGTCATAATTTATCAGTTATTATATCTTTTCCTTAGTCCAAAAAAAATGTTCTATTTCTCTCAGTTTGAAGCAATGGTACTCAATTCTCAAAAACCATGTAGCTAACAAACTTGGAATTCACATGAAAATATTTCTTATATATCACCATGTATAGACCCACTTATGAATTCTCTCATAGAGCTTCCTATGTGTTTTGCCTCCTCTTTTATGAAATTGTGACTTCTCTCATCTAGCCATCACTCCAAATATCTCTATCTAGGTAACCATCTTAACGTGTTTCAATGTTCCACACTCACCACACCATTATTAGCAGAGGTTCCTAGAAATCCCATTATGATATATTAATTTGGATTGTTTAAGATAAATGAAATACAAAAGAGACTAAGGAAACTATAGAAACCAATTAAAGTTAAACCATACAAAATTGTAAATGAATGAACATGATTCACAGTCTTAATTTACCCAAAAAAATTATTATTTCAAATGATTAATAGATTACATGAAAGCAACACATAATTACAAAATGAACATGTGTAGACATAAATAATAACCATTATCTAATATCTATATTGACTTGTATATTTTGAAACCCTTTTAGAATACAAACGAGTGCTATGCATAGAGCTTATAAAGTCTTTTTCACTTCATTTTCTAGACTTTAATTACAAATAAAAGAGAGACTCATTACATTCTGTAGAATCTTGATGTGCATTTAGGTGTTGAATACATCCAAAAATATATAGAAAGTAAAAAATAGTGCAGATCACAAACTTATCAAATAATTATACTATGTGATTTTATAACCATGTTACACTACTAGAATTGAAATTTATGCCTCAAGAAACAACATTAGAGATATTTTAATGCAGGAAGGTTGACCCCTTGCATTCACCAACAAGGCACTTATGGCAAAAAACTTTTCCCATTCCACATATGAGAAAGAGATGTTAGGTATACTTCATGTCATAAATGAGTGGTGCACATAATTATTTAGGAGGTACATTTGAATCAAAATTAATCACCATAGCTTAAAGTAATTCTTAGAGAAAAGAGTCTCTTCATTTGAGCAACAGAAGTGGGTAACCAAATTAAAAGGATATGACTATGAGATTACCTACAATAAGGTTAAATACAATGTTGTCATAGGTGGATGGCATTGAAAGTATGAATAATAGACAACCTTATGTGCATTATCCTTCTTCGTGCCAAATTGGATCCATGAAGAACAACAAGAATGGCCTGATGATACCTAAATTCAACAAATTATTTAGGAAGTAACAATTAACCTTGCCTCTTGAATTAATTACTCTTAGGATCATCAATATTTAAGGCACAAAGGATGTCTGGTACTGGCACAAAGGATGTCTGGTACTGGCACCAAAATCAACATTGAGACTAAAATTTATATTAGTGTTGGATGCCTCTCCATTAGCCGACCACTCAAGTTTTTCAAAAACATATGAAAGGATCTATTAGAATTTTTTATAGGTAGGGATTAAACAAGACATCAAATAGTTTTTGGTATAATGTGAAATGTGTTATTGTAATAAATAGGAAATTATATCTGCCCTAGGTATGATCCAACCCTTGCATGTCTATCCTTATTTGGTAGGGTCAGATATTTCCATGGACTTTGATGAAGGATTACCCTAGTCAGGTGTGAAATTAGTGATTATCATGTTGGTGAATTAGCTATTCAATAATTCCATTTTTTGTGCCCTTAACCATAATTTTACTACCTTCATTATTGCTCAAACATTTCTCAATCATATCTACTACATCCATGGGCTACCTGACCCAATTATATGTGATTGTGATTCTAATTTTACTAGTCACTTCTAGAAGAAAAATTTTCCACTACTATGGCACTCATCTTAAAATGAGTTTTGCCTACCATTAACAAACTTATGGTCAAATAAAAATTGTAAAAAAATGTTTGGATACCTATATGCTTTATTTTACCTCTAATCAACAAACTCACCAGTTTAAATGGTTATCACTTGTTGAATGGTAGTAAAACTCTACATACCACACTAACACCAAGATGATTCCATGTGAGGTCATTTATGGTTAGCCACCACCTTCTCTTCAAACATATCTTCCATGCAGCTCCAAGGTTAATGAAATTGATGCCACTCTCTACACCTGTGCAATTATTCTTCAAACTCTCAAATATAGCTTCCATATAGGACAAAACACATGAATTAACATGTCAATAAACACTAATAAGAATTATATTTTGATGTTAGTGACATGGTTTTTATCTGGATCCAACCTTATAAGAATTCCTCTTTGAAACTAAAGGGTCATGAAAAACTTGAACCAAAGTTTTATGGTCCTTATAAAGTGTTTTCCAAGATTTATCCCATAGCATAAAAAGAGGATCTTCCCTCCTCCTCCATGATCCATCCAATTTTTCCATGTATCATGTTTGAAGAAGGTCATTGGTTAGCATATTTGTGCTTAAATGGCATTCCCAAAGCTTGACACTAAAGGATCCATCATCCTATAAATTGTGTCTATCCTTGACAGGCACTCAATTTAGCTCTATAATTATAATATCAATGATATTTTGGTATAGTGGCATGGCATGTAACTAGAAGACATGACATTGACACCCATACTTTAATTACAACACTAATTTCCTCATCTCAAGCTTTGAAGACAATTTTTTTAAGGCACGAGGGCATGTTAGGACCCTTCATCCTAACTCTTCTAGTTTTTGTTAGGTATTATTAATAAGAGCTCAGGCACATATACTTTATAATTTGTATCAATCTCTATTTGTAATTATCCCACATGTATTGGAGGTAGTAGTTGTCTTGCATAGAATATCTTAGATAGAGGGCTTGTGTAAAAGGAAATATCATCTATTGAATATATTTTATTTAGTTGTGCTCAAATAAGGTTTCTCCCTCAAAGAGGTCTGCAATAATGTGTAGTGATATTTTATCATTTCAATACATTATTGTTATTCTCTTTCCATGCTATGTATATTGGTTATATTTTTATTGTTATAATAACTTGTTTTCAAGTAGGTTTCTAACATATTCTCATTTGTTATTTGGGTCAGCTCTATTCAATATGCGATATAGCAATGTATGTTGAAACATCATATGGTTCAACCCCACGGAAAATGTTCAACATTGTTATTACATTGTGCACAATTTTTTGTAAAAATGGCTCTGATCCATGCTAGGAAATATTATGAAATCTACTATTGAATGTGAGAAATGTCAAACCAAAAGTTTTAAACTATAATTTATTAATATCTTGAGTTGATAGTTATTTTTATTCTGAATAAAAAATTTCATTTCATTCATGAATTCATTTATATGCAACAAATGCTTTGGCTTTAACACATAACAGTGAAATGTTGAAATCGTTAAATATGTTGATTGCATAGAATAACATAGAATGAATTGGAAAATTAATTTTTTAGATTGAGATGATGATAAATTAGATACCAAAATTATTTTATGAAAGTGATAATAAATTATAATCACATCTAACTTGTGGGTTGAATCTAGCTTAGTCAATGGTAATCTTGGAAAAATTCATGTTATATAGTTTATAGAAATGGCTCCAAACCACCATAATTACCAATGTTTGTGGTTGTGCACATGAAAAAATATATTGACATAGCATGGGATCTAAAAATACTCATAATGTATTGATCCCTCCTGTAACTCGAGGCAACCTTAAACAAATTCTATTAAAAATAGCTTGGGCTCTGACAATACTATAATCGCAGGGACTAACATTAGAAAAGGTAACAATTGACATTAGTAAAATTGAATGCCATGTCCTAAATTTTACAATACTATCAAAAGTACAATCCTAACAAGACCTTCTTAATTCACCTCCTTTCTCTTTTCATCAATATGCAAGAATGCAATATGGTGCATATATCTATGCCAAGAAAAAAGAAGAGAAAAGATGGTATTCCTTGTCATAGTTCCATCTTAATTGATTTCAATTATTTCACATCTATTGCATTTTTCATTTTATCCCTTGACATCTCTTAATCATATGAAAAAAACCAATTTAAAAATCATCTGTGCTAAGTAGCTTCTTAGAATTTCTTGTTCATATTTCTCCTTTATTTTTTGAATAATTTACAAGATACTTATGTTTGTCTATTGGAGTTTAAATTTCACCTCCTTCATGAGATTGCTAGGTTATCTATTGTTTATAATTGGTAATGTGTATGTTGTTATGATAGCTTAAGAAATATTGTATCTTGTAATTTTAAAAAATTGATATTTATATCAGTCAAGGAGTGGATTTAGAGGTAAACTATCTGGGATATTCATTTATGTGGGAATTAAATATTCTTTCATTTTATATAGGATAAATGATAATCATAAAAACATATCCAACATATCATTTCCAAACAAATTTATTAAATAGTTATTTCATAATGCTTAATAATATTAGCGTGTTCAAATGTATTCATATCATTTACATGGAAAAACAACTTAATAGTTTATAGACTATGTTTTTATAGTATATAAAAAAAATAGATCTAAGGTTTTTAGAAATATTATGTTCTTGCTTTTAGTTTAAACTTTTAGATCACCAACCATGATTCATCATAAGTCAATTTCTCCCAATAATAAATTATGGTTGGTAATTTGAAATTTCAAACTAAAAACATGCGCACAATAATTCTAAAAATCTTAAATCTAAAAAAATAATAATTAACATCTATTATATACTATTTAATAATTATATATTAAAAATTTGGTCTATGTATGTTCAATAAATGATGGATCTAGATATGTCAATACATAGATCTTGGTTAAATAAATGGTATATTACCCTTAACAATGTGATATGACATCGTAAGGAAGCCTAATTATTTCATAATGAAGGAAATATTAAGAAAGATGCTCAAGGAAATATTGCATTCAATATGACTACTTTCCTCAGTATAGGATTTATTTTCTGTAAGATAACATATAAAATAAATAAAATTCTCATATTCCTTTTTATATAGATATTAATATGAAAGAAGTAACATAATTAATAATAAATAAATAAATTATTCCTGCTCCCATTAATAGTTCATTGGTATCTTCAATAAGAGAAAAAAGAAAAGATAATATGATATAGCTCCCTCCACCTTTGGGATGGTTTAAAATGAATTTCGATGGTGCTTCTAGGGGTAATCTTGGAGCCTCAGACGTTGGTTTCCTTATAATAGATTGTAGTGGGTCTTTTATTCGGGTAGCTTCCATGAAACTTGTGGATGGGACCAATATGAAGCATAATCTCAAGCCTTGGTGGTAGGTCTTAAGATGGTAGTTTGGTGTGGAATTGAAAGACTAAATATTAAAGGGGCCTCTCAGATTATGATACTATCCTTGTGCAAGAAAGCCTTCGATTCTCAGAAGGTGGTAAATGTACTTCTAAAGGCTTGGACTTGTTTGGACTTCTTTCTGGAATGGGATTATAGGCATTGCTATCGGTAAGACAATGTCATTGTGAACTTCCTTGCTAACTATGGTATTGATCAATTAGAAGCTTTAAGGATTGATAATCATAGGGAAGCATGGGAAGACTTTGAAGGAGTATCAATTATTGACTTGGGTATTTAATGCCTTTCTCATTTACATATGTGAAAGTAGGAATATCTTTTATTTTGATTAGATTTTTGTTGGTGGCTCGTGGGAAGGGTGTTACCCTATAATCATGAAAATGTGAGCTTTTTGAGGCTGGGTGGAGTGGCAGTGTGTTATTAATGGGCCAAGAGGTTTCACTAAATTTTGTGTTGTTTGCAAGGTGTCTCATAGTTGGAATAAAAATCCTAGACTAGTTTGAAACATGTCAACTTCTGGGATTTGGGAGGAGGTGATGGAGAGAGTGGTGGTTGAAGTGTTAGGTATGTCTATGATCTTGGGAAGAGGACTTACAAGAGAAATGGCATTTAGAGGGGAAGTTTCTCAGGCCCATCTAAAAAATATATTTTGGGTCACTTCTAAGGAAATTATGTAGGCCATCTGAAACATTCTGGGGGAGGATTTTCTTTGTCACAACCCTAGAACTAGGGCTGATTCAAATATGGCTACCATGTTTGCAAATAATATCCTATTGTTGATGGTAGACAAAGAACATGTTGTGAAATTGGTTGAATTCTTTGTGGCTCCAGTGTATAGAGTGGGATAGTTGGAAGATATTGATGCAATAAATTTAAGAACTTTTACTAATCTTCCCTTTTTTAGTTCGAACGGTATGGTGATGGTCCCCATTTCAATTTTTAAGGCACTAAAAGCCAAACTAGTGGCCCTTTTGGGGTATGTGGATAATCAACAAGGTCAATTTTGCCTTCATCTCAACATGGGAGTTTCATCTCCCTCCCCCGGTGGCACTTATCAAAAATCCCATTCCTGAGTTGGAAGTGTGAAAAGCAACACAACATTCTTGGGAGTGTGTTGAGGTTATTAAATATTTGGCAAAATTGGTATTCTGAGGTCGGGGGTTGGTTCCTCCCTAGCTTCTCCGTGCCCCTTTACAGGTGGTAACAACTGCTATGTAAAGATGTCTTAATAGTGTTTATGCCTCACCATCAGTCGAAGGTGTACACATGAGATAATAGGTGGATTCAGGGTCCCTCGATAAGGTGTGTCTTTAGCTGTGGAAGGTGGGAACTTGAAGTTCAAGAAGGAAGATGTTAAAGGCCTAGTAGGTGCTACGATGAACGTCATTGTACTCTCAGAATAGGTGGTATGCTCATGTTTTTTGGTTTGGTAGATGATGTTACTAGTCATGGTTTGCATTGCCAGGAATGTTTTAGTCATTTTACTTATTGCTTTTGTCGTCGATGTTTATAGATTAGCTTGTTTTCAGTTGACCTTGATTTTTATATTGAAGCGACATTCTAGGTCGCTTTTGTAATATTTTTAGTGTTTAATATACTAGACATGGAACCCGTAAAACTTGATAACTATAAAAAAAATTATATTCCTCTTTTCATGTGTGTGTGTGTGTGTGTAAAATAACTATTTAATAAAGCATTACTATGTGAGTGCAATAGAGTGAGTTATTCATAATTATATTTGATTTTATATTTGAAGTTCATTTGACCATCACAAAAAGATTTTAAATTTAACATTCATTTAACATTTGATACCTTTTTTCTTCCAAAAATATTTTTTCAAACCCAATATAATAATATAACTAAATTAATACCATTATCACGAATTAATTAAAAAATAATACATAAAAAAATAAAATTATTAATTAATATAATAAATTCTAAATAAAAATTTGATATTAAAATCTCTCGATATATTCTACATAAATTGTTTTAAATATTTATATTAATTATTTAAATATATTTTTAGGTATTAAATAATTAAGGATGGTAGACTTATGTTTCATTGATTTCCAAAGTCAATGAATTAAACAAACCCCAAATGAAATCCTATAGATCTCCATTGATATAATTTATTTAATTTTATATAATTTGCACGATGGTCTTTTTGGATTGTGATCTTTGTCACGTACTTGGAATCCAGGCACTCAACTTGCCCCTTTACGAGGGTTGGTTTATTTTTATGACTTATGTTATTAATATAAAATAAATAGTTCCAAATCAATAGAGGTGATAATGGTGTAGCATTCAAATTTCTTTTTCGTAATAATAATAAAAATTAAATGTATATTATATCATTTAATTTATAAAATTAAAATTGTAAGTCCACAAAACTATTGATATTAACGTGTGGTATAATATAAACAAATTAAAGATACATAAATTTTTGTTTTAAATTTTAAATATTTTTAATTATTATTCTTTTTCATATATTTCAAATATTTATTTATTTGATTATAGAAACTCAATGTTATTTTATTTATTAAGTTTACAATTAATTTTAAGTATTATATATAAAAATATTTTTCTATTTTTTATAAAATAAATATAGATGAACATAAAAATATTTTTTGATAATACATGATTTTAAATTCACAATTATATTTGTGGGGTGTGATTTCTCCATATATTTTGTATGTTTATGGATTAGTTCCTTTATAAAAGTGACATAGATCTAATCCAAAATTTTGACAACAAACATAGAAGTTTTCTAGGATTGCTAATCCCACTACAAATAATGTCCAAAATATTAATGATGCTCTTAATGAATACACATGACTAAATTGGCTTGATGACTTGGGACATTTTTCTATGTATTAGTCATTATGTTTGTGCCATTGGGCTTAACTTAAAAAATGATACTCACCGCACCAACATATCACACTAATGGACTTGCAATCTCACCTGAGGTGCAGAGAGAGAGACTACAAAGGTATAGTTGGGTTAATCATAAAAGATGAATTGCATCATTTAACCTTGTTACTTTTAGAACAACATTGGTACAAACCAACACTTATTTATCTTAAACAATAAAAAAGAGTTATGCAAGAATTCGAGAGATAATAACCACTATAAATATCATAAGTTTAGTAAACAAACTTATATAATACCATCAACAATTTATGAGTTCTTTCAGCGTCTTGAAATTAATACACAATATTACATTAATGTTTTGAGAATTAACAATATCAAAAATAGTAACAATAAGTTCAACAACTACCTAATAATAGTGTCGACAATAACCTAAACTAAAAGGCAAGGTAGGCTTTTGTAGATATAATCCATCACCTTACAATTACAATTAATAAATATGTGCCCCTTAAAGTACACAACTATTTATAATATAGTAAGATAGAAATATTTTATAATAAAGCACTTTGGCTAACTGGACCTTATATTCACAACATACTAAGCTAGATATGCTTAAAATGTTTTCAAGTAATAACTTTTCTTCATGTCATTATGCTTGACGTCTCGTCCTTCATGCATACCACAAGGTCTTTCTCTATTTCATATGCTAATATGATATAAACAGGGGTCTTACTCTTTGATAAACAAGTAACTCTATTGATTCAAATAAGTCTCTATTAATATATCCTATGCTTCCAAAGGATTATTGAACACTTATTGATATGGTCTTACTCAAGACACATACTTACACCTTTCTTGAAATTTGGCTATTGTAAAAAGACTACAAATTGGGTTCCTATATCATGAAACTAGCCCTGCAACTAACTTGTTTGAAAGGTATTTGACCTCAACCAAAATTTCTCATGCTTTCTAAGGGTTCCTCATATTCCTCACAGAGCTTATCAATCCTACGAAACTATTTATAACCCTTAACTTGCCCTATATTGGAATAAAATATATGAAACTTAAGGAAAATAGTAAGTGTTCATGGGCCTATGCTGAGGGTTAGTTGGGACCATCTACTTATCAGGGTAATACAAAGTAAACAATGTATTACATAACAAAATGAATAATTGAAAATAACTCTAGTGACATACAAAACCCTACTAATATGTGGTGTGTATCGTCCTTCCAATGATTACTTTAACATGAGTAAGTATTTTAATGATTGTTTGATTTATATAAAATGCTTGTGAATGCTTAATAGATTCATGTGAATGATAGATAGATTTTTGTGATTCTCTAGATATAAATAATGTACAACACTTATGTGTTTATAGGTAATTGAATTTAAAATAGGTCATATTGGCACGCTAATTGATATTATAATGATTAAAAATATAAAATGCCGAGACAATAAAGGTGGGGGCACCTTGACTAAAAGGGGTAACTGAATGACTCAAAGGCATAGGTTACACTCTTGATAAACTAAGGAGTGTATCCTATGCTCATGTCATAAAACTTGAGACACTTAGAAGTAAAGGAAGATAGAGAAAGGGAGATAAAAGAATGGGAGGTGGGATGATAATTAAAAAATGTGCCAGTAATTCTTAATTTAGACCACTAATAAACAAATACATAAACACCTTAAAATCATATATTTTAATGACTAATAAATGTATTGGGGCCATTTTTAGGTGTTTAAAAAAATGTCTCTAAGAAAATAGGTTATTCAAAAAGCAACTTAATGTCTCTACAACTAGACTCCATGAACTATTGGAATTTTTTTTTATGCATATTTATATTTATTTTATGAAAAATAAAAAATCATGCTTATTGTTTTACCATTTTGGAAAAGAGTTAAAAGGGAAATAGCCTAATAAAAAATGCATTAAGTATCCTAAGAATATGCCAATTAAATAATCAGATTCAAAATATTCAATTACAACGCTAAATTATGGAAATATGTTAAATATAAAAAGTATAATATAAAATAATATTTTGATTGCATAATCTGCAAGAAGATAAATATTTAGCTTATTTATTGTTGTGCATGCAGATTTGAGAGGTGCATGTGTGGACATAGTCAAATTGATACTTGATTGATTTGTTAGATTCTAAAAATTATCCTTCTATTAGCCTGGACACTACCATCAAATTCAGGATACTAGCATCAATGTTTCTGTCCAATTTTAACACTTATGTCTTGTATGGAATATCAACTATTTTTTGGAAATTCCATCTACACTTGTTAGATTTTACTATCACCCTGATGATGGTGTAGCTGTATCTCACGCACAGGTCTTCGATATCAGTGTGTAGTTAAAAACCCTAAGTCCTCATAGTAAGGCATGTGATCTTGAAAAATAAGGGTTATTGGGCTCAAGTGAAATCAAATTGACCTCATAGAGCCCTCTATCAATGAGCATTGCCTACATAGGTCAAATAATCTAAAGAGGGTCTTAGACAAATGTCGTTCTCCCCTATGTGTGGGTTTGTTTGTGAATAATGGCATAGTATGTTATATGCAAGTGCATGTAGTGATATAGCTCACAACTTGACAAATACCGCTCGTGGGCTACTCTTTGAATGCTTCAGACCTTTAGAAATACTACTCTTATGATTGATATAAAAATAGGGAAGGGAAGAATAGGGCAATATTGAGTGCTTGAGAGGTGTTTTTTCTCGATAAGTGTTATTTGTGTGCTTGAAGAGTACTTGATCTTACTTGATGGTAATGAATGTTCCTTTAATTGTATTTATACCACTTCTTTTGAAATGAGTCTCACCGAGGGTTAATTAAGACACTTTGGCCAACCCTTAGATATCATTTTTTTTTCAAATTTGAGGTTTTGTAAGGTGTGAAAACTAGCATTGGAATTAAGACACTAACATCGATGCTAGTGTCCAAGTTTGAATGATGGTGTCATGGAGAATTGTTGAAGCTCTATAGCTGATAATGTAAGATGTATATCAGGTTTTAGGTGTTGTGCGGGCTACAAGTGATCTAAATAAGTAGAATAATTGGGTTGGGCCATAAGATAAGCATTTAGACATAGTGAGATGGTGAATGCGAGCCTTTCGACTACAAAGAGGCCATGAACAAAAATGTCGAGCCTTGAGTGATAGTTGTCAAGTGTACAAGACTAATTTATCATATAAAATCTAGATTTAGTATCTACAATAATATCCAATGTTTAATAGTTAATTATAAGTTTAATAGTTGATGAATGACTACAATCTAATTGGTTACAAGGGGTTAGTATATGTCACACAATTTAAAGTCGAAAGTCACTCATATGTTAAGAGATAAATTGCACCCACTTGCTCCTTCCTCGAGGGGTTATAAGGGAGCCTACCAAGAATTCTTAAACAAAAACTTGGTAATGATCCTTCCTAATCTTTCTCAGTTTTTCAACCCTCTTTTTCCTTTATATCTTAGATCCTTTGTTAAAAGTGTCTCAATACTTTTGACCCTGTCGTAAATATCTTAATCCCTGTAATACTTGTCAAAAGCATCTAGATGCTTCTAGGTATTTATTTTAGTCTTTGCTTAGTCATGATGCACTTGCCCCCTACCTAGGGACGTTATAATAAAACAATGTTTATTGAGTTGCTTTGTAACATGTGCCAAAATCATATAAATATTATCATTTCCCGGAGGCAGAAAATTCATGGAGAAGGAAGAATGAAAATTGTGAGACAAGGCTCTCATAAAGTCAATGGACAGTGACAAGACGACCGAGTGGAGTGCATGATATGAATGAAGGACATAATTATATAAAAGCAATATCATAAAAGTCAATGGAGATTTATATGAGATTTGTTTAATTTATTGACTTTGGCATTTTTATCTTGTCGTTTAGCATATCAATGATGTCAAAGATGTGGGCAATCAAACATTTGAAAAGCCCAACAACCACTCGCATTCAATATTGCCGAAATTTGTATAATTAATATTGATGCAATGATTTCACCCACTATTTGATTATTTTAATGTTATTATTTATTTTTATAAAATAAAATAGAAATATATGTATGTATTTTCGCCTTTAGTAAAAAGGAAGTCCTTACGTTAATACTGAAATCTGGGTATTAAAAAAAATTGTGGGGCTAAGATTACAAATGCTACATATAGTTATTTTGGATATTAGTCTATAGATTAATGCAAAGTCGCTAACAAGGGTTTAAATGTATAATACGGGTCAAATTGAAAATTCCTTTCAAGTTTAAGAAACATGTCATTGTTTTAAAGAGGGTGTAACATTTGGGTTTTTTAGGTGGTTACTCATCTCAGTGTTATTTTAGTCAAAGTGCGTTTAATTATAGAGTTTTGATGGGCTCCAATGTACTAACGTTATTATGAAGTAGTTTTAGTAGGAGTATCTTCTTTTGGAGTGTGAAACTCTTGGTTGGTGTGGATCCGTGGGGTTCGGATCTCTTCTCAGGAGGTCACCCATCCCAATGATATCTTAGTCAAAGCACGCTTAACTACAGAGTTATGATGGGATCTAGTGTACTAATGCTAGTATGAAGTAGCCTTAGTGGGAGTATCTTCCTTCGGAGTGCGAAGGTCTTGGCTGGTGTGGATCCGTGGGGTTCGGATCTAGTTGGACCCAATAATTAGTCTATGGAAGAAGCGTCGGGCCTTGTTGTTGCTAGGGTGGGTGCTAGAGGATCCCACACCATAACTCCTTGTGATGTTATGGACTATAGAGACCTTCATATTATTCTTTGAGCCTCAGTGAGGTTCTGTTATGGATCCTATGGGGGGTTAATATCCCACTCAATCCTATGGTTTAGCTAGATTGCCTAACAATTCTTTGGAGACCTAGGCCTCCCCCAATGTCTAGGCTGGTTGTAGTTCTAGTCAAAAGCTTTTATTCCTAGTTTCGGGGCCTGACTTAAAACCTGTGTTTCACTTTTATTTGTATTGTTCATCTTCAGGGGAGCTTGTCTTTTTCAGGTCTGGTTTCGACCTTATTTCCTGGTTAGCTAGGGTTTTGGGGTTTGTCCAAAACCCTATTGTGTTGCCTATTTGGTGGGCTTATGCCTTGTGTTGGTTTTTGGTTGTGGGGATTCATTAAAACCCCTCTTTGTGGACTGGGTTTGGAGATCCATTTAAAATCCCTCGTTGTTATGTTCTTTTAGTGTTTTTGGGTGTTGTTTGGACGATTTGAGTAGCTAACGATGTTATTGGATATTATATTCCATCGATGTCGTTTGTGTGGATAGTTTGCATTGTTGTTGTTTTTGAAGTTTTTTGGTAATTATGTTTGGGAGATCTGGGCCTCCCGTTTTGTGCTCAAACTAGTCCTCACCCCAATCAAAGATGTTTGTCTCAGTTTTTAGCTCTGGTTTTAAAAGCTTTTACCATATCAAATTAAAAAGACATGCCATTGTTATATTACATGTATAAATAATTTAAAAAAAGGTTCATAGGTATTTATTAGATGTTAAATTGTATGATTATAGTGTGTTTGTGTACTTGTCGATTATTAGTTCAAATTAAGTATTATTGGCATATCTATGGATCATCATCATGTCTCCCATTTCTCTCTCTTTCTCTTTCTTTCTTTGTTTCCAAGTGTTTTCATCTTTATAATTATAGAATTATTAACACTCTTGGGTTTGTTTATAGTGTTGATGATGCTTATGGGCTTTTAGTGTCCCCTTTTGATTAAAGTGCACATGTTTTATGTGGCCTTATGATTTCTATTTTTAATTGTTATTTTGTTTATTAACACACTAGTAGAGATCATAATTTATCCATCCAATTATTTATAAATACACAACTATTGTAGTTTATTTACATCTAGATAAGCATAAAGCACCCATTTATTGTTCATAAGAATATATTGAGCACTTAAAAGCAATTATTAAAGTATTTATTGAAGCACACAAATTTTTGTTAGATACACACCGAATAACATTGGGGTTTATATGCTATTAGAACTATTCATATTATGAGGTTTATTGTTTTTGATATTTTTACTATTTAGGGGTTTATTAAATATCAAGATAATGTTAATTTTTTATACACGTAAAGGTGAGGGTTTTAAAAGGAGGCCCACAACCCATTACAAAGCTAAGAACAACCAATCAAGATAATGTTGTTATCATCTAGTTCATAAAGTGGTCCAAACCACATGGTTTAGTAAGATTTTATGTATTATGACCCATATATAGTTTGAATAGGAAATATGTTTATGGGTAATTGGAGTCACAACGTATAAAATTGAGGACATTGAGATGAGGAGAACACAATCATGTTAATTTTGACTAACTATAAAAGTGCATGTATGTTTTTATTAGCACTCAGAGGGCATAAAAGGTGCACATATTTTGGATGAGTAACACGTAAAGGCACAAAGCACAATAAATAGGCATATCAATGAAGATTCTAATTTTGATAAAGTTCAGTAGATCACAATCAAGCTTAGTGGCACACAAAGAAGTGGCCTCATACATGTTTTGAGAAACCCATGAGCTCTCAAATTAAAAGGACCTACCAAGTCTTGACATGTGCTGATGGAAGCAATATGGTCAACATGAAACATAGAGCATAGTGAACAAGGAGGTTATGTGAACCAAAGATCATAAATTAAGGAACACCAATCTTGAGAGCTAGTATAAGGAATGATGTAGGTGCATCATTGTACATAGAGTTAATCATGCTTGTCTAGGTCATATAAGGGATTACTAGGTCAAGTTAAGTTAGCAAAGAGTCATAACCAAGCTTCATTAGTCCATTATAGTCCATTTGGTAGCACTTTTAGATTTACCTACCAAAAATAAAATTCAAAATTTTAAACATGGTTTGAAGAGTTTAGGCATGTTATAGGGGTCTTGGACCATGTGATAATGGTCCTTAGGATCAAAAAAGGAATTAAATATTTTTTTCAATTTTAAAAGTCTTCAAACATATTTTGAGTCATGATAAGATGTATACAACATAGGGAAATGACTAAATAAGACATGTTTAATGAGTCATTGAGGAAGTTGAGAAGTCTTTGGGGTATTTTAAATAAGAAAACCAAGTTGAGTTACTATTAACAAATTGATAAACACAAAATCCACGTGAGAAGGATTTTGAGGAATCATAAAAAGGAGAGAAGCTCAAGTTGAAGTTTTAGAAGTGGAAGTGCAGGATTCTAGGAGGGGTTATTATATGTATGAAGACAAGAATTCAAGAAAAGAATGTTTATTGATTTGAATGCTCCAGTTTCAATTTTATAGTGTGTGTAAGTGAATATATTTTGGATTTATAAATCATATTCATGTCTTTGAATCATTAATTAATTATTTAGACATGTCTAAACATAGGTTATAGGTTTATTACAGTCTATATAGGGGTTCTACAGTTAAACATGTTGACTTTTCATCATCTTTTGAAATTGAGTAATGTGTTAAATCACTTGATAGGTGTTTCTATGCAATTTCGCTTTCACATTCAAAGGAGAGAAAATGAGAAACTAAAAGGAATGGTCAAGGCTTGTATGTACCTGGATATAGTCTGCGCACCGTAATCCAGACGTTGTGAGAACTCCTCTTTTGCTGTGGAGGAATGACACCTGAAAGAGATAGACACTAAAAACACGAATAATTTTAGTTGATAAGAGGGTGGATTGCCAAGCAAAATCTTGGTCCTAGAAGCGCTAAGGCTTCTTGGAGGATGACAATCCAATGTTTAAGACAGAATATGACAGAGGCAGAAAAGAGAAATAATGAAAGATGTGAAAAGAAAAGACTAAAAAACAAATGCGTACCTGATAAGCTGTAATCTGCTAAACACAGTCACCGACGTCGGTGATATTGCTGGTGTCGGTCAGGGTGGTCGCCGACGACGGTTAGACTGCCGACGTCGGTAGAGGAAGTGGACGAGGTCAGTCAGGGCAATTGGCCAGGGACGAATTACAGGACTAGTTTCTGGTCTGCAGAATGGATTTGGTCTCGTCTGAGGGTCTGAGGGTTTATGAGGGATTTAGAGGGACTATTTAGGATCTAAGGGACTAAGAATCTTGTCAAGAAAAGGAGTGAGAAACAGGAAAAAGACCTTTCGGCCTTTTCGTAAAGCAATTTAGTCAGGTTGATTAGATGGGTCTTAAGATGGTCTGTATGTCTCTGATAACTTATGCTGGGTTAATTGGACATAGGGTGTTGCCTAAAGAGAGACTAGGGGAGTGTAAGAGGCAAAGAAAAAGGAATAAGGGGTGAGAGAAGGCTTTTCAGCCTCTCCGAGAAGAACAGGGAAGGTTGGGTCAAGGATGCTTGGAATAGACAGAAGACAGAATACTAATATATTTAAAATGATATTAGAATGAAAAAAGTACCAATACTTAGCTATGATATGAATTGGCAAAGGTGCAAAAGTTGTGTTTCAGTTGTCGCTAGTGATGGAGATATCGTGCATTCCCTGTGCAGAATCTGTGATGCAAGACCTTAGTGCCTAGAAAGTGCTGCCAAGAATGCTGATCCCTACAAGAACACCAAGAAGCCCAGAACATTGAAAAGCAAAAGCACGAGAACTTTGTTTTGCCGAAAGAGGATTCGAGAGTCGTGATTAGCCTCATAGATTAGCTGATTTGTGATTGGGATCGTCAAAGGGTCAGAAAATTTGGTTAAGTATAACCGACGTCGGCGATTTCGCCGGCGTCAGCCGACATTTGATCGACGTCGGCGGGTTTAGAACGGGCAAAAAGAGCCACCAAGCCCGTTTTTCATCCGCCAAGTGCACTATCCGTTGGAGAATGTCAAAGGTTGGGCTAAATACGCACGAGAGTTGGTTAGGCGGTTAGAGAGAAGTAAGAATAGGTCCTGGGTGAGTCATAGGATGGGAATTAGTCTAAGGCGAGGTGTCTTAGGTGAGGTGTCATGGGTGATGTGTCCAAGGAGGGGGGGTTAATTCAAAATAAGTTTATTATTTTAAATTAGTAATTGCATGTTTTAGGAATGGGTTAGGAATGGACCAAGAGGGAAGGTGACCAAGGGTTAGACACTATTTAGGTGTCTACATTTGCCCCTTTTTGTCTTGTTGGTTGCTCTAAATGAACTGCAAGACAAAAATAGGAGTCAGTTGCCCCAGGTATGGGATAAGGTTGATTTTGTCTTGTTGGTTGTTCAAGTGAACTGCAAGACAAAAATAGGTGAGGGTTGGTTGCCTTGATTATGGATGAGGTATCCCCCCTCAAAGCAGTAGACGAGTGAAGGGAACCTGGAATCGGGTGCTGATTTGATAGAGAGTGGATGAAAAGGGGGAAGATAAAGTGAGAACATTGCAAAAGTTGTGATTGCGCGTACACCACTTTACGAGGATGGTCAGGTCAAATTGTCGCAGGTCGATGGTCAAGGAGTGCCAAAATTAAAATAACCGGGCCCCAACATTTAGTCATCTGCTGATTGGGTTATTCAATCTAAGCTGAAGCTCCAATGGTCGTCGTGTTCCAGGTATCCCAGGCTTAGGAAGTGCTCTCGAAAACACGAAAATGTCACAAGTAGTGGGGATCAACTTGCTCGCGATCCTATACTTGTGAAGGTCAAAAGTGTGCGCATAATTTTGCTAACCAATCATGAGGTAGCATACATGCAAAAACAACCAAGGCAAAAACGCTTTGGAAGTAGTCGCGGTTAGAGGAGATGGTCATGATCTCCAAGGTCTGGTGGTCGATGGATGGAGGCAAAAGTGATCTCAAGTGGGCCCTAGGGGGCCAAAATGACGTGATTTGGAGGACTGACTAATTGGGGGCATGATTTTGGGGCAACAGAGAAAAAAGGAGGTTGGAAGGACGTCGACGTCGATGACAAACACCGACGTCGGTAGCTAAAAATGGTCGACGTCGATAGATGTCGGCTGACGTCGGTGGATTAGGGCACGCAAATGTCGACGTCGGTGGCCTGCCAAATCTGACAAAAGTGGATTGGCGGCCCACCAAAAGTCATTGTGATTATTTGATTGAGAGAAAAAAGTGCTCTGGATTCAAGTGATTGAAAGTGACCCAGAGTTGACTGGAGAAGCGGTGAGGTGGAAGATAGGCATTGGTAGAGAGAGGGAGCGAGTTGAAGAGTGATTAGAGGCTGAAGAATCAGCGGTGGGCCAGCAGGAGTTGGAGGCAGAAGTGATGGCAGAGCGCAGTAGAGGACCCGCAGGAGGTCCACCACCAGCGGCACCAATCGTGCCACCACGCCGACGATGCTGAGATGAGGTAGGAGGGTCTCTAAGCCCTAGTTAGTTAAGTTTTTGTTTGTGTTTGTGTTTTGAATTTTTTGTTGATAAGGGCACAACATGAGGGGGGAGGGTAGCTAGGAGGGTGGGGAATAGATCTAGGAGAGATTAGGAGTCTTTTAGAGGGTTTTGGGGGGTGTAGGGGTTAAAAATGGGGAAGCCCTAATTTTTAGGGCTCGCCCCATTCGGCCCTAGGGCCGAACTAGTTACCGACGTCGGCGGGTTCGCCGGCGTCGGCTGACCAGTGACTGGCGTTGGTCGCTAACCTGCCGATGTCGGTCACTAAGTGACTGACGTCAGTTAGGTGAGTGTCGTCACTAGCACGCTAACCGATGTCAGTTGGCTGCCTGGTCAAAAGAGGAATGAAAAAAAATGTTTAAGTGGAGGGGTCGAAGCTACGCCAAGGGCTTCTCAGGTGTTGGGTTAGGCATAGATAATGAAATAGGGAAAGTTTTTAACATGAGATTGACTTGGGTGGATGTAGGCGAGACTAACCTTGATGTTGCGAGATCGCCTCCTGACATTGTTGATGTGGATGCACGGAGGAGTGACAGTTGAGGAGTGGGTGCAGATGAGTGCAGTTGGACTCGGCGGGCTGCGATGCTATTGCAGAGTGGCACGAGATTCGAGCTTGATGGTAGCGTTGATCGAGTGGTGGGATCATTCCACCAACACCTTTCACTTGCCCACGGGAGAGATGATGGTCACAATCAAGGATGTGTACCAGATTTTACGGCTTTCAGTACATGGAGCAGACCTATATGCGTGCTCAAGAGAGGTGCACTATATTCATATGGTTACGTTGTTTGGAGAGCACGTCACGAAGATGAGCTACCATTCAATGAGCTTTGCATATGAGCCTTTGTACGCTGTAGACGAGGATGCACATCGGCTAGTAGTGCTGATGATGATAGGCATCACGGTATACGCATTGCCAGATGTAGAGGGCGGCAGGTTTTCGGTCGCTATGACCAGAGTTTTGCTAGAGATGTTAGAGCAGCGGACAGTGTTCGCTTGGGCACCAGTGTTTTTGGCCCAGGTGTATAGAGAGCTGTGGGGTATCAGTCGACGGCGGTGATACAGCTTGTGCGTAGGCCACCTGTTACATTGCTGGGCCTATGAGCATATAGTGGTTACCCGTCCTCTTGGCCTCCCAGTGGCAATTTTGGTCGGCTTCAGGGTCGGATTCAGGCGGTGGCGCAAGGTGATGGCACAGACGCAGGTAGACGGAGTGGTCAGAGGCATTGACCACTACAGAGGGGTACTGGAGGCCCTGATTCCTACAGACATTATCTAGAGACCATACTTGGTTTATCCAACGTTCAGAGACCAGGCGAGCCGGTGAGCTCGAGAGAGTGCCAGCAGAGAGAGTGCGGCGCTAGTATGGGCTGTTACAAGATGTACCTCCCACATTCCCACTATATAGATGGAATGACATTGAGGCGCCACTCCCACTACCAGAGGAGATAGAGGGCCCAGATTTTGAGGAGTTATCGACAGGACTAGGGGTGGCTGACCCAGGTTGTACAGAGGCCTACATGGCATGGTGGGCAGGGCAGTACACAGGTTTGTAGGTAGGGCCGCAGCCAGATCCACAGGCCATTACCAGGGAGCAGGATATAGCCCGCGAGGAGAGGGACATTGTGCAGCAGGAGAGGGACTTGGCACAGGCCTAGGTCACATTTTTGTAGGGACAACTGGTAGGGGTTACAGGGCAGCTCACAGAGATGATGAGTCGAGTGATAGTGTTGATGGATCAGGTCACACTGTTACAGGGACACCTCACCATAGCCCAGGCATAGGCAGTGGTAGGATAGGTTTTGAGAGGTCAGGGTTTGATGTAGCAGCCCTCACAGCATCCAACATTTTTATAGGGGCCAGGACAGTCGGCATCAGTGTAGCTCGGTCAGCCACAACCATAGGGGTCATTATAGGGCACAGCAGCAGGGCAGATGGGTCCACCACAGACTGTATCTCTAGTTAGATACAGTGATGCGCTGGATGAGATCGCGTATTATGAGAGGGCCATCAGGGGTTTTCCTCAGATACAGCGATACTCAGAGATGAGGGCAGAGCAGAGCCGACAGCGGTCTATGTCTCGAGCGATGGCTTTTGGGTCTCGTAGACGGCACAGATCAGAGGGGGGAGAGGATATAGCATCTTCCCGGCCACTGCCACCACCACCACAGCCACAGCCTTGAGGGCAGACTTTGAGATTTATTTTTGATGTATATACCAGCCTGCGAGCCGTTGATGCGATATGTATTATATTTTGTTGAGAGAGAGAGACAGAGACAGATTGTGTCATTGTATAAAAGATTTTGATATATATATGATGATGGTTTTGGATCATTGATGTGTTATGGATGTTGTTTAATGTTTAATGTATTGAGCATTTTTTATTATGATGATGATGCATGTTTTGATATTATGTTTATGATTATAATGTTATGATGATTAAATGTGATGATGATTAATGTTATGGTCAATGATTATAATGATGATGATTAATATAATGATGCGTTATGATAATGGTAATGATGAGAATGGTCATGACTTTTAGATTAAATGATGATGCATAAGGATTATGTGATAGTGATATTTATGTTATGACTTGCGGATTATATGATGTGAATGCTTAATTGTGTGATGATGATAATGTGTTTGTGATTAATGATTATAATGTAAATGATGAAAATGATTATGCTAAAGATTATGAAAATATGTGATTGGTTGTGATGTGATTGGCAGGTGAGGAGAGAAGGAGATGGAAGAAAGTGATGAAGAGAATGAGATGGAAGAAAGTGACGAAGAGAATGGCCGAGCTAACCCCAGAAGACCCCATGTCAACTGAGTGCTGCCTACATAGCCCCTGTCGTTAGGGCCTCAGGCCAATGTAGTTCTCCCAAGAAGGGAGGAAAAAAAATCGAAGTGGTTGATTTTGGTCATGATAAAGATATAACATTTCCCACTTGTCTGAGGGTACATGCTTGGAATGATAAGAAGAAGATGATGCTACAGCCTTTTCCAAATGGTGTAAGCTGTAACATTGGTCGGGGTTTTTCATCCCTAGCAACTATCCATATTCGTGATGGATGTTTGCTAAAAATGAATTGCAGGTCGATTTATGTTTCAGCAAGTAATGGTTTATGCTTGACATAAATTGTGTGGTTGATAGTTTCCATGTGTATTGATGTCTATGGAAACCAGAATAAGTAGGTTATGTGAGTGGTTTGAAAAGATTTGGATTGAGTCATTTTGACAAATGATGTGGTTAAACATGACCAAAGTGTAGGTAGAAAGTTAAAGGCATAAGCGCCCTTTTATTGACAAGGACTAAAATGACAACATGGACAGGGGTTGTTAGAACCAAGAGCCCCATTATGCGTTGCATCATTGACAATAGTTATGTTAGAGCGGTAATCGAATCACTTTTGACATTAAAGTGAGCTCGAAGTCCCTTGAGTAGGTGATACGATAGGAGGAAAAGGGTAACCCATTTTTAGAGTATGAATAACTTTGCCCCTTTTTATAGGAGACCCTGAGACAACTACAAGTCAAGTCCATGACCCATTTTTTTTTTTGAGAGCGGACTGATCAATGCGGGAAGTCCACATAAAGATGTCACTTGTTTGGTGGTCATTTGTGAAGCTGATCGATGCGGAAAGCTTCTAAGAAAGTGCTGTTTGTAGCAAGATTTAGTCATAGCCATCCTTCGAGGGAGTGGTCTATACTTTGCTTTATAGATTTAAGGGCTTTTGAATAGCTGTCCTTCAAGGGATCAGTGTATTAGCTACAACAATGATATTACAGCTGTCCTTCGAGGGAGCAGTCTACTTTTTGATTTGGTTTTGTGACCTTGGATATTTTTACATGTTGATTTAGTTTTGACAGAATATTGAGTCATGGACAAGACTTATAGAAGGTCAAGGGCTCCCTTTTATTAGGACGAAGCATCCGTACATCATAAAAGGGTTGTAGAGGATTTTGTTAAGGGAAAAAGGGTGGTATGGATTGAGGATTAAAAGGACAAGGTTTGCTCAAGGGATGAGCTCAAGTTAAATTTCAAGTGGATGAGTACTCGACTAACAGTAGAATGGTCGCAGATGCAAAGCATTAAGAGGCTCAGGTTCTGGTCAGCCTTCAAGAGAAGACAGACGATAAGTCCCTGATCCATACTTGTGCGTGATGATATAAGGTCCGAGCCAATTAGGAGCAAATTTGCCTCGTTTACTCCGTTCCATATTGGTCACATGTTGGTTCTCTTTGAGGACGAGGTCTCCGATATTGAAATCTTTTTCTCTTAGAGTTTTATTATAGGCGCATTTGATGCGATTTTGATAGACATGGAGATGATTGAGGGCAGTGAGACGACGCTCATCGAGTAAATCAAGTTGAGATAATCGATCTTGACAAAATTCATCATTAGAAAGAATGTCATGGAGTGAAATGTGAAGAGACAGGATCTGTACTTTGAGAGGTAAGACAGCCTCTGATCCGTACACTAGAGAAAAAGGGGTAGCACCCGTAGAGGTTCAGATGCTAGTGCGGTAGGCCCACAAAGCGAAGGGTATTTAAACGTGCCAATCCCTTCCAGTGTCGTTGACCACTGTTAGGGTGTGGAGCTAAAAGCTACACCTTAAGGCAAATAAGAGGGTTTCTAGCGTATGCAGTCGCCGGCGTCGGTAGGCCACACTGACGACGGTCAGGGGACGCAGAACGGAAACCGGCATCGGTAGAAGATCGGCCAGCATCGGTTACCTCCAGGAAGGCAGGGACCGACGTCGGTCGCCTATGGCAGTCTGAACTGCTGTTGACGAACAGTCAGTTAAGTGAACGCAGAGTTTGCATGTTAAAGGCTTGTTCGAAGCCTTGAGCGGCAAGTCTAATTTATGTATGCATGAGATCTATATAATAGACTCATGGGCTGTATTGTTATGTGGAGAATTTGGAGAAGAGCTATGTGAAGCTTGGAGAGTTCTTCCCATGGTGGAATCAAGTAGGATTCCCCATGTATGTATAAGTAAGATCGGGTTTGATATGCAGGGATGTGTGTATGCGAGGGTCAGAAAGGAGATCGGCGGGGGAGCTAGATCCAAGGTGACAGCAATACATCAGCAGGATCATGGAGAGATCTACTTGGAGTATGGTTGTGTACTCGATTGTACAGATGTGCAATGAGGTGAACAACAGCTTGTGTTAGCTGTGTGTTGTGACCTATGAGAGAAGATTACTCAGGTGGGAAGATTACTTGGAGCCCTTGAGGAAGAAGCCTCACAGAGGTGGAAGAAGAGTGTGATCTCTTTATTGTAACTTCCTTTGTAATGAGTTGAATACAATTGTGTGTTGCCTCTCATATTCTGTGTGTTTTCTCATTGATAGTTATTTGTTCTTTTGGTTATTCCACATGTTTAATTGCTTATATAATGGTAATCATGTGTGCTCTTAAATCTGACAAGTTGTGTCAGAGCTTTGGGGAGTTTCGGTCCTATCAATTGGTATCAGAGCGAGGTTGGACGTTCTCAGAGCGAGTTTGACTAACAGATGTCCTAGATCTGTTAAGTGTTTGTTGATTACAGGTTACTCATAGGGGTTGCTGTTTGAGTGGGAGTATAGCAAGGTAGAAGATGGTACGATGAGAATGAAGAAAATTAGGCACAGGTTTAACACCACAAGGAGTGTGGTGGGTTGTCTTCAAGTGGGAGCTTGAAGAGGAATACAAGCCAGGATGCAGATTGGATAGAGTACTGGTTTTGGGTACAGGTGCAGCTCTTTATCTCCAAGTGGGAGATTGTTAGGGTGTGGAGCTAAAAGCTACACCTTAAGGCAAACAGGATGGTTTCTAGCATATGCAGTTGCCGGCGTCGATAGGCCACACCGACGACGGTCAGGGGACGCAGAAGGGAAACTGGCATTGGCAGAAGATCGGCCGGCATCGGTCACCTCCAAGAAGGCAGGGACCGACGTCAGTCACCTGTGGCGGTCTGAACTGCTGTTGACGAATAGTCAGTTAAGTGAACGCAGAGTTTGCATGTTAAAGGCTTGTTCGAAGCCTTGAGCGGCAAGTCTAATTTGTGTATGCATGAGATCTATATAATAGACTCATGGGCTGTATTGTTATGTGAATAATTTGGAGAAGAGCTATTTGAAGCTTGGAGAGTTCTTCCCATGGTGGAATCAAGTAGGATTCCCCATGTATGTATAAGTAAGATCGGGTTTGATATGCAGGGATGTGTGTATGCGAGGGTCAGAAAGGAGATCGGCGGGGGAGCTAGATCCAAGGTGACAGCAATACATCAACAGGATCATGGAGAGATCTACTTGGAGTACGGTTGTGTACTCGATTGTACAGATGTGCAATGAGGTGAACAACAACTTGTGTTAGCTGTGTGTTGTGACCTATGAGAGAAGATTACTCAGGTGGGAAGATTACTTGGAGCCCTTGAGGAGGAAGCCTCACAGAGGTGGAAGAAGAGTGTGATCTCTTTATTGTAATTTCCTTTGTAATGAGTTGAATACAATTGTGTGTTGCCTCTCATATTTTGTGTGTTTTCTCATTGATAGTTATTTGTTCTTCTGGTTATTCTGCATGTTTAATTGCTTATACAATGGTAATCATGTGTGCTCTTAAATCTGACAAGTTGTGTCAGAGCTTTGGGGAGTTTCGGTCCTATCAACCACCTTCATTAGAATTTTAGTTAGGATTTTGTTAGAAGCCTCGGCCTGCCCATTTGCTTGTGGGTAGTAAGGCGAAGAAAAGCTGAGTTTGATGCCAAATGAGTCGCAGAGTTTTTGGACGGTCTTGTTTTTAAAGGACTTGCCATTGTCGGTGATGATTTTGTGAGGTACACCAAAACGACAGATGATGTGGGTGTTGATGAAGTCGACAATCTTGTCGGCTTTTGTGGAGATAAGAGGAATAGCTTCCACCCATTTAGTGAAATACTCGGTGGCAGTGATGATGGACTGATGATGAAGAGACAAATGAGGGTTAATCTCGCCGATGAGATCTAAGCCCCATTGTGAAAAAGGCCAGAAATCCTGAGCGACTTGTAAGGCATGACTGGGGAGATGAAGCAAGTTAGCATGCTGCTGACACTTGATGCAATGCCGAACATAATCACTACAGTCTTGATGAAGAGTGGGCCAATAATAACCCAGGCGAAGGATGCGCTTGGCAACCGAGTTACCACTGAAGTGTCCACCACAAATCCCGTCATGGGCTTGTTTAACAGCATGAGAAGCTTCAGTGGAGTTTAAACAGCGAAGAAGAAGGCCGTCAAAACCTCTTTTATAGAGAAGGCCCCCTAGCATGGTATAGCGAGTGGTGCGCTTGATGAAATCCCACCGTGCATTGCTTGAGAGGTTGGGAGGAATGATAGAATGAGCCAAGTAGTCCTCAAGTTGTTTATACCATACATCTTGTGAACTAGAGTCTATTATGTGGACGAGATTGATGTCAGTAGAAATGTATGAAGGCAATGGCACATGATGTACCATGACATAAATTCTTGATAAGGATGATGATGAAGAAGGAATATGCGAGGCGAGGGAAGCCATGGTGTCAGCAAACTTATTCATCGATCGAGAAACAGTCTGCAATAAGTGATGGTCGAAAGATGCTAGAAGAGTGTCAATACGGTGCTTGTACCTTTGTAAAATTTCATTTTTAAAAAGATATGAACCATTGATTTGATTGATGACAAGTTGTGAGTCACCGAAGATGTTGATGGACTTGATGTTTAAAGAAAGGGCAGTTTGAAGTCCCAAAATTAAGGCTTCATATTCGGCCATATTATTGGTACATTTAAAGTCAAGTTTAAAAGATAGGGGCATGGGTTCACCTTCATGGGGAATGAGGATGACCCCCGCACCCCCATCGAGTTGACATTTAGAGCCATCAAAAAACATCGTCATTTGGTAAAATGTGTCATCAGTCGAGAGAGTGGCGATAGATTCATCAGGAAACTCGCACTGAGAAGGTTGATTGTCGAGAAGAGGGGCATCCGCTAGTTGGTCAGTGATTGTTTGCCCTTTTATAGATTTTTGCTGGACAAATTCTAAGTCAAATTCAGCAAGAAGCATGAGCCAACGAGCCATACGCTGGTTTTGATATGGTTTAGAATGCATGTATTTAAGGGGATCAGTGTGGGTGACGACAAAGGTTTTGTGATTGAGAAGATAGTGACGGAGCTTGGTAGTGGCAAAGACTAATGCCAAACAGAGTTTCTCAGTATGAGTATACTGAGTTTCATAGTCGACAAGTGTTCGGCTTATGTAATAGACTGCTTGCTCACGGTGTTGCTCATCTCGATGCACGATCATGGCACCTAACGAATGATTGGTTACTGAGATGTAGAGGTAGAAGGGTTGGTCGTATTTTGGTGGAATAAGGACTAGTGGAGAAACCAAATAGCATTTGAGGGCTTTAAAAGCCTCTTGGCAATCTTTATCCCATTTAAGGGAGATGTCCTTCTTGAGGAGGTGATGAAAGGGTTGGCAACGGTCAGAAAGCTGTGAAATGAAGCGGTGGATGGATTGGAGCTTCCCTTGTACACTGTGAAGTTGCTTGAGATTAGTTGGAGGTGGCATTTTGAGGATAGCGCAAATTTTGGCAGGATCTATCTCGATGCCACGAAAAGAGACAATGAATCCCAGGAGCTTTCCTGAGAGGACCCCAAAGACACATTTCTTGGGGTTAAGACGAACCTAGTACTGAAGAAGGCGAGAGAAGATGATTTTGAGGATAGTCAAATGGTCGCGACGAAGCTTAGACTTACCAAGCAGGTCATCTACATAGTCCTCCATGATTTTATGGAGGAGATCGTGAAAGATGTAAGTCATGGCACGCTGATATGTGGTGCCTGCATTTTTTAGACCAAAAGGCATGACTCGATAGCAAAAAGTTCCCCATGGTGTAATGAAGGTGGTTTTGTGCTGATCTTTCAGTGCAATCAGGATTTGGTTATATCCTAAAAATCCGTCCATGAGTGATAACATCTCATGGCCAGCCGTAAGATCAACAAGTTGGTCAATGTTTGGAAGAGGAAAGTCGTCCTTGGGACAAGTTAGGTTAAGATCATGATAGTTTGTGCAGATCCGGATCCCCCCAGTCACCTTGGTGACAGGAATGATGTTAGAGACCCACTGCGGATAATCGATGGGTTGGATGAAGGAGATAGAAAGAAGGCACTGAAGCTCTTCTTTGACAAGAAGTGCAACATGAGGATGTATTTTGCAAAGCTTTTGCCTAACAGGCTTAGCCTCTGGGTTTGTGACAATGTTATGAGTGGCAATGTTAGGGTCGATGCCAGGCATGTCAGCGTAGGTCCAGGCAAAGGCTTTGCGATTGTCTGAGAGAAATGTGGTATAGTCGATCTACTCCTGGGTGTCTAAAGACTGACCAATCTTTAAGATATGAGGAACATCAGAAGATGAAAGGTTAATGTCAATGGTTGATTCATTTAACATAGCCTGTGTTTCAGAGGGGAGGGAGCGCTGAATGAAAGAATCATCGGCACCCATATAGGTAAGAATGGCGTCGTTGTCTATGCAGTGGACTGTGTTGATGGTTGCTGATTCATCGTCTATCATGCTAGGATAAACGAGAGGGAGAGACTTGGGAACCCCGTTGAGCTGATAGGTTAGGGGTTCTAAGCGGATGGTGTTTATTCAAAAAAAAGACTAGGAGGGATGGAAACCACCGAATCCGTAGGTGAGGATGGAAGAATAGGCGAGTCTGGAAGAGTTTGGTTGATGGTTGGTTCGGGGCAAAGGTTTATGGAAGCCTCAGTGGGTTCTTGGAAACCCAGTCCATACCTTTTCTTTGCATTATCATCATTGGGTGGTTCGATAGGCCGATGGGAGCCTTGTTCGTAATGCCCAAAGCCAAAACCCTTCCATGCACACCTATAAAGGTAGGTATGTGCAAAGGTGGGGTTGCTAAGAAAGGAGAAATCGGATGTGAATATTTGAAGTGAGGAGGAAGGATTTGATTCAGTAGGAGCTTGATCTAGCCCCCCATAGACGAGATTGGTTCGAAGGCTAGGAGGACCATAAGGAATGACCATTCTGATCCGACAGTCATAGCTTGGGTTTTGATGAAGCTATCCATACTCTTGAGGAGTCTGGAACATGTCTAGAGTAAGTAGGCGATATTCCCCCAGTGAAAGTCTTTGGAAGATATCGTCCATGGGGTCCTTGGTTGTTAATTGAGAAGATGATGTGGTGGCAACCACTGTTTGTGTACTAGTTGATGCTTCTGCAGATGGAGACGATGTTTGGGTTGATGCCTTGAGAGGGATAAGAACGTTGTTTGGGTGATAGGTTGTGTTACAAGTCTTAAAAGGGGATGGGTCGGCAGGAATGACATGGACTTGTTTGTCGTGTTCAAATTTGACACAACGGTGAAGTGTTGAAGGGACACAAGCCATGGCGCGGATCCAAGGTCACCCTAATAGCATGTTATATTGAAATTCTCCCTCAATGATGTAGAAGAGCTCCGGGATTGTGCGTGGACCAATGCGGATATGGAGGACAACAGTGCCAATAGTGTTAGCGGTGGTGTCATTAAAGGATCTAAGGATTACATCGGTTTTTGATACGCAATTCTTGGGAAGAGCCAATTGATCAAAGGCGTGGGTGGAAATGATATTAATGCTAGCACCCCCATCGATCATAACTCGTTTAATATGGGTTTGATCAACGTAGGCTGTGATGAAAAGAGCAGTGTCTTGATCTTCCAAGGTAGAGGTAGGAATTTCAGAATCACTGAAAGTGATAGAGGCGACAGGAGATAAAGAATGGACTAGGGTAGCTAGTGGTTGAGGGTCTTCAGGTTGGACTTCCGCTGCCTGTAGGGCTTTGATTAGAGCCTGGCGATGCTGGGGGGAGCTTTGGATAAGGTCATATAGGGTCATCTTCACAGGCATTTGGTGAAGTTGTTTTATCATAGATTCTTTGATTTCCTCTGAAGAAAGGGGTTGAGACGCACCTAAGATGGAAATCTTGGGTTTCGGTGGTTGAGGTGCTTGGACAAAAGGATAGGTCCAAGGAATAGCAGCTTTTTCTTTCACCTTGTCCTTTTGTGACCTATTAGTTATATGAATAGCATTGATTTCAAAGATAGTAGGTGAAGAAGGGGTTATGGCCTGTTGGTGAGATGTTGATATGGTTGAAGAGGTTGGATGGGAAGGTGTCGAGGGTCGGTCCAGAGTGTCCTCAAGGAGAAGAGTGTCTTTCTCCATATAGCGGTGAACGACTGCCTTGAGGGCACAACAAGTCTCTGTATCGTGTCCTGGCATACGATGGTATAAGCAAATCTTCATATCATCGAACCAAGAAGGTTTTGACCCGAGGGGTTGGAATGGTTTGATAGAAGGAAGGGTAATGCTAGAAGTCTACAAAAGTTGGCGTAATATCAAAGCATATGAACCTACTAAGGGGTCCGTGCTTGTTGATGCATGACGCGCTGCTGACTTTTGCTTGGGGGATGTTGAAGAAGGTTTCCGTACCACCTTTTGGTTTGATGGTGCGGTGATAGGTGAAGATGACACTTTCTTTGTGAGAGGTGCCAAATTTTTGAGAGGGGGTTGACTTGTGGTTGGCAAAGGAAGTAATGGAGGTAATTTGTTTTGGTTAAGGGTCGGAGTAGGAAGCACGCCGATTAGGGTAGAAGGATGAGGACCTAAAATGGAGGGCAAAGTTGACGGTGGAGGAGGGGTTCGCTTCTGTGGTCTGGCAGTCTTCTTTGACTTGGTTGGAAGACTACTTTTGGTCGAGGTCTGGTCTAAGTCCACCTTCACTGGTGGGTGAGTGAGGGTAGAGACAGGGCGAACACCGAGTGACTTGATCGGTTTAGATTGGGTAGATGCAGGTTTAGAAGTGGGAGTTTGGTCTTTGTTGGGAGTCTTGGGAGATTCTGCCTTGGGAGGATTGGCAGCATGAGACAAGAGGGCACGAGAATGTTGAAGAAATTTAAGATGCTCCCACAATCCTTGATGCTCCACTTTCC
Source organism: Torreya grandis (assembly GCA_037957365.1). NCBI lineage: Eukaryota > Viridiplantae > Streptophyta > Pinopsida > Cupressales > Taxaceae > Torreya > Torreya grandis. The sequence continues at coordinate 1,152,484 of JARHVA010000922.1, read as the reverse complement.
TTGAAGGGAGAAGTTCGATTTTCTCCACTAGTCAGGAAAATGGTTGAGAGGATGTTGGATGAGGTTTGGATTCTTGAGAAGATGTGTTAGGTGTAGCAGTAGTTTCGGACCCAAGGTGTGTTGGAGTTATAAATGGATTGTCGTTGGTCGAAGAAGATGGAGAGTCAGGTTCTTCTCTTGGTGGATAAGGAACTAGAGAGTGTGACTCCTCAAGCGGGTAAAGGGCAGGGATTATGGTGCCCTCCACTTGTGGTCGAGGAGTAGGTAAGGTCAGGTCCTCCATAGGTAGTAGGAAGGAGGATGGTGAGACTGGTGGTGTTGGTAAGGTTGAGGCGTCCTCCAAGATGATAGAAGTTGATGGAGAACTAACCAGAGAAAGAGGTTCATCCACATGTGATGGACTGGTAGATGGGCTAACCTCTTGAGGTTGGTTGGGGATGAAGGGCGAGACCGTATTGACTGTTCGAATGTCGTGTTCATGAGTGTTGTCAATCAAGGTCTGGACATTATTTTGGGTTGGTGGATGATTGGGGAATGGTTGCTTGAAGATGTCAATGCCCTGGTTAGGGGGTGCATTGGGATTATCTAGAACAAGCTCACCCTTTTCAAGCATGTCTTGGATTATGTTTTTAAAGGTTTTGCAGTTTTCCGTGTCATGACCTTTGACAAGGTGGTAATTGAAGAAGTCATTTTCCCTATACCACACAGGGATGGCACGCGAGGGATCAAATTGTGGCAGTGGTCAAATCTGGGGGAGGTTGAGAATCCCCTTTTTAACAAGTTTTTCTAGTATAGACGCGTAAGATTCTCTAAGAGGAGTATACTGTCATTGTACGTATCTCTGCTGGAATTGACGGGTGGCGCTCTGAGATGTGGATGGCTCAGGTTGATTGGTTGAATAAGACGAAGGTCTAATGACTACAGCGTTAGCTGAAGCTTTAGACTTAGGATTGGATGATGAAGGTTTAGAAGAGGAAGGGTCATTGGTCTTAGAGTTGGGATTCTTGCTCCGCAACTTGACTTTATTCTCCTCGATGGCACGTAATTCAAGTTTACGGGCCATCGTGAAGGCTTCGTCGAAGGTGCGGAAGGTTTGAACCCGTAAGGTGGAAGAAATATGTTTGGCACAGGCTCGAGAGAATAGTTCAATAAGTTTAGGTTGAGGTAAGGAAAAGGAGAGTTGATTGATGAGGCCTCTCCAGCGAGCAACGAAGTCAGCTATTGATTCGTCCTTGAATTGGCAGATAGTGTAGAGGTCTGTGATTGAGACCTTCTTGGTGATGTTAATGGAGAAATGATCAAGAAAGAGCTGGGCCAGCTGTGAAAATGTGAAGAGGGAATGGCTGGCAATAGAGCTGTACCAGTCAAGCGCAGTGCCAGAAAGAGACATAGGAAATGTGTGCAAGAGTAATGCATCATCATGGGAAATAAGGTAACATGCATGTCTAAATGCTCGTAAGTGCTACTGTGGGTCTTCCTTGCTTTGAAAGCGAGAAAATTTGGGAATTTCCCACTGGTTGGGGTATGGTCTAATCAGAACGGAAGGATGAATGGGCTCATTACAAATTTGCTCATATGAGAGAGTATTGCGTGAGCCAAAAATGGAGGTTTCTAAGCTAGACATCTTATCCATCAGCATTTTGATGATATCTGCTGCGGATTGGCAGGTGGAGCGCCCCCTAGATTATAAGGCGCTTGAAAGATATTGGGAGGGGCGTATGACGTGGTTGGTTGCGTAGACACAACATATGGGTAGCTAGTTATTGGAGTGAAAGTTGGAGTCAAGGGCACTTGTGTTATGGGGTTGGTAGGCACAAGTTGGATAGGGGCCGTCAAGGATGGTTGAGGAGTAGCCACGCTTGTTGACGGGTAAACAGTTACTCTTGTGTTGATAGGTGCAAGAGTAGAGGGGATAGAGACTAGTAGGTTTTGGAAAGGTGTAGGGTTAGGTTGAGTAGCTTGAGGTTGAGGGAGTACCAGAACCCCCATGGAGGTAGATTTAGATGGAGTGGCTATGTTTTGAAGGTAAGACACGGTTGGGTTATTGGTGGAGGTGTTGACTTGATTGTCTAGTGGCTGAATTGTAGGTGCTGTTGATGTGATTCTTGTCTTGACTAAGGATGTCGGCATCCCATAGATTGGGTTGCCTAGGGAGTCTCATGTTTGGCTATGTGAAAGATAGTGCTGTAAGGCTTTGACGTTAAGGTCCAAGAATCATGCATAATCTTGGTCCCCTTCTGGGACAATAGGAGTCTGGGGTGGGGTTGGGCGAGTAGGAGTTCTTTCAGTCTCTGAGTGGAACTCCATTATAAGACTGGTTATAGATGGTGAAGGTGGAAGCAGTTGTTGACTAGCATGGTCAAGAAGGGCCTTGGTTTGACTGCGTGTCAAAACCATTCAAGGCAAGAAAGGATCAGGTTTCAAAAAACTGTGTTTTTTCAGTCTCAAAAAACTAGAATGAATGTTTAGACAATAAGAAAGTTGGTTTTTAAGCTTGCTATTTTTTGGAAAAAAGAAATGGACAGTGACCGATGTCGATATAAAAACCGATGTTGGTGAAGAAGATTACCGATGTCGGTCGGATGACCGATGCCGGTATAGAAAAGTTGCCGACGTCGGTTACAGGACCGATGTCGGTTATTGTGTTTACCAGAAACTCAGAAAAAAAGTTTTTGGAAATGTAGAAGACGTCCTTACCAGCTCAAAAAAAATAGATAAAAATAGAAAATAAGATGAGAACAGGCAGATCCTAGCGTTAAATCCCTAGAAACAATTTTATTAAGATCATGTGGCTTATGCCTTAATGTGATGTTTGAGGAGGTTGGCTGTTAGAAGGGTCCTAAAATAGGTAATCTAAAGATGGTTTCAGGTATGTTTAGGCGCTCAAAAGTCTGTGTTAGGTTCCGTACATGGCCTAGTACTAAGGAGCAAGCTCCTCTCACTTCACGATTCCAGTGGTTAGCTGGTTTCGCTTAGCCAAAATATACTTTCCCTATAGTTTAGACTCTGCCAGAGAAAAGAGTGGGCTTTCCCCTTGGTGGTGAAATCCAAGTAGGATTACCAGGATGGGTAAGGTATCCGCTGGGTGATGAAATCTCAGTCGGGCCTTGTCTCAAGTGGGTTTGATGTTTAATTTAGTGCACGTGGTCTGGTTGTGTAACATCAAGTGATCTACGATTTATTCAATATGCGGTTTACTAATTACTAAGTGTGGACTAAGAAATGCAAGAAAGCAAGAAATGGAATGCAGTATATTTTAAAGCCCCAAATCGAAATGTTAAGTTGGAATGAGAACAAGTTTGAGAAAGGGTTGAAGAAAATGATTTTTTGACTAGTCTAGAAATGCAAGAAAAGAAAGAAAAAGTTCTTTTTATTTCTGCTTATGATGTCTTTTAGAAAAGAAGAAAGAGGTGAAGAGGGAGAAACCTAATGCACCTAAATGAACAAAGAAGGAAAGAAACCCAAGGAAGGCCCTAAAGGGGTCCCACCGGGCGTGTCAGAATGTTTCTATGTAATTTTGCTTTCACATTCAAAGGAGAGAAAATGAGAAACTAAAAGGAATGGTCAAGGCTTGTATGTACCTGGATATAGTCTACGCACCGTAATCCAGACGTTGTGAGAACTCCTCTTTTGCTGTGGAGGAATGACACCTGAAAGAGATAGACACTAAAAACATGAATAATGTTAGTTGATAAGAGGGTGGATTGCCAAGCAAAAGCTTGGTCCTAGAAGCGCTAAGGCTTCTTGGAGGATGACAATCCACTGTTTAAGACATAATATGACAGAAGAAGAAAAGAGAAATAATGAAAGATGTGAAAAGAAAAGACTAAAAAACAAATGCATACCTGATAAGCTACAATCTGCTAAACACAGTCATCGACGTCGGTGATATTGTCGGCGTCGGTCAGGGTGGTCGCCGATGACGGTTAGACTGCCGACGTCGATAGGGGAAGTGGACGAGGTCGGTTAGGGAAATTGGCCAGGGACGGATTACAAGACTAGTTTCTGGTTTGCAGAATGGATTTGGTCTCGTCTAAGGGTCTATGAGGGATTTGGAGGGACTATTTAGGATCTAAGGGACTGAGAATCTTGTCAAGAAAAGGAGTGAGAAACAGGAAAAAGACCTTTCAGCCTTTCCATAAAGCAATTTAGTCAGGTTGATTAGATGGGTCTTAAGATGGTCTGTATGTCTCTGATAACTTATGCTGGGTTAATTGGACAGAGGGTGTTGCCTAAAGAGAGACTAGGGGAGTGTAAGAGGCAAAGAAAAAGGAATAAGGGGTGAGAGAAGGCTTTTCAGCCTCTCCGGGAAGAACAGGGAAGGTTGGGTCAAGGATGCTTGGAATAGACAAAAGACAGAATACTAATATATTTGAAATGATATTAGAATGAAAAAAGTACCAATACTTAGCTGTGATATGAATTGGCAAAGGTGCAGAAGCTGTGTTTCAGTTGTCGCTGGTGATGGAGATATCGTGCAGTCCCTGTGCAGAATGTGTGATGCAAGAACTTAGTGCCTAGAAAGTGCTGCCAAGAATGCTGATCCCTGTAAGAACACAAAGAAGCCTAGAACACTAAAAAGCAAAAGCATGAGAACTTTGTTTCTCTGGAAGAGGATTCGAGAGTCGTGATTAGCCTCAGAGATTAGCCGATTTGTGATTGGGATCGTCAAAGGGCCAGAAAATTTGGTTAAGTATAACCGACGTCAGTGATTTCGCCAGCATCGGCCAACATTTGACCAATGTCAGCGGGTTTAGAATGGGCAAAAAGAGCCACCAAGCCCATTTTTCATCCGCCAAGTGCACTATCCGTTGGAAAATGTCAAAGGTTGGGCTAAATACGCACGAGAGTTGGTTAGGCGGTTAGAGAGAAGTAAGAATAGGTCCTGGGTGAGTCATAAGATGGGAATTAGTCTAAGGCGAGGTGTCCTAGGCGAGGTGTCATGGGTGATGTGTCTAAGGAGGGGGGGTTAATTCAAAATAAGTTTATTATTTTAAATTAGTAATTGCATGTTTTAGGAATGGGTTAGGAATGGGCCAAGAGGGAAGGTGACCAAGGGTTAGACACTATTTAGGTGTCTACAATAGGATAAGATACATATGTACATATCCTTATCCAATCAAAATTTTTCCAATAAATATCTTAAAACTTAAATTTTATCTTGAAATTAAGCTCATAGTCTACTATAGTCAGGAAAACCCTAAATTAGGTATTTTGAGCATTAAAACCATCTTATTTGGAAAATGAACCTATGAAAAGTGGTGAAAATTTGTATAAAGGAGTATATATGTGCATGGAAACTAATGAAAGTACTATTAATATTTTTTTTGTCTATAGAGAGATATATAAGAGTTTTTGTGCCTTCAGGCCTATAAAATTAGGCCTAAAACCCTATTTGCACCTTTTTATTGAAAAGACCAATATTGGTAAGAGTATAAAGTTGTTTCTTGAGTTAGATGAGACTTAATTAAATATAATGAGCCTTTTCAATCTTAGGAAACTTGTGTGATTGAGTAAAACAATCAAGAGACGAGATGATAGGCTTGATTGAGCCTTGTTTTGAGTCAATAAAAACCCTATTTTTATGTCTTTGAAAACTTCAAGCAAAGTTAAGGTTTAAAAATAGTTTCTTGGGATTGATAAGATTTGTGAGGAATATGAGGAACCTTTATAAATCATGATAATTTTTTGTTGAGGTCAAATTTCTTTCAAACAAGTTTGTTACAAGCCTAGTTTTGTGATATATGAACCCAATTTGTAGTCTTTTTATAGTAGCCAAATTTCAAAAAAGGTTTAAGTATGTGTTTTGAGTAAGACCATATCAATAGGTGTTTAATAATATTTTGGAATCATAGAATATATTAATTTATACTTGTTTGAATCAAGAAAGATGTCTGTCTAGCAAAGAGTAAGACCCCTGTTTATATCAGATTAACATATGAAATAGAGAAAGACCTTGTGGTATACATAAATTGTGGCATAATATCTCAGAAGGTTTGAGATAAAAAGAGAGAAAAAAATATTTGGTTATGATTCAATAAGAATGACTTAATAAAGAGGACAAACTGTGAAATAAAACCCTGTGAAGGAGAGTTGAAAAGAGGACAACAACCTGTGAAAAAGAAGCTTGTTAGGATGGCACTTAGAATAAGAGGTGATAGAGAAGGTAAAGGGAGACAACCACTAATAGAGGGATTTATGATAGATATGAGAAATATAAAAGAAAATTTTCAAGCAATGGATATTACACAAATTAGGGGTATTGAAGTATGTTATCTAAGTGATGGAGAAGAGGAACCACAAGAAGGTGTGGAAGTACAAGAAGAAAATGAAAGTGTAGAAGAAAGGAATATAAAGTAAATTATGAAGGTCAGTTCTAAACCCCAGCTAAAAGTTCATATGTATGAAGGGATTATTAATTTAAAATAATTAATTGATTGGATTACATCCATGGATAAATACTTTGAATATGAAGAGGTAGAAGATAAATAATGGTCAAGTTTATTGTTACAAGACTGAAAAGACATGCTTCATTATGGTGGGATGGAATTTAGGATGACATAAGAAAGAGAATTAAGAAAAATATTCAATCATGGGATAGAATGGTAGCTAAGTTAATTTACAAATTATTTCCAAGAGATTACTATACATGGTTATTTAAGAGACTTTAGAATTTGAAGCAAAAGGAAATGAATGTGAAAGCCTATACATAAGAATTCTACAAGTTGATTATAAGGGAAGGTCATATAGAAGAAGATGTGGAAAAGGTAGAAAGATATGTTCATGGTATACAATTTAGTATTTAAGATGAGACCAATTTATCGTATCCAAGAACAATTGAGGAGGTTTATCAACTTGCACTCAAAGTAACACACACAAACATAAGTAATCTAATAAATATGCATTGAATCATTTCAATTTAAAATATATATATTTATTGAACCATTTCAATTGAAACTAGATCAAACAAGTAGAAACCATTGAAATTTAGGCAAAAAACATATAACACATCAAGTAATAGCATGCATGTTGTAAATCATGAAACCAAAAATATAGAATTGAATAGTATAATCAATCAATGTAAGCATGCAGAATCATATAACTGCATATAAAAAGTGAATCCAATGAGTGAAACAAGGTGATAAAAATCAAACAAATAAATCAATCACACATAAGTAACACACAATATACAACTATAAAATCATCTATAAAAAATATAATAAATACATGCCAAGCAACACACACAAACACAAGCAATCTAAGAAATCATAGAGCAAGAAAAAGAACAATGTCTAACACTCAAAGTGCCCATTAATAAAACACAACATAAAAATTATATATAAGGATATGTATAATCAAATGGAATGCTCAATATAATAATGGAAAATAAATGAAATATAAAAGTTGAAGCACTCTGAAAAATTAAACTTGTCCTATATTGGAATAAAATATATTGGATTAACCTTTATGTTTATATGTTACATTGTTATGTAGTTTAGTATATCATTATTATCTACTTATTGTTATAGGTTTACATATACATTGTTTACACATGTGTTGATAATGGACTTATGATAATGGACTTTTTTCAGTGTGATTTAAGTTTTATATTTCATTTATATTTCATTATCATATTTAATATTCCATTTGATTATACATATCCTAATATATAATTTTTATTTTGTGTTTTTATTAATGGGAACTTTGAGTTTGCTACAGTGTTTTTTCACTTGCTCTATGATTTCTTAGATTACTTGTGTTTGTGTGCATTGCTTAGTGTGTCTTTCTTATATTTTTTATAGATGATATTCTATTTGTATAATATGTGTTACTTATGTGTGATTTATTTCTTTGTTTTATTTTGATCACCTTGTTTCACTTGTTGGATTCACTTTTTATATATGGTTCCATGAATGTGCATGCTTACATTGCTTGAATATATTGTGTGATTCTATATTTTTAGTTTCATGATTTACAACATGCATGTTATTACTTGATGTTTCATGTGGCTTTTACCTACATTTTCATGGTTTCTACTTGTTTAATCTATTTTGAATTGAAATGATTCAATAAATATATCTAAACTATTGAAATTGAAATACAATGGATATATAAATTTGAATGTAAAATAAAAATATATAGAATTATAAATAATATAATAATAGTAAATTGATAAAAAAATATGCAAACCTCCATTAAAGTGATTTTATGCTTACTATGAAGGTTGAGTGTGACTGGAAACTACTTGAAAAGTGTTTTGTCCTAACACATCCCATATTCAAATAATTTCATATGGGGACCCTATTGTTCTAGTTTGGTCTTTGGTTTATAGGTTTCCATATGTGAAGTTCTGGATTCTAAGTGCTTCATTGATATTAACCAAGTCTGAATAATCAAGTCTTTAGTACAAATGTTTGGTCTAAATAACACACCTAGAATTGGTCCTTGATATGACTAGGATTATGAATGTTTAGATATTAGATTTGGTAAATTATCAAATACTATAAGCTTTCCTATAATTACATAATTTAAAGTTCCAAGTCTATATTCAAGATCTCTATTTTACTTTAAAAATCATTCATACTTATAACTGGTTAGATCTTCATTTCCTAATCATTGAACTTAGTCAATTTTTATTGTTTAGAATGTTTTAACTTCTTATTTTGCCTTGAGTTTGTTACCTTGTATTTCCTATAGGTTTTTCTACCTGAGCCCTATAGATAACTAAGATCATGCCACATAACATGATCTTATTCACTTGGACACCTAGGGGACTTCATACTTAGTCATTTCATTGACAATCATTGAGTTTCTAAAGTCCTGAGATCATCCCAAGTGGCATAATCCTTGAGACTAAGGAATCAAGAGGTAGTCATTTCCTAGAGGGCCATAGGACTCTAGGTCACTAAGGTGATGCCACATGGAATCATCTTGATGATTGGGTGACCAAGAAATAAAGCTTTTTATGAAGGGCCCTGAGACTTCTAGGTTAGCAAGGTTATGCCATGTGGTGACATCCCACTACCTGATAGTCTCAAGGTGGTCCATGTAGTTCCAAGACTCTGGGTTAGTGGGATTGTTTCATGTGGTGACATATCACTACCCTACATTCCTAGGATGATTCACATAGTTTCAGGCCTCCAGGCTAGTGGGATTATGCCATGTGGAGACATACTATTACCCCATAGTCATGGTGTAGCCTATGCATTCCAAACCTACAAGTTAATAATATTGTGTTATAATGCACCATCTTAAGAGCCCATGATCATGGAGTGATGAAAATATTAATCTTGAGAACACATGGACCTAGAAATATGGAGATATTGAGAATCTAAGGAAAAATCATGTGGCTATGATGATGGTAGAATTAAAAAAATAGTAGAGATTAGGAATTTAACAGGTTATCACATGGTAATCATGAGTTGGGGCCAAAATTATAAAGTGATACTAGGATATCCATTTGGCTAAAGATAAAGATGAGGGAGCTAAGGGATGGACACACCTTCATATCTATCAGAGAATCAGGACCCTCAATTTTATTTCCAAATGAACATTAAATATTTTTAACTATCCCATTAAAGGGTTGACTAGAAGACAAGGTCATGAGCCCCCCAATTTAGCTATTTAAAGGGGCTACATCACTATTATATGGGTTGAAAATTTAAGCATCAAAACATTATTAGAATTGGTTTGAATCACACCAACATTTCTCCCATGCCTTTGGCCTTAATTTATTGCCTTTGGATGTTGATTGTGATAAAATACTCTCAAAATATTGAATATACATAATTTATTATGTTTTATTCAATTAATGTCTTCATTCTTAGGATTTAGCTTGTTACTAGATGCTACTATTTGCTAATTGAATTTGGTCATACATGATTGTTTCAGTTATAATATGTAGCAAATATTATAATTGGTTTGTTGGATTCATTCATGCTTCATTTTAATTAGGATGTTTGCATTCATAGTGTGCAATAACTATAGAATACAAGTTAGGACTAATTTGGAGTGAGTCCAATAGATTAATGGCTTTTAATATCTCCCTAAAATATTTCCCACTAAATAGATGACATCTACACAATAATTAGACTAGGAACATAGTGCTATAACTATAGCCAAGCTTTATCTCACCTCATAGTGTTTAAATACCTACTCAATCTAAGAAAAACCCCTCTATTTCTACCTTATTCTACCCTTTTTTTAAAATCTTTTTGATTATGTCCTTCCCTAATTTAGGTTGCGATAGGAATTGTAATGAATTAGATCTTATTGTGTCAAGCTAAATTGAATAGGCAACTTGATTTTGAAAATTAATTAACAAGCAAACAAGTAAATGAACATGAAACATTCATATTAATTAAACCTCTAGTGGTAGTAGCTACTACTCTAGGAGTAAACATGGTTAAATTGCTTGATCTTTGGATTGAACAAAAATCAATCCTAAAATTAATGAGGGAACATTAAATCTCATGATTGTTTCTTCCTTTTGTCCTTTTATAAAAATTAATCCAATAGCCATTTTCTTAGTGGGTCAGCTGGAGCAACCATACACATCTTTGGTGCTAGAATAAGGGTAGTGTTTTCATTGATTTAATTTTGATGACCATTATTAATTTTTAGTTGTGTTTTGATTATTTTTTATCTGAAAGCAACTTGGGCCCCACTAAAAGGATCACAAGGTCCATATTTAAGTTCTTTCTCCTTTTTTCACTTGTTGAGGCATAAGAAGAATATAACCTTGGGGATAAGCTTGTTGCACATATTATTTCATACTTTTATAGCCTATCCCTGATTCATTGAATATTAGTGCTATCACCATGTCTTGGTTTGGTGAATTAACCATAAATGTCCCTGGTACTCAATATGACTTTTTAGAAGATTCCTTTATGTTTATTCCTAGATTTTAGAATGACCAAAAAGCTACAACAACAAGTCAAAAAATTGATTCCCCTACCATCGTCCAAGTAGAAACCTCTTAGTTTCACCTAGATGCTCATCAAGCTTATTTTATAATTAATTTTGATATGTTTATAGAATAATATTAAAATTATGTTGATGATGAAGTCATTTAGATTTCATATTTAGAAGAGCACATTTAGCTATCACTTGAAGAAGAGAAGGAAGATGTTCATACAACAAATGGTTCTTGTCATAAAGAGCTAGTATGCCTTGAATATCTTGCCCAAATGATCAAAGACACTAAGCTTTAGGTAACTAAACTTCTCATTTATATTTATAAATATTTTGAGGTAAACACTTCTAATTCCAATGCTCATTCTGATTTTGGGTCCAAGAAACATGATTATTTTAAACATATGCTTATTAAGTGCCTTGGCTTCATGGGGATGAATTAAAAGATTGGCTCAAAAAATACAATGACATACTTACCTTCCTAAGGACATTGATTGGAAAAGCCTCACTATTACCAAGCAAAGGAAGACATTCTATGCCAAGTTTCCAAATCCACATGCCTAACTTTGTTGAGCTTGTTCTTTATATTAGTATACATAGTTTCTTATTTTTTGATTTTAATTTCTTTAGTTAGGTCCTTCTTTCTACACATTTGTTTGTTTAGATTTATTGAATATTTAAATCAAAGAGGAAACACTAATCTAGTTTAGGCTTATCTTGGTAATCTTAATTTTTTGAGTCCATCATTTTACCCTTGGATTGGTCCCCAACCCTCAATGGAAAAAATTGTAAAATATATTTTAAGGAAACATAATAAAAATTCAAAATCTAAAGTCTTCCTCAAAAGGGTGATTTAGGCAAACTCTATAGTAAGCTTTTCAATCTAGCTGGTAGTGGAATAAGGTCTTGAGTGGGACCATAGGCATCTATTTCAAGGATATAGATTCCTATCTGGTAGCAAAATAATTTCCATGCTACTCCCATGAAGCTAAATTTCCCAATATTTTCCCTCTCAGAAGTTATGGTCACTTAAGTAGATCTAAATTATTTTATTTGAATTCAAGAGCTATAAGAAATTAATCACTTTACACACATCCATGGTATAAAGTTGAATTTAAACTTAGTATGCCACAAGTTGAAGTAGAATTCAATTCTTTCATCTTTTTGATTTGGTCTAAGAGATCGCTCATAGTTTATGCTTATGTTCAGGGGTGAAGGTTTACAGTTTAATGTTTGGAGTTTTTTAACCAGAGATTATATATTTTGAATGTTTTCACAACATTATCCCCATATAATTCACCATTTGTTATGTCCCAACAAACCCCATATTCAAATAATTTAATATGGTGACCCTCTTTCTCCATTTTGGTATTTGGTTTGTAGGTTTCTAGATGTAAAGTTTTGACTTTTGAGTGCTTAATTGATATTAACCAATTTTGAATGATCAAGTCTCCATTAAAAATGCTTGGTCTAAATAACACCTATAACTAATCCATGATATGAATACTTGAATTTACCTAAATATGAAATAGGATAACAATTTTAAATCATGCTTTGAAAATGCTTAAAAACCCCCCCTTTTGGGTAAAATTTGACTTGGACTTAGGTAAATAATTTGACTTTCTTTAGAAGTTATATGCAAATTCCCTTGGCAATTTGGTCTACAATTATATGGTCTTAATGACAAAATTGACTATGGATTCTGAATGTTTATATAATAAATTTGGTAAATTATCAAATACTCTCAACTTTATTATAATTTCATAATTCAAAGTTTCATGTCTACAATTGGGATCTCTATTTAATTTGAAAAATATTCATACTTATACCTAGTCAAATCTTCATTTCTTAATCATTATAATTAGCCAAATTTCATGGTTTCAATTGACTTAAGTTCTAATTTTGACTTGAGTTTATTGACTTGTATTTATTATAGTTTTTTCTCTTTGATCCCTTCGGATGACCAAGATTATTCCACCTGGTAACATCACATTCAATCAGGTATGTGATGGACTTCATACTTAGCCATTTCATCAAAAATCACCAAGTTCCTAGGGTCTCTAAGATCATGCCTGATCGATATCATTCCACCTGGTAGCATCCCATTCACCCAAGTACTTGAGGCAATTCATACTTAGACATTTCATAAAAAATCACCAAGATCTTAGGGTCTTGAGATTGTGCCACATGGCATAATCTTAGAGACATGTGGACTTGGGAGGTAGTCATTGCTAGAGGGACATGGGACTTTAGGTCATCAAGATGATGTCCTGTGGTATCATCCTGATGATTGAGTGACTCAGAAGCCAAATTTTTTACCAAAGGGCCCTGGGACCTATAGGTTAGTGGGATTATGCCACATGGTGACATCTCACTACCCTCAAATATCACAGTAATCTATGTAATTCCATACCTTTGGGTTAGTGATATTGTGCCATGTGGTGATATCCTACTACCTCGTAATCCTAAGATAGTCCATGTAGTTTTAGGCCTTCATGTTAGTGAGATTGTACCATGTGGTGACATCTTACTACCTTGTAATCTTAGGGTGGTCCATATAGTTTCAATATTTTGGGTTGGAGGGTTATGCCATGTGGCACCATATTGAGAGTCCAAGAGCCTAGAACAATGGAAATATTAAGCTTAGGACCATGTAGACCTAGAAAGTAGTCTTGAGAAGGCATGGAGAGCTCAAAAAGTTAAGGAAAATCCATGTGTATGTGATGATGGTGAAAGAAAATAGGTTTTCATGTGGAAACCATGAGCCCAAGGCCAATATTACAAGATGAGGCTCATAGATCCATGTGGCTGAAGACAAAGCCCAAGGAGCTAAGGGATGGGCACACATTCATATCTATCAAAGAATCAAAACCCTCAACTACATTTATAAATCATCATTAAATATTTGTAATTACCTCATTAGTTAGTTGAGCTAGAAGACAAGGCCATGAGCTCCATGAATTACCTATTTAATGGGGTTACAACATCATTATAAAGGTCAATACTTCAGGCATTACAAAACTACTAGAATTGGACTGGATCACACCAACCTTTCTCCCATACATTTAGTCTTAATTTCTTTCTTATGGATGTTGACTGTGATAAAATATTCTCAAAATGTTGAATATACAAATTCTATTATGTTTTATTCATTTAATGTCTTCAATCTTTGGATTTATCTTGTCAATAGATTTTAATATTTACTAATGGAATTTGGTCATACATTATTGTGTCAATTATAATGTGTAACAACTATTATAACTAGTATGTTGGATTTATTCATGCTTTGTTTTAATTTGGCCTCTTGTAATCATAGTGTGCAATTGTTGTAAAATACAAGTCAAGATTACTCTAGAGTGATTCCAATAGTTTAATGGATTTCAATATCTACTTATAAGCTTTCCCACTAAGTAGATGATGTTTATATAATTTAGACCTGACACATAATGGTATAACTATGGTCAGGCTTTGTCTTAGCTCATAGTGTTAAAATAATTACTCAATTTAATATATAACCCTCACTTTTTTGTCTTACCCTACCCTTTTTTAAATCCTTTTAATGATGTACTTCCCTATTTTACATTGTGATATGAATTCTAGTGAAGTAGAGCTTATTATTTCATAATTTTAATTGAATAGGTAACAATACTTAAGCAATCAATTAGTAAGAAAGAAATTAAATGAACATGAAACACTCATATCACCACTCAAATTCCAAACTAAATCTTTGATATGTAAGCCAGGACCCTTCCCCATCTCTCATAAAATTCTCAAGATACCATGAAAAGTTTACACGTGTCAATGAGCATCAACAGTTCCTTCTCAAGTTTGGATACCTTCAATTTGCATGCATAGGAGACCTTCAAATGCATTTTATTTCTTTATTTTTCAATTGAGGACCTAAAAATTGGTCAAAACTATTAACACAACTTGTCAAACATAATTCCATGCTCACATTTTCTCTATCACCTTGAAAACTCAACTTGACCCTTCATTTGGCCACATTAGGTCTCTCTGTACATTAGATATTTGAATACCAGTTATGCTTGGTCCTTGAAAACACTTTAAAACCTCTTTCATTGATATCAATACCTCATCAACATGTCAAATATACTCATACCATGCTTACACAAGCTCACTATTGATGCCTGAATATGTATCATAGGTGTCCAAAGTGTTCAAGAACACTTTTTATTTGATAATTCTAATAATTTAGTACATGAGTTGTAGGGTGTGATAATCATTCTATCTATTGATGAAATATAGGTAGATCAAGTATACTATTTCACAATATTTATAATGTTTTATGGTTGGGAGCCATCATGGCCAAATGTTAATCTATGCAAAATATGAAATAAGCTATGCTAATAATGGTAAACTATGATCAAGAACAAATCTAAGATAAATTATAATGAAAATTAATCTAGAGTGATATCATTAAAAAAGAGAGTAAAAGGAAAGGGTAAATCAGAGAAGAGATTTTGTTGATATTCATTCCAAATATCATGAGAAAGTTCAATATCATCCAGGCATACACTTAACCAATTTATGACATGAAGTAGCATAAGCTCAGATCCTATCAAACATTAGGCAAACATCTAAGGATGCTATGAAATAATGAAACTAGAATCAAGTTCACTTTAAATATCTACCCTTGCAAGCAAACAACATAAGACCAAATTCAAGAAGAGTAAGAAAAAAATTAACCTAAAGAATTTTAATTGACCTAGCATTGACATAGGTTAACAAATATACATTCAAATGTACACATATGAAATTTATAAGAACCATTCAAGTTTGGAAATGTAAAAAAAAAAGTGGGAGATAAGACATGATAATAAAAGACATAAACAAATTTGGACAAACTTTGCAAAATTCCTTGCTTATATTAATTGCTCAAAAGTTATAATTAGCTCTTAGATCTAAAAACTCTCCCTGCCTTTTACAAATGAAAATGCTCCTTTTATAAGATGTAAAGAAGTAAGTCAATCAGTTATATCTAATTACAAAAGTACAAATGTTGGGACAACTATCATTTCCACAAATATGCTAGAATACACTAGACTTTGCCTAATGGACTGACCTATAGGCAATGTGATTTTACAAGTTGCACATGCCTTTACAAAAGAATATTCCTTTTTAAAACACATAAAAGCTTAATTACAAAAGAATATTCCTATCCTAACTAACTTGGGGGGCCTTGTTGTCATAGTCTTTTGCCTTCCTTGTAGGATCTTCATTTTATAATGTTGCTCATTGATAAACTAGAGATCAATGATAGGTCTCATATAAAACTCTTTTTCTTGATCTTTTAGGCCCATAAGATCCCTCTCAACCCTTTCCAAAATTTTATTGATGCCCCTGGCATTTCCCATCTTCTCCTTTGATGACAAAATTAGGCTCATGACCTTCTTATTATTAGCCCCTATTTTCCCTTGTCCTTGGTTCCTGACTTCTTGCATGAATTGAGTAGTTCTGTGCTTGAACTCCTAATCATTTATTAGCCTTAATGGACTAAGTGTGTTAGTCTCCTTGATTAATCTATCCAAAATGTGCAACATTTTATCTTCTTATTGATTGAGATGCTTGGAATTATCCTTCAAATGCTTGGACTAACAACTCAGGGCTTTAATTTTATCAATTAATATGGCCATAACCATATTAAGGTGGGCTAGGCTAACTATCCTAAATATAGGGATTTGATCCTTAGTCAATACCTTGATTAAGTCCTTTACTTGGTAGCTCAAAGATTTCCATTGGACAACTTGGCTTGTAGCCTTAGTAATTTGTTTGCTTATTATATCCTACTTGGTTTTGACTGACTTTAATGAACTAAAAAAATTAGTCATGGAATATTCAAATTTCCTGAACTTGTCTTCTTGAATTGACAAGATAGTTTATTCTTTCAGGTTCTTGTTCTACTACAGGATTCCTTTCATCATTATCTATAGTTGATCTGATTGGGCCTGAGATAATTCAAGGACATTTTATTCAATTAATGGATCTTTGCTAGTCTTTTATCCTCCAATTGGAGTCAATCCCATAAAAGGTTCCAATTTTTGGGAAGTGAATTCTTCTCCACTAATTGTGTCTTTTTTCTCAGTCACCCTCTACAAACTAGTAGTGGTTGGGTCAAACTTGACACCAACTAAAAATTCTATCACTTTGGGAGTAGGGGTCTCCACTTGTGCTCCACTTGATTCTCTTGGAGTAGTCACTCTTTTCTCTTCCTTTCTTTGCCTTTCTCATGCACTAGAATATTGATTGCTTGCATCAATGCCCAAGGATGGTGCATGGTAGGTATCTTTTGAAACTTTCCATATATAAGCCATTCAATAATGGTTGGACCCTCAATCAAGTTTTCCTCAATGAAGAGATTAACTTCACTAAAAGGATGAGTGAAGATCACCTCAAGCTTCTTAGCCTTCACTGGGATAATGGCCAATTTAACTTTTATTTTGGGGGAATCTATAGGAAATATGTCCTTCCCCTTTTCCTCTTTGGATCTCTCTAATTATTCATCCTTAGACTCATAGGTTGATGATATAAATTTTAGAGCATCTTCATATGTTCACCAGGGTTCAGTGCTACCATATGGATTTCCTCCACTGGTGATCCTTGTTCCTTTACTTGAGTTGGGAAAGATGTAATTTCATTAGGCCTTTTATCCTTTGGCCTTTGATCAAGTTGTGCCTTAGGTTTGGATTCTATATGTAACTATGTTTGTGGAGGTATATAAGGTGTACCACTCAACAAATGGTACTGCTTTGGTGCCAATTTCCATTTGTCATCATCCCCCTTTTGTTCCCTCTGCATTGTAGATTTTGGTATGATGTTTTGCTTTTTCAACCTGTAGGTGACTTCAAAGAATGAAGCATTATTTTTATATATGGGCTCAAATTCACCATCTTAATTATCATATGGTACCTTGATTCCATTGGCCTTCAAGTTTTATTTAACCCTGCCCTATGGATTCCACTGCCTTAGATCATCCACTTGAGGATTTAAAGAGGTCTTGTGTTTAGAAGTAGCCTCTATGTTTTCCCACTATGAAAAAATAGTCCTTATAATGGTTAAGGGGAAGGTATAAAGTAGTTCCTTCCTCTTGGTTTCAATAAAACCATCTATTCCATTGCACAATTGGTAAGACACCTCCTGTTCAGCTACCTTGTTTGGCATATGGACTAGTAATCTGAGGGGAGTGCACTGTGTTCCTTCGACCCTAATGATTGTGAAATATGGATACAACTAGATGTCTCCCATGTCCTTAATGAAATTTTTGGTTAAAGGGATGACTCTTGACATTAGATTCCCAGTTATGGCTTAGATAGGGTTGGATATACACAACCATATATGAATTGAATGTGGTCCCTGTATTTGAATATGTGCTTTTTTGAATATTACTAGGAGACAATCTATGTCCCATTAAGTGACCATTATCTTAGGTTGGGGATCTTTGTGGTAGTAAGCAAAGAATCTAATAGGTAGGACAACATGTAGAATTGGTTCCTAGTTCTCTTTTTAACTGAAAAGGTCTACCTACTCAAACAAGTTCTGACCACTTCACCAAGGGAAGGGGTGAGCTACTTCTTAACCATAAAATATACCAAGGGAACCCAAATCTTGTCTACATATGTGGTGGTTAGATTTCCACATGTCCTATTCATCATATTCATTATCTTTCTTATCCTAGGTCTAAATTGATTAATGGGAGTGTTTCCATTGAAATCTGAAAATACCTAATTTCTAGAATATAACCATAGGGAAAGGATGGCCTTCAAATCATTTTCCTTAGCCCAATTTTTAATTGTGGTTTGATCTATTTGGGTTTTAGGTAGATTATAATAATTTTAAAATGCTATGGTAAAATATATGCTATATTCCTATGAGTATGCTCATTGACTAACATGCCCTTATCAATTTTAGCATCTTTAAAAATAGGAGAGAGAATGTATATATAATGTAGTACCTCAATTTTTGATGTGGCATAGTGGAGACCCATCATCTGAATGACCACTATTTCATAATTGATCTTATTTGATGACATGTTCTTCTCCTCTTCTCTTGTGATGGGTTGTTGATTCTCAATAGTATAGAATAAGCTTGACTAATTATTGTCTCTAGTATTCAAAGTTGTGGCATCAAATTACATATCCTTGAAAACTCATCCTTCTACATCTAAGGTCAGATAAAGCTCTACATCTTCCCTAGAGACACTTTTTAGGGATGCCATGGCTATAAGTTCTCTAAATTTCTTACCAGAGATATTTAATTCAATTCTAGACCAAATTATCTTTGCTAAGATGATAATCCAATCTTCTTAGCTTGATTATGATGATCACAAGGTTGAATTAGGGCTTTTAGATGTGCTAGGGTTCTTTGAAGGTTGATTATAGTGATTTAATGGTGGTAGTTATTTGAGGTTATGCAAGTTTCATGACTTAGATTATGTTTGGATCTTTGCATTTATACATTTACATTTCCCAAGTTCCCAAAATCTTTTAAACTAACTAATCTAGTTTACATAGCTCCGACGTGGCATCTTGTGGCATTTTCATGGCACTTTACTCAATAATATTTAAAAATGATCATTGTCTTTTGAAAATTCCATATTGATCTCATACCATTGGATTTATTTTCATGAATCAATGTAGATCATTGATCTAGATCTGAGACTTTGAATGCCATTAGCTGTTTACTTCATTCCCCATGGTTGTGACACTTGTCACTTCCACATTTACTCTAAATTTTCCATGTTTGCTATGCATTGTTGATCTTGATTACACAAGACAATTGTAATCCATTGATCTTAATCTACTTGATTATGTATCTCACTCCATGGGTCATTGATTGGAATATGTACGTGTGAACGCGTACCATCTATCTTTAAAAGATGTTTGAGTTTTAATTCATGGCCCATAGATACACCACATGTCATCCCCATATTTATCCTTGAATTTTCCTCATTTTATATGTGTTATCTAATTATCTTAGTGTGAACAATTATGAACCATTATATCTTGATCTATAGCGTCAAACACCATTGGTTGCTCAATGTTCTTTGGTCGTGAGTGTGACACTTGTCACTTTCTCACTTGTCTTGGGGCTCCATTGAAGTTTTGACTTGATACACATCATTGGATGAATCTTACCTAAGAAAATACATATCATCAATCTTCGTAAGATGCTTGAGCTTTAACTTAAGGCTAGAGTCTTTGTCTTTAAGCTCACATCATTAGATCTTGATTATTTGAGCAAACATGGATTGTTGATCCTACAAACAAAAATGATGTTTAAGTCAGTGCTCAGGGAGCATAAAATTTAAACTAAAGTCTTAAACTAATGTTTTACTTTTGTATTAATAAATACAAATAAAGACTTAGGTTGACATGTTAAAGGGGACCTCATGGAATAAAATATCTAGCCTAGAGTCTTAACCTAAGGTTTGTATTAATAAATATGATAAACCTTAGGGTAAGGCTTTATGTTAAGATTTATAACAAAAGGGGCCATACGCTAGTTAGACCATGCCAATAAAAAAATAGACGAGGGGGTTGTGGGACATAAAGGGACCAAGCATAAAATTTTTAGCCTAAGGTTTTGTCATGTTGAAAAATAAAACTAAGCCTTAGGATAAAAATTAAACTAATTCTATTAAATAATTGAAATGTTCACACGTAAAATGTTCATGCCAAGGGCATTAGCTAAGGGAATTGGAGTTAGGGTTTTAAGCTAATCAGACATGAATTTAACTTGATTTCTATAGAAAAAAGGCTAGTAAAAGATCAAATCATTATTAAATCATAAAACCCAAACATTACTCATTCCATATGGACTCAATTGGAGCTGTGACTTGAAACATAAAGATCAAATGTTAGCAACTTTAGAAGGGGTGAAACTATGGTCATCTAACATGTCCATTAATCTAAATGAGAGTTATGAACAAAGTGTAAACAAGCTATATATTCTGATCAAATGAATTTTCAATTTTAAAGTATAAATTTGTATAATTTAACATAAGGGTCCCCATTTTTCATCAATAGGGATATGTTGACCTCAAAAAATGGAAAATTATAGGGGAAACATAGAAATATATTAGAATTCAGAGACTCTAGTTTAGACTAATAATTAAGCTACTTATTGCATTTAATCAGGATTCATTATTAAGATCACTTTATGATTAGAAAAAATCATGCAAATGTATAATTAAGAAAAAACATCAAGATATAAGCATGTTATGTGTGTGATTTGATTACACTTACTGATTACCACAATATTTAGAGAATAAATTCTAGGTTCATGAATTTAGATTTAGAGAACAAATTCTAGGTTCATGAATTTAATCATTAACACTGACTTTTAACATGTTTGGATATATATTAAGAACCATGATTTAGCTCAGGGAAGGCTTGGTCATTGCTTTGATGCTAGCCAGGCATCCATAGCCTTGAAATAGATGCCTTTGGCCCCATTCAAGGCCTTTCTCCACTACCATCTAAGTGTCCATAGCCCTGGTGGAGATTACTAGAATCACATGTGCTCAAAAATTTCTTGTATTTTGTAATAAGGTTTCTATTTTTTGTATTTTTCAAGTCATTTTGACTGTCTAGCAAAGGTTGGGAACCAAGTTAGCCAAGTTTAGATATTTGGTCATGTTTTTGGTCTTAAAACAATCATTCTTGGTTGTAAACTTTGTCCCAAGAAATTAATTTTTTTAAAGTGCAAACACGATTGTATATTAATAATCTAGTCTTTCATCCTACATGCACAATCCTTATTGGAGCCAAACTCAGATGAGAATAAAGTTTATAATCTCAAGGAACAATTAACCTATTCATTATTATTTACTAGTTTCTCTAAATTATAACATTAAGCTCATATTTAAATAATCCATGATAAACCAGTGCTGAGAGAACATACTTGCATTTCTAAACTATGAGGTTTCTTTGAGCAAACATACAAATCTTAGGTTGAAGGCTTGCCCAAAAGGACTTATTGGGAGCAAAGGAACAAATCAGAGAAATCAAACACACTAAACAAAAGGCAAACCAATAGAAATAAATGAAACAAACAAATAAACATATACAAATATATGCACAAATAAGGGACAAGAAGGAAAGAATAGAAAGAAAATAATCTAGTCCACCTACACTAACTATAACTAGTCTTATAGTCATTCCATGAAGACCCTAGGCGGGAAAATAGAGAAGTACTACTTATGGTATTACTTATTAATGGTCAATGTGAACTCTACTCCTTATAAGTCTTTTAGCTTGAAGGTGTTGTCTCTGAGTATCTCGGCTATCTAGTAGGGACCTATACACAAAGTTGTGAACTTTTGATGTTTAACCTGAGGTTTAGATACCTTATCCAAAATAATAACTAAGTCTCCTTTCCTGAACACCTTTATTTTTTAATGTTTTTCAAACCACTTTTTGGCTATGGTTTGGTGTCTACTAAAATTGGCAAAAGCCTCTTCTCTTGCATCTTCCATATGTATGATGTCCAACAACCTTTAACTTGCAAATTCTTGGTTCTCCTCCATATAATCTTGTGTGAACCTATATGTTGGTAGCTTAAGGGTGATGGGGAAGCTGGGTTTTTGACCATAAACTAGTAAGAATGGTGATGCTTTGAGAGCTTGTTTAATTCTAGTTCTATTTTCCCAAAGGGCATGCTTAAGCAGCTTATGCCATGTTTTAGGTTTATTAGTTGCAGACTTCTTTATAGCCTTCATCAAGTTTTTATTTGTTGATTTAGATACTCCATTAACTTGAGGATAATGGTTTGATGAGAACTTGAGGATGATGTTGTTATCATATGCCCATTATATCATCTCTATGGATATAAAATCATATCCATTATCATAGACAAGAGATATAAGTGTCCCAAACATGGTGCATATGTTTTCTTCTAAAAATTTGATCACCTCTTTGGTCTTGCACTATTTAGTTTCTACTACTTTAGTCCATCTGGTGAAATATTCCGTAGTATTTAGAAGGTACTTATGACCATCAGAGGAATTGGGTTTTATGACCCCCACAAAATCTAGTCCTTATTGGGCAAATGGTTTATCAACCATTACTGGTCTTAGTAGCATGGCTTCCTTAGGCTCTTTGGTGTTGAATACTTGACACGAGTGGAAATATCTCACATGTTTATGAGCATCTTTAAAGATTGTAGGATAGTAGTAACCAACCCTTAATATTTTGTGTTTTAGTCCTCCAAGATGGGTGTCCACTTCTTAACTTTTCATGGAAGGTGCTCATGATCTCAGTTGCTTCACTCTTGGAGACACATCTCAAGTAAATGCCTTCAAATTTATTCATGTACAATAGTCCATCCTTGATTATAAAGTGAGTTGCCTTGAGCCTTAGAGCTTGTTAGGGTGTGGAGCTAAAAGCTTCACCAAGGAGCACACTAAAACAGTTTCAGGTTTACACAGTCACCGGCGTCGGTCAGGAGCGACCGACGTCGGTCAGGAGTAGTTAGAGGAACGCCGGCATCAGTAGAGGATCGGCCAACGACGGTCACAGGCAAACAGGCAGGAACCGGTGTCGATTACCTGTGTGTCCAGAATGCTATTTCCGAGGACAAAAGCGAGTGTTTGCATGATGAGTTTAAGTCTTAGTCTTAAGTTCGCGTTTCTATTATTAGCAAGATTGTTTTTAGAGCCCTTGTTCAAGAGGCTTAACTGTTTGTTGTAAGTGCATGCTCAAGTTTCCTAATTCTATATGTAGGAAAGATCTTCTTAGCTTAGTGTGTTGAATTGAATGAGTAGAACATTGTGAATGTTTGAAGGACAATACAAAGTTGTAATCAATCCAGGTTGTTGGAATTGATTGTACTTGAGAGAGAGAGCTCTTGAGGAATAGAGATCTAGTGAGAGATCTTGTGCATCTGAGAGAGGTGTGGAAGAAAGAAGTTTCTTCAATTGTATTCCTTTTGTAAAGAGTTTTAATACAAGTTTTCAGGGTGGTTTCTTGTATCTCTTGTTCTGTGCTATTTATCATTCTAGTTACTTATCTATCTGATTTATTTCCGTGTTTATTGCTTTCACAAGTGTAATCATTGTTGGTTGATCCCCAACAAGTGGTATCAGAGCTCAGGTTCACTAACAGGTGGTTCAGATCTATGTAGTGTGTTTGGATTACAGGTTGCTCACAGGGGTTTCTGCAGGGATTTCTATTTGAGTGGGAGAAGCAATGGCAGAAGAAAGTAAATTGAGAATGGAAAAGTTTAATGGCAAGAACTATCAACATTGGAGAATGCAGATAGAGGACTATCTGTATCAGAAAGATCTTTACTTACCGTTAGGTGGGATTGCAAAGAAGCCCAAGGACATGGAGGATGAAGAATGGGAAGTTCTTGACAGAAAGGCTTTGGGGTCTATAAGACTAAGTCTAGCATCCACTGTGATATCTAACTTATCACAGGCAAAAACTACGGTAGAGTTAATGACTACGCTAGCAAATTTGTATGAAAAACCCTCCGCTTCTAATAAGGTATATCTTATGAAGCAGTTATTTAATTTGCATATGCAAGAAGGTGGATCTGTATCTAATCACCTGAATGATTTCCATGGTATTATTAATCAGTTAAGTTCAGTCAATATTGTATTTGATGATGAAATAAAAGCTCTTTTAATATTATGTTCTTTGCCTGAAAGCTGGCATGGCTTGGTAATGGCAGTTTCTAATACTGCTTCTGCTTTGAATATTTTAAAAGTAGAGGATGTTGTTAGTGTTATCTTGAATGAGAAAATTCGTAGGAAAAGCACAGAAGAGACATATGGGAATGCTTTAAATCTTGAGAGTAGGGGAAGGCAAAAAGAAAGGAGCAAGAGGAGATCAAGATCTAAATCTAAGGGAAGAGTCAGATCCAAATCCAGAAATGGCAGAAGGCCACAATGCTGGAACTGTGGAAAGTTGGGGCACATAAGCAGAGATTGCTGGTCAAAGCCTAAGGAGGACAATCAACACGAAGGAAAGGAAGAGACAAAGGTTGCAGGTATTGCACAAGATGCTCTAATTTTCTCTTTGCATAATAATATAGAATCTTGGGTATTAGATTCTGGTGCATCTTTCCATGCTACCCCTAACAGAGAATATTTTAGTGACTATATCCATGGAGATTTTGGAATAGTGTACTTAGGGGATGATGAGCCTTGTAAGATTATTGGCAAAGGTAAAGTGCAGCTGAAGATGCAGAATGGCAACACATGGGTGTTGAGAGATGTGATGCATGTTCCTAGTTTGAAGAGAAATTTGATTTCTGCAGGAAAGTTAGGGGATGAGGGTTGTACAGTAACTCTCACAGCAGAATCTTGGAAGGTGACCAAGGGTGCACTTGTTATGGCCAGAGGTAAGAGATAAGGTACTCTCTATTTATGTAATTGTGTTACTAACAAATCTCCTTCTGTATTATCTACTTCAGATGTGGATGCTAAATTGTGGCACTCAAGGCTTGGCCACATGAGTGAGAAGGGGATGCCAATTCTTAAGTCTAAAGGTATGCTTTCAGATTTGAAAAGTATGGATCTAGAATTTTATGAGCATTGTGTATTTGGAAAATAGAAAAGGGTTAGTTTTCTAAAGACTGGGTTTACTAAGAAAAGGCATAAGTTGCAGCTTGTTCACACAGACGTGTGGGGACTGGCTCAGGTAGCCTCTATTGGAGGATCACAGTACTATGTTACGTTCATAGATGATGCTACAAGAAAGGTATGGATCTACTGTATTAAAAAGAAATCTGATGTTTTTGAGAATTTTAAGATTTGGAAAGCTATGGTTGAGAATGAAACAGGCAGAAGATTGAAGTGCTTGAGATCTGACAATGGCGGTGAGTTCTGCAGTCTTAAGTTTAACTGGTATTGTTATACACATGGAATTCATATGCAAAGGATGGTTCCAAGGACACCTCAGCAGAATGGTATTGCTGAAAGGATGAACAGAACAATCATGGAGCATGCAAGGTGTATGAGATTGCATGCTGGGTTGCCCTTAGAGTTTTGGGCAGAAGCTGTTGACACCGCAATGTACCTGATTAACAGAGTACCCTCTACAGCTCTGGATGGTGGAATTCCAGAAGAGGCATGGATAGGTAAAAAGGTAGATCTCTCATATCTCAAAGTTTTTGGTTGTGAAGCCTTTGTGCACGTAGATAAGGAAAATAGAAAGAAGCTTGATGCTAAGTCTATGAGGTGCACATTTATTGGCTATGGCTCAGATGATTTTGGTTTCAGATTTTGGAATCTAGGAACTAACAAGGTAATTAGGAGCCGTGATGTTGTTCTCAATGAAAGAGTGATGTATAGTGATCAAATGAGGAAGATGAATCAATCTGGGCAGAGCAATGGAGAATTGGACGAAGTGATGGTCCAAAATGAGCTCACGGGAAAAAGAAATAATCACTTACAGGAAAACACAGAGATCGATGTCAGCAGGTTAGGAACCGGTGTCGGCAGTACATAAACCAATGTCGGTCATACAGAGACCGACGTCGGCAGAACAGGCACCAACATCGGCCAGGAAGAACCGGCGTCGGCCAGTAACAGGTCTACAGGTGGCCAAGGTCGGTCACTGTCAGAAAATTTGGGTGGACAACGTGTTGAGAATGAGTCCAAGACACCCATCAGGAGGTCAGAAAGGGTAAGTAAGCCTCCAATTAGATATTCTCCTTCTTTATACTATTTATTTCTAACTGATGGTGGAGAACCAGAGAGTTTTGAAGAAGCATTACAGGTGGAGTCCAAGAGTCAGTGGGAGCGTGGCATGGTTGAGGAGATGGAGTCCTTGAGAGAGAACCAAACATGGGATTTGGTTGAATTGCCAGCTGGTAAGAGGACACTGAAGAACAGATGGACCTACAAGTTGAAGGAAGGTGAGGATGGACAGATGAGATATAAGGCCAGATTGGTAGTGAAAGGATTTGCACAAAAGCTAGGTATTGACTTTGGTGAGATTTTTTCTTCTATTGTTAAGATGACTTCTATAAGGGTTGTATTGTCTTTGGTTGCTTTTGAGGATTTGCATCTTGAGCAGCTAGATGTTAAGACATCATTTCTTCATGGAGATTTGGATTAGGAAATATACATGGAACAACCAGAAGGATTTGAGGTCAAGGGTAAGGAGAAGTTGGTGTGCAGATTGAAGAAAAGCTTGTATGGCCTCAAGAAAGCTCCTAAACAATGGTATTTGAAATTTGACAGGTTTATGACTGAGCATGGCTACAGTAGGTGTCAATCTGACCATTGTGTGTATTTTAAGAGAATTGATAACGGTAGATATATTATTCTATTGTTGTATGTAGATGATATGCTGGTTGCAGGATCACACATGCAGGATATCTCTGAGCTTAAGGTGAAATTAGCTCAAATGTTTGCTATGAAGGATTTGGGAGCAGCAAAGAAAATCCTTGGCATGAGCATTAAGAGAGATAGGAAAAATCACAGGTTGATATTGTCTCAAGAGGATTATGTGGACAAGGTGTTGAAACGGTTCAATATGCAGGATGCTAAATCGGTAAACACACCTTTGGCTAGACATTTTAAGTTGAGTAAAGAACAATGTCCTAATTCACATGATGAGGTAGAGTACATGAGTAAGGTTCCATATTCTTCCGCAGTAGGGAGTTTGATGTATGCAATGGTGTGTACTAGACCGGATATTGCCCAAGCAGTGGGAGTTGTAAGTATATGGCCAATCCAGGTAAGGAACATTGGAAAGCAGTTCAGTGGATCCTTAGATATTTGAGAGAAATAAGCAGTAGGCACTTGTGCTATGGAGGTTCAGATACTTCTCTACATGGTTATGTAGATTCAGATATGGCATGGGATTTGGATGGCAGGAGGAGCACCACAGGTTATGTTTTCACTGTAGGTGGAATGGCGGTTAGCTGGATATCTAAGTTGCAGAAGGTTGTTGCCTTGTCAACTATAGAAGTAGAATATATTGCAGCCACAAAAGCTAGCAAAGAGATGATATGGATGACACGGTTCATGGAAGAGCTTGGAAGGGAGCATGGGAGTTGCAGATTGTATAGTGACAGTCAGAGTGCAATCCATTTGGCTAAGAATTTAGCCTTTCATTCAAGAACCAAGCACATACAGCTAAGGTACCATTTCATATGGCAGGTATTGAAAGATGGTGAGTTGAAGCTGGAAAAGATCCATACAGATAGGAATCCTGCTGATATGTTAACCAAGCTGGTTACAAAGGAGAAGTTGAATCTTCATTCAACTTCTATTGGTCTTCATGATTGAGTTAAAGATGGAGGAGCTGGAAGATGTTGCTGTACAGGTACTGGTGCAGCTGTTTATCTCCAAGTGGGAGATTGTTAGGGTGTGGAGCTAAAAGCTTCACCAAGGAGCACGCTAAAATAGTTTTGAGTTTACACAGTCACCAGCATCGGTCAGGAGCGACCGACGTCGGTCAGGAGTAGTTAGAGGAATGCCGGCGTCGGCAGAGGATCGACCGATGACGGTCATAGGCAAACAGATAGGAACCGGCGTCGGTTACCTGTGTGTCCAGAATGCTATTTCTGAGGACAGAAGCGAGTGTTTGCATGATGAGTTTAAGTCTTAGTCTTAAGTTTGTGTTTCTATTATTAGAAAGATTGTTTTTAGAGCCCTTGTTCAAGAGGCTTAACTGTTTGTTGTAAGTGCATGCTCAAGTTTCCTAATTCTATATGTAGGAAAGATCTTCTTAGCTTAGTGTGTTGAATTGAATGAGTAGAACATTGTGAATGTTTGAAGGATAGTACAGAGTTGTAATCAATACAAGTTGTTGGAATTGATTGTACTTGAGAGAGAGAGCTCTTGAGGAATAGAGATCTAGTGAGAGATCTTGTGCATCTGAGAGAGGTGTGGAAGAAAGAAGTTTATTCAATTGTATTCCTTTTGTAAAGAGTTTTAATACAAGTTTTCAGGGTGGTTTCTTGTATCTCTTGTTCTGTGCTATTTATCATTCTAGTTACTTATCTATCTAATTTATTTCCACGTTTATTGCTTTCACAAGTGTAATCATTGTTGGTTGATCCCCAACAGAGCTCTCCTTTGTTCTTTACTTAACCCTGTAGGACAATAAACATTGATTAGTAAGTGGATAATGAGATCATACCAATCATTAGGTTTAAAACTTTGTTGCTCTACCTACATAACACTTAGCTTGGTGTTAGTCTTGGAAATCAATTGAATTAAACCATGGCACCTTACCAATTTGGCAGTCTTCATCTCAATGTCATATTTTTGGAGGACAAACATCCACTTACCTCTCCTTTTTCCTAATTCATTTTGACTTAGCATGAGCTTAGTGGTAGGGTTTGGTAGAATGGCATGCACCTTATTCCTAAGAATATAATGCCTGAATGTTTTTACTACCTTGACCAAATCACATGCTTGATTGTCAATAAAATAGTAGTTTATCTTATCATTTTTAAGGTTAGTGCTCATAAAATCTTTTAGATGATCACATCCATCTATCTTCTGAGTTAAAACTGCAACCATTGTATGATCTAAAGAAAAGGAATAAAGATAAAAATCTTTGGTGAAGTATGGACTTATCAGTACAAGGGCATGTCTAATTAATTCCTTGATGTATTTGAAAGCCTTATTTACCTCTTCATTCCAAGTGATTCTAGCCTCTTTTTTCAACATGTCATTCAAAGGTTTCACTATTTATACAAAACTAAAAATAAACTTTCTTACAAAATTTATTTTACCAAATAATGACTTCAATTCCTTCCTAATTTTATGGGGTTCTATATTCGATATTGCATTTACTCTATCAGGGTCTATAGATATTCCCTCTTTAGTGATAACATGTGCTAATAGTTTTCCCTCAATAACATAAAAAATACTTTTCTTTGGGTTGAGAGAAATCCCATACCTTCTACATTTTTCAAATACCTATTGTAGGTACATAATATGATCCTCCCTATTTTTAAAAAATATAGTCAGATCATCCATGTATATAATAATGTACTTACCTACAAGACCTTGGAAGGCATGATCCATATCCCTTTGGAAGGTTTCACCTACATTTATCAATCCAAATGGCATTATTTTATAGGCAAAGGTGCCCCACTTGGTAGTTAATGTAGTTTTCATCCTATCCTCTTGATTTACCAATACCCTGTTATACCTTAAAAAACCATCAAGAAAGGACATCATGGTAGAACTAGAAATAATTTATATTACTTGGTCAATATAGGGTAGGGGGTTATTATCTTTCTTAGATGCTTTATTTAAATTTCTAAAATCAATGCACAACCTAATTTCACCATTTTTCTTCCTGAATGGGACTAAATTATCAACCCAAGTTGAATGCCTAATGGGAAACACAATCTTAGAATATAAGAGCTTCTTGACCTCTCTCTATATTAGTGGTTCTAAACCCAAGTTGACATGCCTCTGATTTTATCTGAAAGGTTTGAAATTTTCTTTTAAAGGTATGGTGTGAGTTATGACCTTTGGATCAAAGATCTTTAGGTCATCATATGACACCATGCTATGATATCTTTATATTTGTTTAGCATTTTTTTGGCTCTTTTGGACTCAATGATTGTACAAGATATACTAATATTAACCAATTAAGGTTGACCTTGAAATCCAAGATCAATTACATTATAATCCTTCCCACTTACTCTGGGAGTCTTGGTAGCCTTAGCTAGTCTGTCAAAATCAAAGAGTCTCTCTAAGGCTATCATGCCTTTGGGGATCTTATTGTCATTCAACTGAATGAACTTGTCATCAAGTTTGATTTCAATGTTCTCACCATCAATGAGATTGATGTGAATTTCAAACACTCCTGAGCTAGTCATGAAGTCTACGATATACTGATCATCACTGAATACCTACTAGTTGATGTCATTATCTAACACTAAGGGACATGGGATTAACTCAATTATAATGTTTTGTAATTTGGAACATTGATTGGGCATAAGGTTGGTTGTAGTTGAATAAAGCTCATCAACATCCTTATTTTCTTACCTAGGGATTGATACAATGTTAAAAGCATTAAAACATTCAATTAAGTCTCACACTCTAAATTTATACTTCTTAAAATAGGAAAACTTGCATTGATATTGACTCATGACCTGATTGACCACTAGTTTAGAATCACTAAAAACTAATAGTTCTTTGGCCTCATGTTTAATTTAAAATTATAATCTAATAATATTTGCTTCATACTTAGCCAAGTTATTGGTGTATGAGAACTGAAGTTTGTAAGAGGCATTGTATTATTTCCCAATGGGATTGATCAATACTACTCCCACTCTAGAACCTAATTTGTATCTAGCACCATCAAAATAAAGTTTCAATAGTCCAGACCAAGCATGAGAAGTTTTAGAGTTACATATCTTTATAGTGTAAATAGTGTAAACACCAATATCTAAGTTAACCATGTTGACCCTCTCACTGATTTCATTATACTCAGTGATCATATGCTTCATTTTAGGCTCCCTTTCTATCTTGATTTGGTTGGGGACTCCCTTCCAAGGCAACCACATGTGTGAAAAATCTATTGACATATAACCATTGAAACTCCTAGTCCAGTCTCTATTTAATAGCATACCATAAGCATCAAGGATGTCCACCACTTGGATATCAATAAACTATTAGATCCTTGGTTTTGAGGCAATCTACATGTGAAAATTCAATAATTCACCAATCACTTTGACTATTGATTTATCTAATTGAGTTATAACTCTATCAGACTTAACGAGAGTCAAACCTAATTGTTCAAAAATACCTTTACGTATAATATTTGTAGATGCATAGAATTTAAAAAATAATTATGTATATTCTTACCAAAGATCTTGAATATAATTAGGAAAGGAGGAACATATACCTTAATTTTGTGTATTGCAAAATTAACATGTGTAGACTTTTGAGATTACCAAGCTTTTTGGATAAAGATTCCAACAACAAATCCCTCTATTCAATAATCTGTGTCAACTCATGCAAGTTAATGTTAGCTTTGATATTTTTCATGTCCTTTACAATGTTATAATCAGTACTATTAGAAGAATTAAATGTATCAGTATTGGATTTAGAAGTGCTTCCCTTAGGAGGCTTTGAATTATTGTCTGAGGTAGTATCAAGAGGGGTCTCAAAGTTCTTTGGAGGAGTTAAAGTGGTCAATGGTTACTTTTGCTCCCTATTTCTCAGAGGATAAGTATTCTTCAAGAATTGATAAAAAGCATGAATCTCTTTAGGAATATCCTCAACCTCATTATCTTCTTGGAAAGGGAACTCAAATGTTTCCACCTTGAGAGTTGAATTAGAAGATCTAGATGACATTGAGGAACCAGATGTACCTACATCACATTACTTATTAGGGATAACTTCAAAAGTATCTAATTCTTCTTAGAATGCCTCAAAAGCATTACAAAATTCAACATAGTCTATTTCCCCATGCTTAGAAGTGAAATGAAATCTATAACAGTCAAGTAAAACAACATCAATAAGATTTATATTAGGCACATTCTTACTAGCAGATGGTTCATTGTTCTTGTTATTGTGGTAACTATCATTCTAAAATCTGTTAGTTGGCCTATTGAGCCTTTGAAAAGAGTAATTCCTACTAGATATCTATCTAATATTGATTACTTTCTTTTATAACTGAAGGAAGTTAGTGCTAATATTTTAAACCATCTTAAGGATAGAGTCACTCTCATTCTTTGGGGCCTCAAAATTGTGAACTTATGTATTAACACTAGCTATAGGAATTAAAGATTTCTAATCATCAAGATGAGATCTATTGGTATAATGGTTTAGGGATCCTAGGTTTTGAGTATGGTGTGCATGACTCAAAGGTAGTTGGTTCAAGACTGGAAGTTGGTTCAGGGTAGACATATTTTGGTTAGCATTGGGAATAACATTAAAAATGGGTAAATGTGGATTGAAATTAGGAATGGAGTATTCTAATTATCCTTGGGGTTATATCTAGTCATTAATAATAATAAACTCAGTATAAACTAAATATAATGTGTTCATGGGCCCAATATCTCTCTTTATAAACACATAAGTCATAAGATCAAAGGCATCCTTATAGATTTCCAAGGCTAAAGCCTCATCGAGTTTGTAAGGAGATATGGTCCTACTGAATTTTTTTTAGAACCTAGCATTGAAGGCTATTATAGGTTCATTTGCATCCCTTTTTACTATAATGAATTTCTGGTATAGGATACAAGGACTAATGATCTTACCAAATTGGTCAATGAAAACATTGTTAAAATCAACCCAACTAGTAATGTAATTTTTCGGGAGGTTTAACAACCATTCATATGCAACATATTTAAAATTGAAAGGAAATAGTCTACATGATACATCTTCATGAGTCACATTAAAAAATCTTAATTCATCTTTGAACCTCTTAATGGGTTCTTCAACAGTTATAATGCCACTAGGACTAAATGTTGGCAAATATTTTTCAAGATTATGAAGAAGGTCATGTACTACACTTGGCACATTGATCAAAGAACCACATATCCAAGAAATACCTTGATAGGGATCAAACACAAGAGCACTCTAAATTGGTGAGGTTGGCAAAGACTTAGAAATTTTGCATTTACCTTTATTCCACCTAGTTAGCCTATGAACTTATAATGAAAGCAGAGGTTCTCTAGTCTCTGAACATGACCTTGTCCTAATTCTTGGTTATTCTAGCTTGTGGGATTTGAGTTTTATTTTAAATAAGATGTGTCAATCATATCTTCATAGGGGGAAATGATTATACTTGTACATTAAGAATTTTTTTCAAAGATTTATATAAAGGATGACAAAAGATAGCAATATTTAACTAAATTAGCTCAAATATGTATCCAAATACGTAAGCATGATTGATATTTACATGTTTAAGCTCAAATAAACTCAAATTATCAAAGGATATATCAATATTTGATCAAAACAACTATTACTAACCTCAAACATGTTGAGTTGACAAAGCTTAAGCCATCTTTACCATGATTAAGCATATAACTTCAAAGAACATTGATTTTTGTCTAAAGAAAAAAACAAAGATGGGTCAAAAACCATAAATATCAATGATATTTACATAATTGACAAATTATTGACACAATTGTGCAAAGATTACACTAATATTTAAACACAATTCACAAAAATGAGCAAAGATACATTAAACCTACAAAGATCTAACGACCCTCCCTCTAGTGCCAATGAAGCCCCACTTGTTGATGCCTGAATATGTATCACAGGTGCCCAGAGTGTTCAAGAATACTTGTAACTTTATACTTCTAATAATTTAGCACATGAGTTGAAGGTTGTGATAATCTTGTTATCTATTGATGAAATAGAGGCAGAGTAAGTGGACTGGTTCACAATATTTATAATGTTTTGTGGTTGGGAGCCATCATGGCCAAATGTTAATTTATGAAAAATATGAAATAAACTATGCTAAGAATGATGAATTATGATCAATAACTAATCTAAGATGGATATTTACAATGAAAATTAATCTAGAGTGATTTAGTTAAAAAAAGAAAGTAAAAGATAAGGGTAAAGTAGAGAAGAGATGTTGTTAACCTTCATTCCAAATATCATGACAAAGTTCAAATATCATCCAGGTATAAAATTAACCAATGTATTACATGAAGTATCATAAGCTCATATCCTATCAAACATCAGGTAAACATGTAAGGATGGTGTGAAATAATGTAAATAAGAATCAAGTTCAATTTAAATATCTATCCTTGTAAGAAAACAACATAAGCCCAAATGTAAGAAGACTAAGTAAAAGAAATGAACCTAAAGACTTTCAATTAACCTAGCATTAGCATAGGTTAACAACTCTACATTCAAATGTACACATCAAGAATTCATAAGAAATATTCAAATCTAGAAATTTGAACAAACAAGTGAGATAAGCCATGATAACAAAAGACAAATAAATTTGGACAAATTTTACATAATTCCTCGCTTATATTAATTACTCAAAATTTACAATTAGTTGTTGGAACTAAAAACTCTCCCCCCTTTTTAAAAATGACTGGTACTTTTATAGGATGCAAGGAAACATGTTGGTCAGTTATATCCAATTACAAAAGTACAAGTGTTGGGATAGCTATCATTTTCATAAATATGCTAGAATATACTAGAGTTTCCCTAATGGACTGACCTATAGGCAATGTGATTTTACAAGTTGCACATGCCTTTAAAAAAGAATATTCCTTTTTCAAATGTATACAAGCTTAAATAAAAAATAATATTCCTATCTTAACTAATGTGGGAGCCCTTGTGTTGTTGTAGTCTTTTGCCTTGCTTATAGGATCTTTATTATATAATGTTGCTCATTGATAAGTTAGAGATCAATGATAGATCTCATGAATAACTCTTTTTATTGATCTTCCAAGCCCTTGAGATCCCTCTCAACCCTTTCCAAAGCTTGATTAATGCCCCTGGCATTTATCATCTTCTCCTCTGATGACAAAAGCAAGCTCATGACCTTCTTATTATCATCCCTTGTTTTCCCTTGTCCTTGGTTCCTGACTTTGTGCATGAATTGATTAGTTTTATGCTTGAACTCCTCATTAGTTATTAGTCCTAAGGGACTAAGTGTGGTAGGCTCCTTGATCAAGCTATCAAAAATGTGCAACATTTTATCTTTTTATTGATTGAGGTCCTTGGAAATGTCCTCTATTTGCTTGGACTAGCTACTTAGGGCTTGATTTTATACATTAATATGGACATAGCGATATTAAGGTGGGCTAGGCTAACTATCTTGAATCCAAGGATTTGAGATTTAGTCAATACCTTGATCAAATCCTTTACTTGGTAGCTTGAAGCCTACCATTGGCCAACTTGGCATGTAGCCTTAGTACTTTGTTTTCTTATTGCATCCTATTGGTTTTGGCTAACTTTAAAGAACTGAATAAATCAGTCATGGTGTCTTCAAATTTCTTGAACCTATCTTCTTTAATTGAGAAGATGGATTATTCTTTCAGGTTCTTGTTCTACTGTAAGATGCCTTTGATCATTGTTTATAGTTGATATAATTGGGCATGAGCTACTTCAAGGATAATTTTCTCAAACAATGGATCTTCACCAGGCCTCTATCCTCCAACTAGAGTCAATCCCACAAAAGGTTCCACTTTTTGGAAAGTGAATTCTTCTCCACCAATCATGGATTTTTTCTTAGTTACCCTTTTCAAATTGGTAGTGATTGGGTCAAACTTGACACCAACTAAATATTATATCACTTTGGGAGCTGGGGTCTCCACTTATGCTCCACTTGATTCTCCTTAAGTAGTCATTTTTTTATCTTCCTCCTTCTGTAATAAAACTATCCATAGTTTGGATTTTTCATGCACTAGAATATTGATTACTTGTATCAATGCCTGAGGATGGATCATGGTGGGTACCTTTTGTAACTTTCCATAGATAAACCATTCAATAATGGTTAGACCTTGAATCAAGTTTTCCTCACTAAAGAGATTAAATTAATTCAAAGGATGATTGAAGGTCACCTTGGGATTCTTAGCCTTTACTAGGACAATGGCCAATTCATCTTTTCTTTTAGAGAAGTCTATAAGAACTATGTATAATAATTCCTTCCCATTTTCCTATTTAGCTATCTCCACTTCTTCATCCTCAGACTCGTAGACTAATGATAGCAATTTTAGAGCATCTTCAATTTCTTCACCAAGGTCTAGTGCTACCACATATATTTCTTCCATTGGTGATCCTTACTCCTCTACTTGAGTTGAGGAAGATGGAATTTTACCAGGGCTTCTCTCCTCTAGCCTTTGCTCAAGTTGTGCCTCAGGTATAAATTCTATCTATAAATAGGCTAGTGAAGGTCTAAAAGGTGCACCACTTAGAAAATGGTATTGCCTTGACCCCAATTTCAATTTCTCATCATCCCCATTTTATTCCCTCTGCATTTTGGATTCTAGTTGGATGTTATGCTTTTTCAACCTATAGGTGACCTCAGAGAATGAAGAGGCCTTTGTATATATGGGTTCAAATACACCAAATTTATGATCATATCATATGGTATATTGATTACCTTAGCATTCAAGTGTTATGTGACCTTTCCCTATTGATCCCCCTACCTTATATCATCCACTTAGTGTTTGGAAGAAGCCTTTATATTGTCCCATTATGCAAAAATAGTCCTTCTATTGGTTAAGGGGAAGCTATGAAGTAGTCCCTTCCTCTTGGTTTTACAAAAACCATCTATTCCGTTGCATAATTGGTAAACCACCTCCTATTTAGCTAACTTATTTGACACATGGACTCATAATCTGAGGGAAGTGCATTGTGTTCGTTTGACCTTGATGATTGTGCAATCTGGATACAACCAAATGTCTCCCATGACCTCAATGTAACTTTTGGTCGAAGGGATGACTCTTAACATTAGATTACTAGTTATGGCCTTAGATAGGGTTGGATAGACACAATCACATATGAATTGAATGTGGTCCCTATATTTGAATATGTGCAATTTTGAATATTACTAGGAGACAATTTGTGTCCCATTAGGTGACCATTCTCTTAGGTTGGGCATCTTTGTGGTATCAAGCAAAGAATCTAAGAGGTAGGACATCATGTAGAATTGGTTCCTAGTTCTCTTCTTAATTGTAAAGATATATCTACTCAAATAAGTGATAACCACTTTACCAATAGGAGTGGTGAGCTAATTTTCAACCATAAAATAAACCAAAGGAACCGAAGTCTTGTTTACATATGTGGTGGTTGGATTTCCACATATCGTCTTCATCAGAGTTAGGATCATTCTTATCCTAGGTTTAAACTAACTAATGGGAATGTTGCTCTTGAAATATATAAATACCTAATTTCTATAATATAACTGTAGGATAAATATGGTCTTTAATTCATTTTCCTTAGCCCAATTATTGATTGTGGTTTGGTCTGTTTGGGGTTTAGGTAGCTTATAATAATTTTTAAATGCTATGGTATAAATATAATCTATATTACTATAAGTATTCTAATTTACTAACATGCCTTTATCAATTTTAACATCTTTAAAATAAGGAGAGAGAACATCTATACAATGCAGTACCTCAAGTTTTATCGTGGTGTAGTGGAGGCCCATCATTTGAATGACCACTATGTCATAGTAGAGCCTTTTTGTTGACATGTTCTTCTCCTCATATCTCATGATGGGTTGTTTGTTTTCAATGGCATAGAACAAGATTAACTAATTGTTATTTCTCATATTCAAAGTTATGACATTGAATTATGTATCCTTAGAAACTCATCCTTCCATGTCTAAGGTTAAATAGTGTTTCTCTAAGTTTTTGCTAATTACATTTAGATAAGAAAGAAACTAAAGTTAAGAAGGTCTGGGTTTGATGTTGCCTAGATTTAGTGCACACTGTATCCAAGCTTTATGGGAGCTCCTCTTTGGCTATGGAGGAAACACTTACAGTAAGAATAAGACTTAAACAAAGAAGATGTTAGAAGAGGATATAGTGGACTGCCAAGCTACTCACTCGGTTCCAGAAGCGTAAAGCTCCCTAAGGGATGATAGTGCACTATTTAAAGAAAAGAGTTTTGTAAAAGAAGAAATGATAAATGAATATGAAAGATAAAAATAGATAACACGTACCTATTTGCTGCAGTTTGTATGTCACAATCACCGACATCAGTAGTTCTACCGAGGTTGGTGGGGTAAATGGCATCGACGTCAGTTGGGTTGCCGATGTCGATCGGGGTTGTTGGCTTTTGGAGAATTTTTGGGATACTCAGGGGGTTTCTAAAAGTTTAGAGGTTGGTGTAGGGTTGTGGGAAGGTGAATGAGATCTAAGGAAGGGTATAGGTGGAGGGTTGGTGTGAGAAAGGGGTGAGAATAAGAGGAAGGCCTTCCAGCCCCTCCACAAAAGAAGTTAGGCCTCTTGACAGTGTTTAGAAATATCAAATGGAAACTAATTAACAATGTATTCTAAAACACTAAAATGAGAACCAGAATACTTAGCTCTATTAGGTGAAGAACCAGAGGTGTCAGAATGCTTGTTCCCATTGTGGCTAATGTTGAGGTCATCATGCAATGTTTCAATCCAGTCTTTGGAATGACTTGTGTAGAGCTTTAGTAGCCAGGAGAACGATAGTTGAGTTTTAATGCTTCAGGTCTCAGAGTGTGCATGCAAATGTGTGAGAAGGTAGGGGTAGCTCAATGTTAGAGCTTGGCTTATGTAATCAATGTCAGCGATCCCGCTGGTGTTGGCTGAGGGTTGACCGACGTCGATAGAGAAAGAATGGGTAAAAGGGCTATTTTTAGCTCTTTACCCATTTCTCCACCCACCAAGTGCCTTTGCTATTGGAGAACAGTCAAAAGAAGGGTTTATGAGGCACGGGAGTTGGTTAGGGAGTGAGAATAGGTCATGGGTAGTTAGGATTTGGAGGACCTAGTCTCAGGGTGACTCATAGGCTAAGAAATGGTCTTAGGGTAAGGTGTCTAGGTGAGGTGTCCAAGGTGAAAGGGGTTCAAGTGTGGGTTAGGAGTGTTAACATTTAGAAGGGGACCAAGGGGGTTGACACAATATTGGTGTCTACATTTGCCCCTTTTTGTCTTATGGTTTGTTCTGATGAACTACAAGACAAAAATAGATGTAGGTTGCCCCAGGTATGGGATGAGGTATTCCCCTTCACAGCGGGAGTCGAGAGAAGGTAATATGAAATTGGGTGCCAATTTGATAAGTAGTGAATGGGTAGGGTGAGGTTGGAGTGTGAACGCTGCAATAGTTGAGATTATGCGTATACCACTTCACTTGATAGGCAGGTCAAATTGTCACAGGCAAGGTCAAGGAGGACTAAAATTGAAGTAACCGGTCCCCAGCTTATTAATGGTAGCTGATTGGGTCAAACAATCAAAGCTGTAGCTCTAATGGTCAAGGAGAACTAAAATCAAAGTAACTGGTCCCCAGCTTATTAGTGGTAGTTGATTGGGTTAGATTGATCAAAGCTGTAGCTCTAATGGGCATTGTGTTCCAAGTATTTGGGCTAGGAAGTGCTCTTGAAAAACATGAAAATGTCACAGATATTAGGGATCAACTTGGTCACGATCGGATAATAGGTGTGAGGGGTGCATACAATTTGCTAACTATTCATGAGGTAGCATATGCAATCAAAACAACCAAGGCAAAGTTGTCTCGAAAGTGGTCATGGTCTGAGGAGATAGTTGTGATCTCCAAGGTCATTTGTTGAGTTGGGCTGAGATATAAGTGATCTCAAGCATTGTTTGTTGTGGTTAGGGAGTATATGTGATCTTCAATATGCCCCATGAGAAGTCTAAGGTGACTTCTACAGTGTCAGGGCTAGTTGATTGGTCATGATTTTGGGCAGTGTTATGTTTTTATGTCACCGACGTCAGTAGAAGACCAATGTTGGTAGCATATCGATTGATGTCGGTGGCCTAGGGCACAATTTTGCCAACGTCAGCGGCCTGAAAAACCTGACAAAAATAGATTGGTGGCCCACCAAAAGTCATTTATGACTTTTGAAGTGTTGAAAAAAAAGAGATCTCTAAGGTGTTGAGTGATAGAGACCTTCAATTTGTCCGTGTTAGTGGTGCTAGGTGTTAGGGTGTGAGTGGTGAGGAGTATTGGTGAGTTTGGAGTGTTGGGAGTGATTGGGAGCGTTGTGGGCCACCAGTGATTGGATTGAGGAGACGGGGTAGATAGAGATGGCAGACGTTAGAGGAGGCCTTGTAGGAGGACCACCACCACTGGCACCTATTATACCACCTTGATGGCAATGATGAGATGAGGCAGGATGTGTTTTTTGAAATTTTGATTAGTTTTGGAGTTGATTTTATTTTTTGTAAATTTTTGAATTTGTAGCAAAAGATCGGGTGGGGAGGGTAATTAGAAGGTTTGGTAGGTTAGGTAGGGTAGTTTAAGTAACTTTAGGGGTGTTTTGGGGTGAAATGGGGAAGCCCTAATTTTTAGGGCTCACCCCATTTAGCCTTAGGGCTGAACCAGTCACCAATGTCAGTGGTTCTACTGATGTCAGTTGACAAAGTGACCATTGTCAGTCAAGATGACTGACATTGGTCGCTTTTGGCCACCGATGTTGGTAAGTGAGATGCCAATGTCGGCACCCTAACTGATGTTAGTTGCTTATTTTAGGCCTTGGAAAGGTAAAAAATGATAATCTGGAGGGCTGAAGTCATGTCGATGCACTATCGGGTGTGGTGGTTTAGGATAGGTGGTGAGCTTAGGGTTAAAATAGTTGATCCATTAGGTAGACAAATGGATGAATCACTAAGCTAACCTCAGAAGACCCCATGTCAATTGAGTGCTACCTACATAGCCCCTATTTTAAGGGCCTCAGGCTAATTTAGTTCTCCCAAAAGGGAAGAAGAGTCAAAGAGGTTATTAGTTGTTTACGTAACGTTTGCTAACATTGTTGCATGTGTGTTGGTTGGATGTAGGCTAGGCAGACATTGACGCTGTGAGATCATCTCCCTACATTGCTGACATGGATGTGTCAAGACATCACAGGAGAGGAGTGGGCACACATGGCCATTATAGGGCTCGGTGGGTTGAGGCAATATTGTTGAGTGGCCAGGGATGTCAGTTTGATGGTGGCATTGATCGAGCAGTGGGATCATACCACCAACACCTTTCACCTACCAATCGAAGAGTTGATTGTGACAGTAGAGGATGTGTATCATATTTTGTGGTTGTCGATACACAGGGTAGATTTATATGCATGCTCAAGAGAGGAGCATGACATACATATGGTTACGTTGTTTGGGGAGCACGCTGTTGAGGTGACCTACCATTCGACAAGTTTTGCCTATGAGCTGATTTATGCTACGAATGAGGATGAGCATCAGCTAGCCATCCTAATGATGATTGACATTACTGTATATGCCCTTCTTGATGTAGAGGGAGGGAGATTCTTGATCTTGATGACCAGGGTGTTGGCAGACATGGTAGAGGAGCATATAGTTTTTACGTGGGCTCTAGTGTTTTTAGCCCAGTTATATAGGGAGTTATGGGGGATGAACTGGTGATGGTAGTATAACTTGTGTGTGGGCCACCTCCTGCATTATTGGGCATACGAGCATATCATAGTGACACGACCTCTTGGCCTCCCAGTAGTGATCCAAGCTGACTTTAGAGTTGGTTTTAGGTAGTGGTGAGAGGTCATGGCACAAACACGTGTGGATGCCATCATTTGGGGTATTGATTATTACAAGGGGTATTAGATGCCCTGATCCTAGTAGATATTATTTGGAGGTTATACTTGGTATATCCAGCATTTAGAGATCAGGTAGAGCAACTGGTGGGAGTCTAGAGCTTGCGATGGGTGAGGGGTAGGTGAGTTGGCGAGCTCAAGAGAGTTCCTACTGAGAGAGTGCGGTGCCAGTATGGGCTATTACAGGATGTGCCACCTACTTTCCCATAGCATAGATGGGATGATATTGAGGTGCCCCTCCCACTGCCATAGGAGATAGAGTGGCCAAATTTTGAGGAGATATTCACAAGTCCAAGTGTGGTAGATCTGGGGTGCACAATGGCCTACTCAGCTTGGTGGGTAGGTCACTATTCAGGGATTCAGATGGGACCACCTCCTAATCTATAGATGGTCAGTAAAAAGAGGGATGTTGCCATATAGGAGAGAGATGCAACATGAGCATAGGTGGCAGTGCTTCAAGGACAAGTGACAATTTTGACAGCACAGGTAGCTACCCTAACAGGGCAAGTTACTACATTACAGGGGTAATTGGTCATAACCCAAGCACAAGAATTGGCAAGGTAGGGACCTATTCAGCTGCCACCATAGTAGTCAGTGTAGCAGTAAGTTCAGCCACCACAACAATAGCCATCGTTTCAACAGCCATTTGAGCCACAGCCACAGAGTTTGCTACAGGGCATGGCATCTAGATCGATGGGTCCACCACAGACTGTACCTATATCTAGGTATAATATTACATTGGATGAGATTTCATATTATGAGGGTACCATCAGGGAGTTTTTGCAGATCTAATGGTATTCTGAGATGCTAGCTCAGTAATGATCTGTGTCGCGTGCCACTGCCTCTAGTTCTCGAAGACGGTGTCGCTTAGAGAGTGGAGATGATTCGGCGTCTTCATGACCACGACCACCATCATAGCCTTGAGGTCTTTGTAGTTATAGGAGTTATATGTTTATACCAGCCTACGTGCCATTGACGCAAGATGTACATACATTTTGAGAGAGGCACATATATATGTTTTACTATTTCAGATATTTTTGATGTATACTTTCATTTGACAGTTATATATATATGAGATGTTTGAGATATTGATATGTTATGGATGTGAGTATGTGTTAGATATTTTGGTTATGTTAATATTTTTAGCATTTCCCATATGTTCGATGGTACATGCTTGATATGATGAGTGTATGATGATGTTATAGCCTTTTCCATATTGTGTGATGGTGTATGCTGTAACATAGGTTATGTGGTTTTTCATCATTAGCAATTTTCCATATTGTTGATGGTGTATGCTAAAAATGAAATGAGTTTATTTATGCTTCAACAGGTTTCCATATTGGTGATGGTATATGCTTGACATAAATTGTGTTTGGTTGATAATTTCCATGTGTATTGTTTTCCATAGAAACTAATGTGAATGGGCTATGATAATTTATATAACACAAATTGGTATTTGCATTAAATAAATCATGATGTTATGTTAATGGTTAGAAAATGTTTGGGTTGTGATGTTATTTATGATAAAATTGAGTTGAATGTTAGGTTCATAACTCTATAATGATGATGATATGTGAGCATATAATTCTAAGACACTGCATCCTAAAAGATAAACTGGCATGTGACGAAGGTGTGTAAGAAGTGAAAGGCACGTTTCTCTTTC
Organism: Torreya grandis; assembly: GCA_037957365.1. Classification (NCBI taxonomy): domain Eukaryota; kingdom Viridiplantae; phylum Streptophyta; class Pinopsida; order Cupressales; family Taxaceae; genus Torreya; species Torreya grandis. The sequence continues at coordinate 1,108,715 of JARHVA010000922.1, read as the reverse complement.
ATTGACAAGGACCATAATCATAGTATAGATAAGGTTTTTGCAAACAAAAGCCCCATTCATGCATTACATCGTTGACCATTGGTTTTTGTTAGAGAAGTACCCTAATCACTTTACGTTGAGTGAGCTCAAAATCCCTTGAGTATTTGGGGTAATAGGTGTGATTATGTGATATGTGAGGATAACGTAACCCTTTTTAGTAGGGATAACTTTTCCCCTTTTATAGGTGACCCTGAGAATGACTATAGGCAAGTCCATGACTTAATAGTTTGTCAGTCAGTTTTTTTTTGGTAGACTGATCAATGTGGGAAGTCTACTTGGGGATGTTTTGTTTTGTGGTCATGTGAAGTTGATTGATGCACGAAGCTCTGAGAGGGTGCTATGTTTGTAGCAAAATTTGGGCATAGCCATCCTTTGAGGGAGTTGTCTATATTTTTCTTTGTATGTTTTGAGTTTTGTGAATAACTATCCTTCAAGGGAGCAGTCTATTAATTATAGCAATAATGCAGCTGTCCTTCGAGGGAGCAGTCTACATTTATAGTTTATGACCTTTTAATATTTTGTTAGGCATCCCAATTTTATGTTTTTCTATTAACTGAACTTTTAGTCATGGACTAGAATATAGAGGTTTAGGGGTTTCCCTTTTATTAGGACAAAGCATTAATGCTAAAAGGAAAAAAGGGTTAACTAATGTTTGTAGGGAAAAAGGGTTGAAAGGAATAGGAGTGAGGATGATAGGGGTTGCTCAAGGGATGAGCTCAAGTTAAACATCAAGTGAATGATTACTTGGTTAACAGTAAAATGGTCATAGATGCAAGGCATTAAGGGGCTTAGGTTCTGGATAGCCTTTGAGAGAAGACAAATGATAAGTCCCTGATCCATACTTGTGCATTATTATATAAGGTCTGAGCCAATTAGGAGCAAACTTGCCTCATTTGCTTCTTTCCATATTGCTTGCCTCATTAGAATCTAGAAATAACACATGATATGAGAGATAATACACAACTTGTATTAAAACTCTTATAGAAAAGAATACAATAAAGAAGATGCCACTTCTTCTCCACCACCTCTTCAAAGGTTTCCCACACCTCAAGTGAACAATAATTCTCTCCTCAAAGCTCTCTCTCTTAGGTCCCAACACCCAACTCAAACACTGAGTTGGTGTTCACCTTATACCTGTGCTCCACGCACACCACAAGTGCTCCACGCACTCCACAAGTACTCAAACGTACTTCAAGTAGATCTCCCCTAAACCTGCAACAACCTGCACCTCAATAGACCTTACTTATGGAAGGATCTTCCTTGCCTTCCTCTTTGCTCTGAGTACACACCTGTAATCTAGGTAGATCTCTCCTGATACTGCTCCCAGTTGTGTTGCTGTCTTCTCTAACTTTGCACACCTACAAATCAAATTGGTTCTGCACACCTGTGAACCTTGACCTTGCACACACATAAACTTGCATATCAATGATCTTACTTACCATGTAGATCTCCTATAGAAGCCATGCTCACCTGATGACCAAGATCATACACACCTAAAGAACCCTGCTGATTCTCCAATCCAACACCCACCTTGGTACTGTGGCACTAGGAGGAACACACCATTGCTCACCTCACACACAGAAGGAGCTTATAATAATGCTCTCTTACTCTCTAGCACAAGTTTACGATACAACCATGAGTCTATTATATAGATCTCATCCAAACAATAATTAGACACCTAATACAATAATTAGATCCACAGCTCTCAGTCTAAAATTAGCTCTAAACATGCAAACACATGGTTCGTCAACCAACTGCCCGTAATATACTCACAGTCAAACCACACAGGTGACCGACGTCGGTCCTTATTTGCTTGGGGGTCACCAACGCTGGCTGACTACTGACCGATGTCGGTTGCCTTCTGGTCTAATCCTGCTGACATCAGTTGGCCTGACCAACGCTGGCGTCTGAGATGCTCTGCAACCCTTCTGCAACCTCTTCCTCTATTTTCATTAGTGAAGCTTTTAGCTCCACAACCTAACAATATCCCACTTGGAGATAAATAGCTGCACTGTACCTGTACCTTTACCTATACCTCGTCTAATCTATTTCTTGGCTTGTATCCCTCTTCAAGATCAATCCTGAAGACAACCCACCACACAACCTGTGGTGTACCTCCTATCATCCGTGTAACCTGCCACATCTGAACCTACAATCCCATGTAGTGAAGTCTTGACCCTAAATAGCATGAATCCTTGCTACTGGTCCCTCTCAAATCCCTGAGAACTCACTTCTCTGAATTGGCTCCTAACTCTCTGACAACACCCATTACTTGGGCAAACTCAGGTCTACCTGACCTCATGTGATTTTAGACACTGAACTGTCCAGCCTTTGGTGTGCTCCGATTCTGCATCCTGCGTCTTGTCAACACCTGATTCACATCAGCTCCCACTGGAGACAAAATCAACCTGTGATCTCCCATGTCCCCCATGCCGAAGAATTTCGCTGCTCCAAATTCTTCATAGCAAACCACTGAACTAATCTTACCCTTAGCTCAGCAAAACCCTATATGTACAATCCTGCTAGCAAACATACTATCCACATACAGTAACAGAATGATGTTGTAATCACCATCCCCTTGGTAAGATAAACCATAGTAGTTACCCTGACATTGACTGAAGCCATGCTTCATCCTCTACCTATCAAAACTTGTAGTTTCCTCAAGACCATATGCCTAGCCTTCCATCTCACGTGTCCGTTCTCTCTATTCTTCAACTAAGGAATCCATTCATCTCTGTGCTTTCTTCCAGCTGGCAACCCTACCAAGTCTTCGCTTGGTTCTGCATCATATACTTGCCACGCTCTCACTGTTTCCTGGATCCTTCTTGCTTTGCAGTAAGCAACAAGTGTAAAGAAGAGGAAGAATGAATTTGAGGCCTACTTACGTCTTTAGTCCTCTATATGGGTGTTTGAGACTCCTTGACAGCTTGCTGTCCACCCAAAATTTGTTATAGTGACCGACCTTGGTCACCATATAGTCTGCATCCAACTGATGTCGGTTCCATGCGCTTATCCCTAACTACCAACCTGCCGACATCGGTGTCCCTTCATCGGTCTTACCTACTACCGACGTTGGTTTTCTTACTGATGCTAGTACCTGTGTTTCATGTGAGTGATGAATTTTTACCCGCGAGCTCCTTTGAATCAATCCCCATGTCCAAACTGCCCTGCTCAGAAGTATCCAGCCCCATCCACTGGTCTCTGTTCGTCATCTCCTCCAAGAACACCAAGGCTTTCCAGTTCTTAAGCCTGTCAAATATATCTGTCTTCCACTTAAGAACATGCATCTCCTTCCTGCTCATGTGACCAGGCCTACGAAGCCACGTCTCCACAACAAAAAAAGAATTAGTAATATAAACAAGTAGATAAAGAGTACTTGTTTTTTTACCACCAACTAATTCAAGTGTATCTGATATGAGAGTTCTTGAGCATCCTCATCACCCAACTCTTCTAAAGAAATTAGCCACATCTCCAAACCTGGGACCTGCATGACCTCCTTCAACACCCATGTGTTGGCCACCTGTAATTTCAGCTTCACTTCCCCTTTGCCAATTCTTTGGCAAGGCTCACCAGCTCCTCTACCTGGGGCTGCATGGAAAGAGGCAACCGAATCTATAAGACAAGATTCAAATTTATCCAAGAAACCTCCCAGAGCATCCTGTGCCACATCCCCTGCAACATCTGCTTCTTTAGTTCCTTCTTGCTGATCTTCCACAAACCAACAATCTTCTTTTACCTACTCTTTCTTTCCATAGGACCGTAAGTGACCATCTATGCTTTTCAACTCCTCCATTCTTAGCTTACTTTGATCTGCCATTGCTCTACTCCCACTCAATCAGAAACCCCTGAGAGAGACCTGTAACCAAACACAAAACCACTTCCTACAACCTTAGCTCTGATACCATTTGATAGGACTGAAACTCCCCAAAGCTCTGACACAACTTGTCAGATTTAAGAGCACACATGATTACCATTGTATAAGAAATTAAACATGTGGAAATACCAGAAGAACAAATAACTATCAATGAGAAAACACACAGAATATGAGAGGCAACACACAATTGTATTCAACTCATTACAAAGGAAATTAAAATAAAGAGATCACACTCTTCTTCCACCTCTGTGAGGCTTCCTCCTCAAGGGCTCCAAGTAATCTTCCCACCTGAGTAATCTTCTCTCATAGGTCACAACACATAGCTAACACAAGCTGTTGTTCACCTCATTGTACCTCTGTATAATTGAGTATGAACCGGTACTCCAAGTAGATCTCACCATGATCCTGTTGATGTATTGCTGTCACCTTAGACCCTGGCCAATCGCTGATCTCATTCTGACCCTCACATTCACACACCTCCTGTAGACCAACCTGATCTTACTTATCACATGTAGATCTCCTTCATGACCCTACAACATCCTGCATATCAACCCTGATGTTACATACATGGGGAATCCTACTTGATTCCACCATGGGAAGAACTCTCCAAGCTCTACATGGCTCTTCTACAAGTTCAACACTTAACAATATAGCCCATGAGTCTATTATATAGATCTCATGCATACACTTAATTTAGACAAGTGGCTCAAGACTTTGAACAAGTCTTTAACATGCAAACTCCGTGTTCACTTAATTGACTATTTGTCAATAGTAGTTTAGACTGCTACAGGCGACCGACGTCGGTCCCTGCCTTCCTGGAGGTGACCGATGCCGGCCGATAAGCTACTAATGCCAGTTTCCCTTCTACATCCCCTGACCAACGTCAGTTTTGGCCTGCTGATGCTGGTGACTGCATACGCTAGAAAACCTCCTATTTGCCTTAAGGTGTAGCTTTTAGCTCCACACCCTAACAAAGTCCCTGATCTATACTTGTGCATTATTATATAAGGTTCAAGCCAATTAGGAGCAAACTTGCCTCATTTGCTTCTTTCCATATTGGTCACGTGTTGGTTTTCTTTAAGGATGAGATCTCTGATTTTGAAATCTCGCTCTTTTAGATTTTTTTTGTAAGCATGCTTGATGCGATCTTGGTAGATATGAAGATGATTAAGAGTGGTAAGACTACGTTCATCGAGTAACTCAAGTTGTGCTAATCGATCTTGATGAAAGTCATTGTTAGAAAGTATGTCATGCAAGGAGATCAACAAGTTGGTCGATGCTTGGCAAAGGAAAGTCATCCTTTGGGCAAACTAGGTTGAGGTCGCGATAGTCAGTACAAATTCAAATTCCCCCTGTTGCTTTTGTGATAGGGACAATGTTTGACACCCATTCTGAATAATCAATGGGTTGGATAAATGAGATAGAGAGAAGACATTGAAGCTCCTCTTTGACAAGGAGTGTGATGTGAGGATGCATCCTGTGAAGCTTTTGCCTAACAAGCTTAGTTTTAGAGGGTGAGATCTTGATCTTCTAGGTTGTAGTCTAAAATCTCAAAATCACTGAAGGTGATGGAGGCAATGGTGGGTAACGATTTGACTAAATTAGCTAGTGGTTGGGGGTCTTCAGGTTAGACCTCCACTGCCTGTAAGGCTTTGATCAAGGCTTGGTGATGTTGTGGAGAGCTTTGTATTAGGTCATACAAAGACATCTTCACAGGGTTTTTGTGAAGTTGTTTCACCATGGAGTCATGAATTGCCTCTGAAGATGTTGGTTGAGATGTGCCCAAGATAAAAATCTTGGGTTTTGGTGGTTGAGAAGGCTTGGAGAATGGATATGTCCAAGGGATAGAACCTGCTCTTTTCATTTATCTTTTAGGGTTTGGGACCTAGGGACCACATTAATAGTGTTGATTTTGAATAAAGGGGGAGAAGGTGGTAGAGAAACCATAATCTCGTGTTGGGATCTCGATTCAAGTGAGGAGGTTTGGGAGGGATGGGATGGTGATAGTTACAAAAGTCATTTTCTCTATACCATGCAGGGATGGCTTGTGAGGGGTCAAATTGGATAGATGGTCAGATTTGAGGGAGGTTGAGGACCCCCTACTTCACTAATTTATCTAATATAGAAGCATATGATTCTCTAATTAGAGTGTATCATCACTGTTCATACCATTGTTGGAATTGTCTAGTGATGTTTTGTGAAGTGGAGGGCTCAAATTGGTTGGTTATGGTAAAAGATGGTGACCTAAGGACCACAACATTCATCGATCCCTTTGACTTGGAGTGGGAAGAAGAAGGGTCATTGGATTTTGCATTGATATTTTTGCTATGCAATTTGACCCTATCTTCCTTGATTGCGTGAAGTTTAAGCTTTTGGGCCATGGTGAAAGCTTCATCAAATTTGCAAAAAGTTTGAACCCGTAGGGTGGATGAGATGTGCTTGGCACATGCTCTTGAAAAGAGCTCAATGAGCTCAGGTTGAGGTAGTGAGAAGGAGAGTTAGTTGATCAAACCTCTCCAATAGGCGACGAAGTCAGCTATTGACTCATCCTCAAAATGTCTAATGGAATAAAGGTCTGTGATGGAGACCTTCTTGGTAGTATTGATTGAGAAATGATCGAGGAATAGTTGAGCAAGTTGAGTGAAGGTAAAGAGAGAATTACTGGTAATTGAGCTATACCAGTCAAGGGCGATGCTAAAAAGTGACATAGGGAATGTGTGAAGTAATAACACATCATCATGTGCTATGAGGTAGCAAGTGTGTCTAAACACTCATAGATGTTGTTGTGGGTCCTATTTACTCTAAAAGCAAGTAAATTTTAGGAGTTCCCACTGGCTAAGGTATGGTTGAATAGGAATTGAAGGGTGGATAGGTTTGTTGCAGATTTGTTTGTATGAAAGAACACTCCTCAAACCTGAAATAGATGTCTCAAGGTTGGACATCTTATCCATCATCATCTTAATTAGATCGGTAGATGGATTGGCATGAGGGGCACCCCCTAAGTTATAGGGTACTTAGAAGGCATTGGAAGGGTTGTATGTCATACTTGGTTGCATTTGTGTAGGTGTAACATACTGATAGTTCATCATAGGGGCCAATGTCAAGGCCATGGGGGCTTGTGTCATGAAGTTGGAGGGCACAACTTGACTAGATGCCACCAAGGGTGGTTGAATGGCGGTGACACTAGTTAAAGGATAGGTGGTCATTCTTGTGTTTATAAGTGCAAGAGTAGGTGTGATAGAGAGAATCAAGTTCTGGAAAGGTGTCGAAATTGGTTGAATTATTTGTGATTGAGGGGGTACAAAAACCTCGATGGAGGTAGGGCCAAAAAGGATAGAAGGGGAGGCCAAATCTTGAACATTAGCCATGGTTGGGTTACTGGTCGAGGCAATGACCTGAGTGACCATAGGTTGGGTAGTGGAGGCTATTTATATCATTTCCACTTCAACCAAAGAAGTTGGCATCCCATAAATAAGATTGCCTAAAGGATCTCGCATTTGGCTTCTAGTGAGATAATGTTGGAGAGCCTTGATGCTATGGTCAAGGAATCTCTCAAATTCTTGATCCCCTTCAAGAATAATAGGAGGTTAATCGGGGGTAGGTTGTATAAGAGTATGCTCGATGTCTGAAGTATACTCCATTAGATGAATTGGCATGAAGGGCGAAGGTGGGAGTGGCTGTTGACTCGTGTGGTTAACAAGGAATTTGGCTTGAATGTGTGTCAAGAGCATCTAAGGTGAAATAGGTTCAGGTTCCAAAAACTATGTGTTTTAGTTTCAAAAAACTAGAATTTGTGTTAAACAGCAAGAAATCTGAGTTTTAAGCTTGCTGTTTGGAAAGAAAATTTATCGACAGTGATTGATGTTAGTTTTTTAACCGATATCAGTTAGAAAATGTTGCTGGCGTCGGTGGAGAAAATGATGTCAGTTTTTATGTAATTCTAGAAACACAAAAAATTGATAGTTTTTAGAAGAAGAAAATGTTCTGAGTTGTTTTAGACTTCAGAATGGTACGACCTTACCAACTCAAACACTTAGATAAAAATAGAAAAATAGATGATTAGGAAAACAATCTCTAAAATGTTAGATTCCTAGGAATTAGTTTTAAAGTCGTGGTGGCTTATGCCTTAAGAGAATATGTTGGGAGTTGGGCTTGTAGAATAGGGCCTAGAGAGGAAGTCTATGGCTAGTTTCAGGTTGTGTTTTGGTGCTCAAAAATATTTATGTTAGGGTCAGTACAAGGCCTGGTGCTGGGGCTTGCTCCCTTCACTTCATGAACCCAGAGCCGAGCTAGGCCACTTAGCCAAAATATACCTTCCCTAAAGTTTATACTTTGCCAGAGAATAGAGTGGGTCCTCCTCTTGGTGGTGAAATCCAAGTAGGATCATCGGGTGGGGTAAGGTATCCGCTAGGTGATGAAATCCTAGACGAGCCTTGTCTTAAGTAAGTTTATGTGTTTGATTTGAAGTGATTGTGGTTTGGTTGTGTAACATTTGTGCACTATGATTCATTCATAATGCTTTAATTACTAAGTGGGCTAAGTGTGCATCCAAGCAAGAATGAAATGTAATAGTTTTTAACCCAAATCGAAATATGTTATTCAAATGCAAAAAATTGGAGAAGAGGTAAAGAGTATGAGTTTTTCACTACTCTATGATGCATGCAAGAAGTAACAAGAAGAAAAAGAGATGTTCTTTTTAACTTCTGCTAATGATTTCCTTTCGAAACAAAAAGATAGAAGAGGGGATGCAAGAAGAGAATATTTTTCTAATGCATCTATATGAAAGTTTGATTTTTTAAAAGAAGAAGAATGAACCCAAGGAAGACTCCAAGGTTCCCACCAGGCATGCTAGAATGTTTCTCTAAGTTTTTGCTAATTACATTCAAATAAGAAAGAAACTAAAGTTAAGAAGGTTTGGGTTTGATGTTACCCGGCTTTAGTGCGCACCGTATCCAAGATTTATGGGAGCTCCTCTTTGGCTATGGAGGAAACACCTACAGTAAGAATAAGACTTAAACAAAGAAGTTGTTAGAAGAGGATATGGTGGACTGCCAAGCTACGCGCTCGGTCCCAAAAGCGTAAAGCTCCTTAAGGGATGACATTCCACTATTTAAAGAAAAGAGTTTTATAAAAGAAGAAATGATAAATGACTATGAAAGAGAAAAATAGATAGTGTGTACCTATTTGCTACAGTCTGTATGTCACAGTTGCTAACATCGATAGTTCTACTAAGGTCAGTGGGGTAAATGGCACCGACGTCAGTTGGGTTGCTGATGTCGGTTGGGGTTGTTGGATTTTGGAGAATTTTTTGGGTACACAGGGGGTTTTTAGAAGTTTAGAGGTTGGTGCAAGGTTGTGGGAAGGTGAATGAGATCTGAAGAAGGGTATAGATGGAGGGTTGGTGTGAGAAAGGGGTGAGAATAAGAGGAAGGCCTTCCAGCCCCTCCATGGAAGAAGTCAGGCCTCTTGATAGTGTTTAGAAATATCAAATGGAAACTAATTAATAATGTATTCTAAAACACTAAAATGAGAACCAAAATACTTAGCTCTATTAGGTGAAGAACCAAAGGTGTTATAATGCTTGTTCCCATTGTGGCTGATGTTGAAGTCATCATGCAATGTTTCAATCCAGTCTTTGGAATGACTTGTGCAGAGCTTCAGTAGCCAAGAGAATGATAGTTGAGTTCTGATGCTTCATGTCTCAGAGTGTGCATGTGAATGTGAAAGAAGGTGGGGGCAGCTCAATGTTAGAGCTTGGCTTATGTAACCGACGTCAGTTGAGGGTTGATTGATGTTGGTGGAGAGAGAATGGGTAAAAGGGCTATTTTTAGTTCTTTTCCTATTTCTCCACCTGCCAAGTGCCTTTGCCATTAGAGAACAGTCAAAAGAAGGGTTTATGAGGCACGGGAGTTGGTTAGGGAGTGAGAATAGGTCATGGGTAGTTAGGATTTGGAGGACCTAGTCTTAGGGTGACTCATAGGCTAAGTAATGGTCTTAGGGTAAGGTGTCTAGGTGAGGTGTCCAAGGTGAAAGGGGTTCAAGTGTGGGTTAGGAGTGCTAATGTTTAGAAGGGGACCAAGGCAGGTTGACACAATATTGGTGTCTATAGATAAAGCTCTAAATATTCCTTGGAGACATTTTTTAGGTTGCCATGGTTATAAGTTCTCTAAATTTCTTACCAAATATATACAATTCAATTTTGGACCAAAGTATCTTTGTTGAGATGATAATCCAATCTTCTTAGCTTGATTAGGATGATCATAGGGTCGAACTAGTGCTTCCAGATGTGTTAGGTCTATTTGAAGGTTCATTCGACTGCTTTAATGGTGGCATCTATTTGAAATTATGCAAGTTTCATGAATTATATTGTGTTTGTATATTTGCATTTATACCTTTTCATTTCTTGGGGCCCCAAAATCTCTTGAATTGATTGGTCTAGCTTATGTGTCTCCGTCATGGCAACCTATGGCATTTCCATGGTGCTTTGCTCATTAATATTTAAAAAATAACCATTATCTTTTGAAAATTCCATATTGATCTCAAAAAATTAGATTTATTTGTATGGATCAATATGGATCATTGATTTGGATCTAAGACTTTGAATGTCATTAGCTACTTGCTTCATTCCCTACGATTGTGACACTTGTCATTTCTACATTCACTTTGAATTTTACACACTTGCTACACATCATTGATCTTATTTTCATGGGACAATCATGATTTGTTGATCTTAATATGCTTGATTATGCATTTTTCTCCACAAGCCATCAATTAGAATGTGTACATATGAACATGTATCATCAATCTTCAAAATATGCGAGCTTTAATTCATGGACTACAAGTATGCCACATATCATCCTTGTGTTTGTCCTTGAATTTTCATCATTTTCTCCATGCCATCTAATTATCTTAGTATAAGTAAATATAGACCATTACATCTCAATCTGTAGGGTCAAACACCATTGGCTACTTAATGTTCTTTGGTTGTGAGTGTGACACTTATCACCTACTCACATGTCCAAGGGCTCTGTTGAAGTCTTGAATTGATACACATCATTAGATCCATCTTGCCCAAGCAAATGAATTTGGTTGATCTTCAGAAGATGCTTGAGATTTTACTTAAGGTTATAGTCTTTGGATTTAAGCTCATAGTATTAGGTCTTGATCACTCAAGCAAACATGGACCATTGATCCTACAAACAAAAACAATGTTTAAGTTAGTGCTCAGGGAACATAAAATTTAAACTAAAGTCTTAGACTAATGTTTTAATTCATATTAATAAATAAAAATAAAGCTTTAGTCTAACATGCTAAAGGGGACCCCATAGAATAACATACCTAGCCTAAAGTCTTAGCTTAAGGTTTGTATTAATAAATATAATAAACCTTAGGGTAAGGCTTTAGGCTAAGATTTATAGCAAAAGAGACCATGTGCTAGTTAGACCATCCCAATAAAAAAATAGACCAGGGGGTCATGGGACATAGAGGGACCAAGCATAAAAATTTTAGCCTAAGGTTTTGTCATGTTGAAAAATATGACTAAGTCTTAGGATAAAAATTAAACTAATTTCATGACATAATTGAAATGTTCCCATGTAAAATGTTCCTGACAATTTTGAATTTAATTCAAAGGGCATGATATAATTGAATTAGAGTTAGGGTTTTAAGATAATCAGACATGAATTAACATGATTTCTACTAACCAAAGGTTTTTAAGAGATCAAATCATTATTAAATCATAAAACCCAAGCCTTAGTCATTCCAGATGGAATCCATTAAAATTGTAACCTAAAACATAAAGATCAAATGTTAGAAACTTTAGAAGGGGTGAAACCATGGTCATATGAAAACATGTCCATTAATACAAATGAGAGTTATGAAAAATGTGCAAACATGTTATATATTTTGATCAAGTGAATTTTCAATTTTAAAGTACAAATTTGTATAATTTGACATAAGAGTCCCCATTTTTAAAAAATGGGGGTATGTTGACCTCAACACTCATAAGCCTCCAAATAGATCAAGACACCTCATACTTACACCTAGGGTCTTAGGATTAGATCTATGAGAAGACCTCCAATGAAATACTTACCTTTTTATCTCACTCTGAGAGTTATGTAACTAATTCAACAGCTCTCTCTCATGCTCTAACACTTAAATACACACCTTCAAGCTCATACATCTTTGTATCACCATCACCATGCCTTTATAAGCCATGTCCATGCTTAGTGATTAATATATCAAATAGACTTACCAGGTACCATAACTCTTGGATACCTTTCTACCATTGTAGATGCATTCTAGACACATTCTCATGCCATGCTCAACTAATTCTTCAAATCTTCTCACAAACTTTTCCTACCATAATATAGAGCCATCATGAATACTTACCATGTATCTTCACAAGAGTACCTCTAGAAAATTAATGACCTTTGACTACCTTTGACATTAGTGACAACCTTAATGCCACAAACACACTAATAGGAACACACCTCAATAATATCCCCCTTTTTCATTGATGGTAAACACTCTAACACAACAAACCATTATCATCTCTCCTCAAGCTAGATCTCCCCATCAAGTCTTTCTCCCAATATAATATTTCTCCCCCTTTGAAATTAATGACAAAGGTCATCTCTAACATTACTACTAATACTTGGACCTAACCATTCATAGCTCTATCAAGATCCCCTTTTGTCCATGCATAATTCTCTCCAAGATTTTCAAGCCATCTTAGTTAGCTCCCCCTAACTCCATGATCCACCTATATCATGTTATTTGAAATTACAAGGAAACTAAAAATACTTATTTGACAAGAATATCATACCTTGTATGAAGATAACTTCACCATACATGAGTTACCAATGGAGATCAACATATTTTATGTAGTAACAGTCCTTCTAGGACCCATAAGGCCTTTTATAATGGTCATCAACCATTATTATGTGAGTTTAAAATTCATTATTGAATTCTAAAATAAACATATGGTCTTATGAAGTCTCCAATCAAATCTAACATCTAATCAACCAAAAACTTAACACATAAGAACAAGGAAACTTGTCCTTGACATCTATTGAAGAACCATGTAACTCACTAACATTCCATATAAGACTAAAAAATTCCTTCTAAAAGTGAATGGATTACCTTTGAGAAAAAGAATATTAAGATCACATACACCATTCCTTATTCTCCACATGTCTTGAATAAACTCCTCAAGTCATTAAGACTTGACTCAGCTCATGGTACCTTCAATAGATCACCTCAACAAACTAGGTCTACATATAACTTTAATAGCATTGTTCCTATAGGAATAATATGATTTATTCATATGAAAATAATATTCTTCATGGAATATTGAATATGTCATCATGTCAACCTATCCCTTTATGATTGTTGGCTAAATTTGGCCTACATACCAAAATTTACCTAATCTAGAATAAGAAGCTAAGAAGGGTCCTGATTAAAGAGTGATCCAATGTCATAAGGAACATATAGAATTCAAGAGGAGATAACATTTTAAATATTTTTGACACACTTTAATCAATCTTAAAGTGTGAATTTGATGATCTTTAGTAGCTAGACCATCATGGAAATTCATTCAAGAAAAAATAGATCACCTTAATTATGCATATCATAAGTGTACTTGGGAAATCAATAAGGGTCTGAATACCACATGGACATGATGTTTTTCATTCTAAAAATTCCCCCTACAAATTTTTTACCTTGATGAGTTCTCTATTTCAAGATATAAGCTTCCAAAGTTGAACTTGTAAAGTGGGATGTGTACGCAAACATCAAATTTAGGCCTCATGAAATAGTTGTTTAAATTTCAATATTATTAAGGTTGAACACAAAGCTAAAAAGTGTCAAGATCATGGGAGATCAAGTCAAGATCTAATGGTGAGTGGGTGATCAATGATGTCAGTGGGTCTAGAAGATCTAATGGAGTACGTTAAATTATACATTGAAGATCAATGGTGAGCTCGCAATCAAAAGTTAAAATATCCTAAGATTGAATGCATGGTTGACAAGTGGAAATATCTTGGGTGACCATATGAATATCTAATGGCATGCGATGACTGATAAAGCTAGTGAGTCCAAGCTGATCAATAGTGTGTGATTCATCATACCAAAGTAGATCAATAATGAGCTAGAGGTCAAAGAGTCAGTGTATCTTAGGGATGAATGTGAATTTGACACATGTCATAATAATAAGATAAGATATAATTGAAATTGTATCCCGAGGATAAGCATGTCATTACCAAGTGTCTTAATCTCAAAAACCCAGATCAAGATCAACATTCAAAATTAAAGGTCAAAGTTATGAGACTTTGTTTAGAGGTCAAAATACAATCCAAGTTGAACCAGAGTGGATATTTCATGATAAAACATCACCATTAAATATTAGTAGAGGAATAATAGGTCTTTTAGGGCCTAATACATATATCAAAGATGGACTACCAGTTGTTCAAGCAAGACTAAACATCTAGCAAATTTTCATGGATATTTTGATTATATGAAAACCAATAAATTGGATTGGTTTTCAATTTATAGTAAGACCTATGTTTAGGTTTAGGATGGGGGAAACTATGTGATTATGGAGAGGTGTCTCATCCTTCAACATAGTCATTTCCTCAACAAGAAGGTACTTTTAACTATTTAAGGTAGACCAAACATGGCTCTATCAGTTCCAAGATATGAGGATTTTGTCTTTGTGAGAAGATCAAGTAAAAAGTGGTGTAAAGTCCCAAGAATGAAACCTAGTAGTTGGATAAAGATAGTGGAAAATTCAATTATTTTATAGATCCTTTAAAGTTTTTTACTTCTTGATAAGATCATGACTCAACATCCTTGGATTAATGCTAATCCATCAAGAGGAGTTTGACCTCATTCAATTTTTTTTGCTTGCATAGCTCCCTCTATCTCCTTCTTTTTCCCTATATATGTCCCATCTTCCACATTGTATCTCTCTTTGAAAAAATGTTTTAGGAAAGAACTTTGATATTTTTAGAGAAAAAGACTTATGCCTTTGGCTTGCCTAGGCTATGCCAAAATTTGTACTATAAAACCTATTTGATGCAATAAAATATTGAATTCCTTCATTTTACAACTGAATTAAAGTGTCTTATGAATTCATTTGAACTGGTTAAGTGAATGTATGATTTTTTACCTTTGTTTGGATTTTCTCACCTTTATGAAGAGTTTTGGTAGTTATTACATGTCATTATATGCAATATATAGTTTATTGATTAATTTGGAAGTGGACAACTGCCCTCCCATGTTAGGTTGATAGCTAGACAATGCCTTTTTTTTGAAATACTTATGTGAGGGCTGATAAAAAATGAGTGAAGTTATCTTCTTTAGTCTTGAATGTGTCTTATAATGTGTCTTGTGCAAGTATAAGTGTTCAAATTACTGGTGCATCACCTCATTTTACATGATTTCATAGATTGTTGTTGATCTCTTTCTCTTTTCCAAGAAAAATTTAATTTAGGTTTAGTTTAGGTGATAGATCCAGAAAGAAGCCAACCTTCTCTAGAGGACTAACCTAATCTTAGGTGACCCAAATCCTAGGGTCATTCCCATATTTGACTAGGTTTGAGTAAGAGACCTGAACAATCCCATTCTTAGTTAAGGGTGTAATCTAAGACACCAAAAATGACCTTATGAGGTCACCTTCAATATCATTTGTCTTGTAGACCAATATTCAACTCTCAATATCTTTCTCTAGGTCTATCTCTTAACACCAACTCATTCATACCAACTGTTGCACTTGTTGACCATAGGAACTACTAAATCAATTTAAGACACAAAAAAACATACCTTTCTCTCAATAAGCATATTAAGATAGAAGCCTTAAATGTAACCTTCCATGCTTCTATAGGCTGAAGAGTGTCTTTATGAAGCCTAACAAAGACACCCCTTCTCACAGAACTCTAGAACAATGGGTCACCATAGTCCTTGTCATAGGACTGAATGTTCTTATCAAGAACCCTATTTGGTTTGACATTCTATTTTGACTCAATGTCATCAACATATTCCTTCTTCTTCTTTGTTTGATCTAGAACATAATTCTCTTAAGTAACTTTCTCATCATCCTTTCTTTTGATTTCCACCTTCTCTTGACTAGTGTGATTAGCATTGATTATCTTTGGTCTCCATATCCAAGTAGGACCCTTCTCATACATTCTAGGGCAAAACCTAACAATATGACCAATTTTATGAAAAATATAAAAAATAGTACTACTAAACTTACCCTTGTTCTTATTGTTCCTTCTTCCATGTTCCCATGACAACTTATTCCTTGAGGTCATTCTATAATCCTTTTATTTATGACCAAACCTATGACACACAAAACAATAACCATGAAGTAAACTTCCATACCTTAAGCATTTGGTTGTTTAATAGATCTTTTGATATTCTTGTCTTCATTAAGATGATCTGCCTTCTTCTCATCCTTCTTGGCTACAACTGTCTCTTTTCCTTTCTTAACCTTGCTCATTTTGTCTATGAGATACTCATGTACAAAATTTAAGGAAATTAGCTCAGTCTCAATTGAGTACATTCTTCCTCTTTTGAACTCATACATGTCTATGCATTCTTTAGATGACTCTTTATATTCTTGATTAGATTCTTATTTTCTTTGACCACTTCAACAATTTCCTCAAACTTAGTTTTAAGATGACTCATTTCTCCTTCATGTTCCATGAATGACTTGGCCTGTTATTAAATATTATTAAGGATCATCTCATGTTCATCACCCCTGGAGTTAGTGTTACTCCTCTTTGTCTCAATAATACTAATCTTATCTTTAAGACCTTTCACCATATATCTCAACACTTGATTCTCTTTCCTTAACTGCTTATCCATATTGTGCTTCTAGGATCACCTTCAAGCTATCAAGCCTCCTTTAAAGGACATAATATAATAGTTTTTTTTGGGAGTACAACCACTAAGGTGGGGGTGAATTAGTGTACAAAATTTTCACTTAATTCTATACATCATTTGTTAACCTTTCAAACTAACATAAATAGAGATATAATAATGCATAGGAAAATAATCACATAAGCACAAAGCAAGTTATAAACATATGAACATAATAGATATATGGGAAACAATTATGGGAGATAAAAACCACTATCACACCACTTGGAATAATATCTTATAAGTAATGAAACAACATTTAGTGAGGCAATAACCCCTCAGTAGTTAGGCACCAACCCAACTAGTCCTTTAGTAAGCTCCAACTAGAAAGGAGGATACAACCCCATAAGTGAATTGAAACCAAAATAGATACATCAAGGACAATTTTTCAAGATCCAAATTTCAAGGAAACTCTAACTCCCTTCTTGACTAAGCACCAACCCAACCAAGACAAGTTTGATCACCTTCACAACTTATTTCTCAAACAACATATTGTGATCTCTTCTTTAACTTTATATCTTCTCTATCTTAGTTACTATCTCTTACATACATATATAATACTCCTATTATTTATATTTTATTTTTTCTCACCTCATTCATCTATCCTTAGTCTTCTACCTCTCTCAAACAACCTTCTAGGCTTACTCACTCAACATACCTCTTCAAGGCTCATTAGTTCAACTGACCTTATCATCCACATATATAAAATATATTAGATAATAATTATGGTTTATATATTATTATAATTGTCATAAATTATGTACTTCTACTCCTTAAATAGTTCTTTCCTTCACTTATTTACACATTCCTCTCACTAGCTTAAATAGGCCAATTAGGCCTTGCTTATATACTTAATACTTACTCTTATCCATATTGGTTGGAAAATAAACTTACCACACTTGTATCATGCTTGTAATAGGTCTAAAAAAATCTTAAAATTTTTATACAATCACTCTTTAGTTTGGTCATACCCCTTAAGGGTCAAAACCTCCATTAGGCCTAAAGGAGACCTATTGTAATTAGGTCTATCTTAAGCACATGTTACGCTTGAGTCATCTTCAAAAAATTTAGACTCCAAAAATTATTGAAACACATCAAATAGTTTTAAAATATACCCATGATGAAATCAATTTAGGTCTACACCACTTGTATATTCAATTGACCATTTGAACCATTTTATTAGGCCTAATCACCATTAGGCTTTCTCACTACCTGAAAGTATGTCTCACAAAACAAAGGTATATAATAAACTTTACCAAGTAAACATATGAAAAAATAACATTAACATATCCTAAATGAACTTAGGGTAATCACCATGTCCATTAGACATCACCAAATAGGAAAAAAAGCCTCAAACCAACTCTTTCAACATGACCACTCAGAATGGTCAAACACTACTAAAGTATAGTCAACAAAATTTAATTATTAAAAAATAAAAATATAATTATCATGAATAAAAAAAAATTCCCATGAAAATTTTATACTTATATAAAATCTTAATATTTAATATATTCTTCAAATTTGAGCAAAACACCTCAAACTCACCTTTGTAATATGACTACTCAAAACTGCCTATAGCTTGAAAAACATAGTCATGTAGAAGTTTATCTTTAAAACTTGTAAGAGTGATTATAAAAATTATAATTAAAATTCATAGGTATTATGTGGTATTTATATCATCATATAATAATTATATCTCAAAATCTAGTGACAACCATTGGTCTTACAGATAAATCTCTCAAGCCACTCTCTCACCGTCCTTACATAGTCTGATAAGCCATTTTGGCTTTGACATCTCAACCACTTAAAGTGATTAAAAACATTCCATAAATAATTAATGGATAAAATAAATACCAAAAAAAAAAACTAGTGCATTGGATACACTATCTTTTATCATATGGTCTCGCATTCTTCACTTCACTTAGCAAACCTGGAACAATCAAACTACCTTAAGACACAATCATGATGAACATGAATTCCAACATATATATTAACTCAATAAAGATACTATAATGCATTTTTATGATAATCAATCAACCTTATAACAAATTAAAACACACACACACAAACACACACACACACACACACACACACACACACACACACACACACACACACACACACACACACACACACACACACACACACACACACACACACACACACACACACACACACACATGCACACACACACACACACATGCACACACACACACACACACATGCACACACACACACACACACACACACACACACACACACACACACACACACACACACACACACACACACACACACACACACACACACACACACACACACATTTTTTCTAAGGTCATATATGGAAATTATATACCAATATCTAAACTTTTATCCTTCACTATCTTAACTCACTCAGACATGACATATTGTGAAAACTCTATTTCTTATGTATGATCATCAATAAAAATTATAAACTAAAGGAACATGAGCTATAGTTATTAAAAAAATACCCAAAATAATTGGATTCATCCCTAATCATCTAAAACCAATCCCTAATCTCTTTCTCACTCTTACTAGTTTTCTTCATTATCTTCACTCTTTTGTATTTTAGAGATAGGTCAAATTGGGTGAGAAAATTAGTTGACACAGAGGCTATAACTTATCAAAAAAACAACATAAAAAAATATAACAAGTCTTTACCTTAAACCTTCTCCACTTTCATGCATTGACCTGGTCAACCCTACTTGTAACATCAAATTCTTCAAAAATAAGCATTTTTATGTAGCTTTTACTCACTATCCTGACACACCATTACCACCTAGATATTCCTAGATGAGTCCTATATAATTTGAAATCATCAAGCAAGACATACAAATCCATTATGGGTCATTCTCAATACAATTTCTCTAATCAGGTCAATATGAGGGTTTTGGACCAGTTCTGGTGTTAATTATTGTTCATACAATGTTACCCATAAAATGTCAAACTAATACTTGGATATTTAATCTAGTACCCTTCCCCATATCTCCAAAAATTATCAAGACACCATTAAAAGCTTACACATGCCAATGAGCATCAACAGTTCCTTCTTGGGTTTGAAAACCTTCAATTTTCATGAACAAGAGACCTTTAAACATGTTTTCTTGATTTATTCTTCAACTAAGGACCTAAAACTTGGTCAAAACCCTTGACATAAATTTTAAAACCTCATTATATTCTTACATTTTCTCTATCACCTGGAAAACTCAACTTGACCCTTCATTTGGCCACATGAGGTCTCTATGCACATTAGATCTTTAAACTACCAATTATGCTTGGTCCTTGAAAACACTTGGAAACCTATGGAATTGATCTTAGAACATCATCCACATGTAAAATTTACTCATACCATGATTACACAAGATCACAAGCCTCTAAATAGATCAAGACACCTCATACTACCACCTAGGGTCTTAGGATTAGATCCATGAGAAGATCTCCAATGAAGGACTTACCTCTTTAGCTCACTTTGAGATTTATTTAAATGAATCAAAACTTCTCTCTCATTTTTTTACATTTAAATACACACCTTCAAGCTCATAAATCTCTATATCACCATCATCATACCTTTATAAGTCATGTCCGTGCTCAAGGACTAGTCTATCAAATAGACTTACTAGGTATCATACCTCTTAGAGACCTTTCTACCACTGTATATGAATTATAGAACACATTATCATGCCATGCTATGCACAAATAATTACTCACATCTTCTCAAAAACTTTTCATACCACAACATAGAGCCATCATGAATACTTACCATGTATCTTCACAAGATTACCTGTAGAACATCAATGACCTTTGACTACCTTTATCATCAATGACAATCTTAATGCCACAAACACACTAATAGGAACATACCTCAAAAAATAACATGGTAGGTTATTTATTCATTGGGTCTCCCCAAAATACACACATTAACATAAATGTTAATACCACATCCAGTGCATCTTAAAAAACTACTCAAGTTTCCAACTCTAGTCAAAACACTTTTTATCCTCTGTGAATCATGTTTTAAGCCATGAACTAGATGGATAAATTTAAAGCCATTAGTACTACCCAAATTATGTAGTTTCAAAAAAATATTTTTAAAGTGCAAAATCACATTTAATAACCATAGTGGGAAGTGCAAAATCCAAATTCCCACTCCCTCCTTGCCCTTAGAGATATTCACAATAATATCATTCTACAACCTTTACTTCACAATAAAGTCATTAAACATCTTCAAAATGAAACATTGGCCCTTTAAATTGTAAACATATACATAAGTGGAATCACTCCTTATATCACCTATATTTGATTCATTGATCTCACATTACATTTGAAATCCTTTTTAAATCTCTATTAATACTAGATTAAGTTAAACACCTTTGTAGCTATTAAGATACTAGCCAAAACCTTTTCCAATGATGATTTAGATTGGTATAACCAACTTAAGTCCAAATTTATCTCTATCATGATTTAGTAGATGATATTTATGGATTATATATCACCTCAATCATGTATACTTGAAAAAACTTAGACCTTAGCTATTACGATAATTTCTAAACCTTTTCCACTTTTGTAAGTATCACATATACTCTACCTTATGCCCTCTAGACTATATCTCTTAGTTATTCCCTTTGGAATATATCTCTTAGTTTAACTAGTCTTATGTTGTTGACTTGAGCCTTCTATCTTGCCTAAAATTCTTAAAATGTACTTATCTTTCATCTCTACAAGTTCTAAACCTATACTTGCTTTTTTCTCCTTGTACACTAACATGTAGGACATACACTAGCATTGAATTTAGTGTCCTAACCTAATGCAAGTGTCCATTTACCTAAAGTCATCTGATTTGTAAATGAAACATATCCTAATGTTTGTCCCAAGTGATTGTGAGTTATTATTCCAAAGGTATTAGTATAGATACATGATCAACCCTCATTCATTCCTCACCCATGAAACCTAGTAAAAACACCAAAGAGACCAAGGAAACTTATCAAAAGAACTCTATCAACCATTCAATTAAGAAAAATTTCCCTATTTCCACACCCATCATAGGTAAAACACATATTCAAGTTTTAATTACTAAATGAGAAACCCAAGATCCCAATTTTCTAAGTTACAAGCTAAGCCACAGTGTACTTGTTTTCCACATATTGCATGATTCACACAAGCCAACATGTAAGGGATAAATACATGAGTTTGAATCCATATTATGGAGTATTGGATATGTAGGTAATGAACTATAGTAGCAAGGTAATTTGGGTCATCTTGACACCATGTACCCACTAAACCATTTTCCCCCAAGGTTACTTTGAAGACGGATAACTAGGGTTTTACCGTTTCACAAAGAGTGACAATATATGACCTAGATATGAATGCACCAGAGCAAAGGGGAAGAAAAATATAAAATCATCTAGTTGTCACATCCTAGTAGGTATTTTTTATAAGACACTTGCATTAAACCTAGATAGTAGAAACAACACAATCATCCCAAGTTGACATTAATGTCTAGAGCTCTAGAAGTGGTCGATTCTAAATCTGACGACTATTATAAAATTGTCTTTGAAACTTCTTCCCCCCTATTCTAGATCTAAGACTTTATCAGCATCAAAATAAGCTAAGTATATTACTTACTTTTCATTTCCATATATAGCTTAGTTGTACTTTCCATATTTAGACTATCTCAATTTTATGAATTCATCATATGCCTCTATATGAGTTTAGCATCTAATTGTCCCACTATAGTTTGATTATGACCCTTGTGCACTTTCATTTCTATATACCCATTTAATCAAATCTAGGGATAACAATAAGATCATCTAGATTCATTTTAGGGTAAAACATTTGGTGAACCTGACATTTGAACATCAAACCCTAAGACAAGTTAGGGTTTTTTGATTATGTTCTTTGTTGATGTACTTTGTTGTAAACTTTAAGTTTTTCACTTGTGGTGCAATGGAAAATATTAGTTCAAAAACCCAATTCCAAATGAAATATAAAGAAGCATCAATTACTCATATCAATAATAAAAAAGCTTAATGGATGCATTTTTATATATTATAATAAATGAAATAAGTAAACAAGATAAAACTATGGCTACCTCACCTAGTGATGGTGAATCCTTGGAAGGCATAATAACTTAGCCCACACCTATCAATCCACCTACATCTAGTGGGAGCATGGATTATGTGTTTAAACCTTTGTTTACGAAAACTACTATTGATACATCTATCATGGAATTACCAATTATTTTAACACAAAGACCAGTTTCAATGCCTATTATTACTCAAAACATGTTTTCATCCCCTTTGGTGACTACTCAACTTGACAATATGAATACCATTGGGCCTAAAGTCCAATCACTCCTTCAAGTTATAAATACCTTGGAGGAAAATTTTACAAACATTGAACAAAAACTTTTAAAATCCCCTCATGCAATAGATTCTCAATATGTTTTTCATAACCCTCTTGCATTTGAGATCTATTTTCACCCTTCTTTAACTAGATTTGTTACACATAACTTCACAGTTTATTATGGTAAGGGTGATCTTGAACAAAAAACTCAAACCTTTTATGTGGCATGCCTTGATTATGCCTCCAATGATAAACTTTTGACCAAACTATTTCCAAAAAGCCTTAAAGACTATGATTTGAGGTAGTTCTATGATTTACCTCTCTAATCTATAAAATCATTCAAACATCTTACAGACCAATTTTTAGCACACTTTTCTATTAATATTTCTAGAAAGGTTTCCTATGCCAAAATTTCTAGAATCAAGTAAGGAACCAATGAACCTATCAATGAATATGTCTTGAGATATAATACAATGCTAGCCAAAATGACCAATCTTATGATGTACAAAGAGTTATATGATACATTCAAGTAGATTTTTTTCGCTCCTTTACATGAGCCGATTATTTTTAAGAACTTCAAATCTTTTGATGACTTATGCCATGTTGTGTGGGACCATGAAATGAATCTTATGTCATTTAATAAGATCAAGTATGTAGAAAACACACCAGTTATATCTATATATAGTAACAAATTCATAATCAAACCAAGTTATAAGGTAAAAACTCTTGAGCCTAAAAAGGAAACAACCACCATGGTTAAAAAAATTTCACAACAACCTAATCAACTTTTCTTATCTAATTTACTAAGGAGATAGTCTTCCCATTTATTTGAGTCTCCAAATTCATTATTCCTATGATTACTAGAGTGTCATATTATATATCCCCCTCATTCTATCAAGGTTGATATGAGTCTACATCTTCCCAAAGGATATGATGTGAATGTTTATTTTGATTATCATCAGGGACTAGTGCATTTTAAAATCAAATAATTTACCTTGAATTACAAGATCCAATGTCTTATCGATGACCCAAAACTTCTATTTAAGGATCCTCTAAAATAATCAAGATCATAACCTGGTGATCAACATAAATAGAAAATATTTAAAAATCCTTTTCAAGACCATTCTAAGAGGGAACGAAAATTCTAAATGACATATTATTCACATCCTCTTCCATCACATTATGAGCACCCACTCAATGAGATTATTGGTACTTAAATGTGACATATACATTTAATGATTCAGAGACCCTCTATTACTTTTGATGATAGTGAGATTAAGGATGATGACTCTAATATTAATTCTCTATTCATTCAATCATATCTTGATAAATACCCTATATGTAGTGTTATGATTGATAATGGTGCAAGTGAAAATGTTTTCCATGACATTAATTATGAACTTGGGCTATATTAATCATGATTTGAACCCCTATACTAGATTATTTAGAGCATTCGATGGGACCTCCTAGAAGGTTCTTGGTGAGATTGAATTATCTTTATAGGTTGGTCCTACACATGTGGTTACCACCTCTTCAGTTATCTCTTCCATAGGTATTTTTAATATGCTAATAGGAAGACCTTGGATACACACTCTTTAATAAATATAATCTACAATACATAGGTATGTTAAATACATTCATGCCAATAGGGTAATTACAATTTTTATAATTCCATTTGAGAATCCTATTGAAAAAATTAAACTTATACCCAAACAACCAACTACCAAGCCTACTAAGGCTAATTCACCACAAAAGGGTAAGAAATAGACAATTCCCTTTACTAGGTAGCTAATACTTGAGATACTATTACATCAGAGACATATAGTGGATTCCTCAAAATCTCCATAGTCTACTACACACCATATTTGTCTATCTAGAGCACCTCTAAATGTTCATATTATTACTATGCCAAAGAAAGAAATAAATACTCAATGATGGGTTCCAAGAATCCATACCCCTTTTATTCCTAATATTTCTTACAATTAGAGTCCTATTTTACATATGTAGAAAACCATTGATACCATAATGATAGATATTGCACTTATATCTGATCTTAGGTAGCCTAAATTGGGTATTATACTAGGTTCTAAATGGGGAGACATATATGACCATCCATTATATGTCATCATACGATTATTTTTACTCTTCATATATTCCAAAAATACCAAAAAAATAAAAAACATTCAAAAATCCAAAAACATTTTTAGCACTTACATGTTCTACTAGCTCCTTGGCATCTATGTGTTCATTTTATGTTGATGTATGACATATTCAATTATTCCTACATGCACATATGTGTCACACATATACTTGAGTATAATAAAATCACATGCAAATACATGATCTATTCCTATTACAGATGTTTGGCCTTTTCTCTACTCATGTCTTGCAAACATTGGGGGCATCCACTTCTTTGATCTGTATACACACAAGTTATTACTCACTCTACATTATCATGTTTGAAATTAAATATATACTTACACACACCTTTATCCATGTTTATATATTACATAGGGTGCTTTATATTCTATACACTTGACATTTTTTTCTAACTTATTTGATCCATGGGCTAATATGACATGTTTATATTGGTTGTTTATGCTTTCCTTTATGTGCATGCTCTAGTTTATTGCCTTGCTATCAACTTACTTATTCAAGCATTTGAATATGCTCCTTTGTTTTCATCCCCCATGCCTATTTATGCTTTCATTAAAATTTTCATATGTCATTTTTTATTATATGGACATTTGAATATGTCATCCTTGCTTTTGTGGACATTGGACTAAGTCATGTTTGTTTGATTGTGAATAATTTGAATAGACCCATTATTTGTGGTCTCCTTATACCATTTACATTTGAATTGATTTTGAGAGATCTCATCTGTGTGATTATATTGATCTTGTACTATTACTATATAGATATTTCCATGATTCTTATAATTCATATTAGACTTATATGTGATCATATTGGTTTTATGCATTTCAATGTTATATCTACCTAGACATGTTCCTTCTATATTCTACATGGTTATAATTGCATATTATACAGTTATATTATCATTTTGAGGTGAGGTAACTACCAATTACTATATTTTCTCCAACTTAAATGGGGAAATATTAGTGAAGGCATGTCATAGAGGCATGTTCTCCACACTTGGCACAATTTTTAGATTTAGTGGGGGCATGATTTGGAAGCATGTTCTTCACACTCATTAAATATTTGGTACTTATATCAATTTTCATATGTAGCAGGGGCATGTCATATTATCATGGATTCCACACATTCAAAATTCTCATGTTCAGTGGGGGCATGCTTTGGAAGCATGTTCTCCACACCTATTCTGTATTCAACATCTCTATATTATAGTGGGGGCATGTTTCGGAAACATGTTCTCCATATTGGTATTTATATCAATTTTTAGATTTATCCAAATATAATGGGTGGAAATGCTTTGAAAACATGTCTTTCACACTTACACATTTTTTTGAATTGACTAATGTACATAGTTATATGATTCAAATTCATAATTGTGGCAAAATTCTATACATTGGTACCATTTTTATACATAGTTTCAGCATGATACATATCTAAGGTGCATATGCTATGCAACATGTGCCTAATATTGCAAAATCCAAATCAGTTTTAGATTTCAAATCTCTTTTTATGGACTATTAACACATTATATAATTTTTCGTACTAATACCCCATGGACTTTTATAAACTTTATTGATCCAATCTACGGTAGTAGTTAGTTCACTTTTTGGTATGGTTGATATGATTAAATCACACATTTTTTCTAATTTTTTAGGTTGGAATTGATTATATAATTCAACCTCACTATGTTATAAGTATCATTAGGTTTAATGGTTGAAATAATATCAACTTATAGGTGGGATCTCACTTTTTGCTTCTCTCTCTCTCTCTCTATTTATATATCTATCTCTTTGGATATATATACTTTCAAAATTTACTTATATTTGTTCTAATTTGAGTTTTAGGGCCTTACAATGATACATAATTTTTAAAATAACTTACCAATAGGCAAGGTGGTATCTAGGTGTACTCTTAAAAATTTCTCTTTCAATTTAAATCTATTACAAGTACTTTAAATCCTTGATTATATGCACTAATTTTATATTGTAACACGATCTTGGTTGTTGGTCAGTCATCAATAAGGCACTCAAGTTGGGAACACACAAAAATAAGGTGTAGATACACACCCAAGTACACATTCCTTTCTATTAAACTAGAAATTTCATTACTAGATTAAATGGTGGGGGGGGGGGGTGGATGTAGATTGTATTAATGGATTATATATCACCTTATTCTTGTAAAATTGGAAAAAATTAGACCTTGATTATTCCTCATAGTTATAGACCTTTCCTGCTTCCATAAGTCTCAGATCCACTCTACCTTGTGCACCTTAGCCTATATCTCTTAGTCTAACTAGTCTTTTATTAATGACTTAGGCATTATATCTTGTCTAGAATGCTTAAAATGTACTTATCTTCCATCTTTACAAGTTCTAAACATGTACAACCTTTCCTTTTCCCTAGACATTAATATATAAGATAAATACTAATGTTGACATTAGTGTCTTGAACTGATGCAAGTGTCTAGTGCCCTAAATTCATCCAATTCACAAAGGAAATGCATCATAATTATTGCCTAAGTTATTTTATGTAAGTTAATATTCCAAAGGGATTAATATAAATATAGTATCAAACCTCATTCATTTCTTACCTATGAAACCTAGTAAAAAGACTAAAGATATTAAATAAACTTATCAAAAATACTCTATCAAGCATACAATTAAACACAAATTACCTATTTCTACACCATTCATAGGTACAAAACACATATATGTATAAATTAATAAAAGAGAGCCTAATAACTCAATTTTATCAAATTACAAGATAGGTTAGTGTTGTACTTATTTTCCACATATTTCATGATTCACAAATAAATGAACACATAGTGGAGAACTACATGAGTTTGAGGCCCTCTTTTGGAGTATTGGCTATAAAGGCAACACCCTATGAAAGTGGGGTATTTGGTGTAAAATTGACATCATGTTCCCACTAACCCATTTTTCCTCAAGGTCACTATGAAGATGGAAAATTAGGGTTTTTCCATTTCATAAGGAGTGACAGTCCATGGCCTAGATCTAAAAACACCAAAGCCAACCTAGTTGGTTGCATCCTTTTCTAGTAGGTATTTTGTATAGAATACTTGTTTTGAATATACAAAATAACATTGACATAACCATCATAGGCTGACATTAGTGTATAGAACTCTAGATGTTTCAAATCTAAATTTTATGACTATTCGAGAACTATCTTCCAACCTTCTTCCTTCCTATTTTAAATCCAACATTATGCCAACATCATAATCAACTACGTATATTACCTCCTTATCATTTCCATACATAGTTTATTTACAATTTACATATTTATACTATCTTATTTTTATGAATTCAACATATGCCTATATCTGAGTTTAACATCTAATTGGCCAACTATAGAGTTGATTATCACCCTTGTGTCATTTGATTTTTATATACCCATTTAATCAAATCTAAGGCTAATAGTAAGATCACATAGATTTATTTTAGGGTTAAACAAGGGAATTCCATTTTATTCTCCTCCTCCTACCTCACAATCCTATTATCAATTTGGCCTATCAAGGCCAAATGCCACTCCTATAATTCGAAAATTTCTAGGACCCTGATAATAGCCTCTACATGGTGGTCAACTATGTGTATTTTGGTCAAAAAGATAAGTTTTGGTATTTAAATATGAAATTATGAGTAAAAATTCTATTAAAACATCCAAATTAACTTAAAATACATTCATACACATTACTTGACCTTAGTCCTAAAGTTTCATAAGTTAAAATTGTCATTTTATGCAAATTTAATCCTTAAAAAGCCCATTTTGATCCCACACGTGCCAAATTTGGTCCTCAAAATCATGTAAAATTTATTAATAATGATAATACATGAAAAATACATGTTTTTACCTCCCTAATTCTCTAATATTGGTGGTGAAATACTTAAGTGTGAATAAAAATGCAAAAGAAGGCTATTTCATACATAATTTCACGCAAACTATGGACTTATATGACCATTCGACATAGATGAGGCCATGAGAATGAGGAAGAGGGAATAATAGGGGTTCCATAAAAATTTAATGGAAAAAGGAAGAGAAACAAACCCAAAACTGGTCCCTTCCATTCACCTTGTTTGCACATAGGGAGAGCCCTTTAGGTTTGTAGGTGGTACAACGATGAAAGAGAAAATCCAATTCTATAGTTTTGGTCAAATAAATTAGACTTAGAGATATTAATATTAGAGCAAGTGGTTCTCAAATTATTCATATATCCTTCATGAATCACCCATTTTAATTCAAGGCATACATCAATAATATTATATCTAAGAAGGTAGTTGGTTTTCTACAATTTCTCCTCATCAAGGCATCATATCAAGAAAATTAAAGTTTTTAGGGATTATTAGGGACATGAATCACCATTATATGGTAGCCATAAGTAATTTTTAATATGTTTTAGGACCAAATTAATCTCAATAATAGGTTTACAATGCAAATCTATAGTCTAGATGCTTCTAAAGGAGATTGTACGCTCAAGGAGAGAGAAAATAACATTAAGATTTATTCAAGTATTATTTTTAGGTCTCCATCATGTTCACATATCCTTAAATAAATATTATAAAAGGTTTCATGAATAATAATAGCCAAAAACCCATTAATGGATGTCAAAATCATAACAAAGGCGTCACTGTTTAGCAAACTTTAAGGAAAATTAACATGCTTTAAGGTTTTAAAAACTCTTAGGTTTCATTTTTATCATCTTGTGATCATTTAAAGTTATTCAAATTGATATGTTTTGAAGATGATATGATAATTATTGCTTAGTATCCTCTAAATGGTCTTGACATACAATTTTCATGCCTTAAACACCTCCATCTTGCTACCTTCATTCTCATTGTTTTGTGACTACCATTCCTCATTGTTGTAAATCTTGTCTATCATTCCATCCTTAGTTCCATAAGTTTCCATTTTCCATTCATCATCTCACCACCCTTCCATCCTCTCCCATACCATTAAAAAACTATCAAGAAGGAGTCAAAAGGGTTGGAGACCATCATGAGTATGAAGGACTATAATGATCGTGAAATCCCCACTAAACTATCATAAAATAATCACCTATAACAACCAAGTATAGTCAATGGTTTTTCATGAAGTACAAAGGAAGGAAGATAAATAAGGTGTATATTGAAGTTATTCGATAAAAATACCTCGTCAAGCTACAAAAATAGAAGGATAATGATCATATCATGTTTTGAGCCTTCATTAAGGCCAATTTTAGACTCTATCTGTACAAATGGACATACACATCCACCTACAATTGAGGAAAGATATTGCCACATTTTAAGGTTGTAATCATGATATAAATACATGAGTGAATATGGACAATAAATAATGATGATGAATCATATTATGACTCCATGCATGTCATAAATCCTTAAGAGGTAGTCATATGCTTCCACTTAAGTGTATTAGAGACACCTACAAGCATGTTCTTAGATCATAACCTATAATAGGTAAGAGTTTTTATCAAAACGTATATCAAGATGAAAAGAGTCTAAAGCACTTCCAAGTTCATAAATGTTATAGGTATTTTTAATATTAATACAAATCTCAAGCACAATGCATATTATTAGACTCTTTAATAACCTACAATCAGTTTTAGAGATAGTCCTAGACCTAGAAGGTGGACAATGCTCTTGAGGATAATTCAAAGATATTCAAAAACCTTATGAGAGTTTAGAGAAATTTTAAATATATCACTATACAATAAAAGGATATTGAAATTATTACCTACTGTTCAAATTCCCAAAGCATCTTTTAACTCATCTACAACTCGTACATAAGCTAGGTTTTGGACCTACATTCAAGATTACTAAGAGAAAGGATTATTTTCAAAGAAGGTAGATTATGAGAATCAAAAAGATAATTAAAATATTTTAAAATTGGTGATGGTTATGAAATTTATATCAAAGGCAATTTGTGACTAAGATCCACTCTCAGATAAGGTCATGTTTTCATGGATTAAACACATACAACAAGCTAGAAGATTTCTTCTAGTATGTAACTTGAGTCATCAAGTAAAGTATGAGAGGGATGTTATTATGTTACTTGAGTTATATAAAGTGTGTTCCCACGTTTAAAGATAAGGAAAGATGTTTGGGAATGACACATGAAGTTCAAATAGAAGTCAAACATAGTCATACACCTAATAAATGCCTACCTACAACCTTCTACATAGGCATACCTCCTGGTATGAGGATAAATGAAGGTTTCATGATGGATATTCATATTAAATATAAGAGGATTAATGAGAGATAATTTATATATGAACTCAATAAGTGTAAATTAAGAAGGTTTCTAGGCAAGGCTACAATGAAGACCAATTTCATGGAAGTGTCCATCTATAGCCATACATAGGACATTTTCATCTTACATAGTCACCTAATTCCAATATGAAATGAAAGGTACATTTCACACAAGGAGGGAATATTTTGAGATCACTTACACATTAAAATTATTATTTAACATCCTCAAGCTTATGCTAAGATCATACACAGTACTACTATCTCATGAAGCTGTACTACACAGACCTATTATACATATCTTGACTGTGAAAAGCCTAAGACCTTGTTTGAAGAGTCAACAAGATTTGAAGGAGATAAGGAGTTTTCAAACCACTTAAGGTATATTAAAGGAAAAAAATCATGATGATATGTACACCAAACACTTCAAAACTTAGAATATCACCTATAATAGTGATTGGCAATAGTCATAGTGAATATTCTTGAGGAGATAAGGTCATACTTAGGTGACATGGATATGAAGATATAATAAAATAGGATTAAATAATTTAAAGGATGAGTGAAATGGAATATAAAATCATATTAAACCTTTTCAAACTCAAACCAAGGCAAAAATGAGGAAAACATAGTCTTAAGACTGATCAAGTAGGTAACATACTGCTAAATGTTGGGGAAAAGTACCTATAGACCAAAATATGCATCCTCTAAGCATGAAATTTGATAAATTTGGTCATAAAGACTTTATTTAACTATAAATAATCTTGTTTAATTCAATTGAGGAGGGTATCCATTCACTATTTTTACACAATCATCGACCTATATAATCATAGTTAAAGTTGGAGTAGACAATTCTCTTAAGGTGCATATAAATGAAAAGAGGGTTGAAAATTAATTGGAAGGTATTTTAAATAATAATAGGATGATTTTTATTATCTAAATCACATTTAAATAGTGTTAAACTCCAAATTCTATGTAAACCATGCTCTTGAGGGCTAGTTAAGTAAGAAAGAGCAAAATAGGCTTGTATGCTCTTAGGAGAGTTTTGCTTGTTTTGATTATTTTTAAAGATTAATATACCTTAAATATGGGTTTAAAATACATTTCAATTTTTCTAATTTTTTTATAATCTCACTAAAAATGAAAGGATAGGTAAACTCAGTGACCAAGGGTTACACAGGCTAATTAGAAAAGAGACCATATAGGCAGTCCTAAGAGGCCTCAAAGAAAAAATGGAGTATGAAAAGCCAAAGGGGGTCATAGGGAGGAAATTTTAATGTAAATAATTTTTTTAAATCCATAATATCCATAAAAAGTAACCTTAGACCCTAAAACTTAGATTTGGCCAATTAGGCATAAAAGCCAATCTTTAGGCTTATAGCACCAAAAGGCATTTTAAAACCCTTTAAGCAAGATGAATCCTTGAGAATGATATGAATAGATATTTTAAATCCAATTAATATGTATTAAATAAAATATGAGTAGGATAAAATGTCATTTTGGTCCATAAGGATAAATTTGAATTCTGCAGTCAAGACACCCATATGAAATAGTTATTGAAGTGCTCGTATCTTTCACCACATGAAGAGTTTGTCCAAATAATATTATAATGATTTTAAGACCTTATTAAATTATAATTAATGAAGTATTGAGGTTGGTTTAGGGCTGTATTATATGAAAAAAATTGTAAGAGCATAAGCATGTCTAGAATGTAAGTAGAACCCTACAGACAAACTTCTTTATGTAGGTATATTTTCATAATTTTTGCATGGGAATCCAATATTCTCAGGTAAGTTGAGGGGGTTTATTAAATATATATTAATTTTATGAATTTTGGGTTTGGAAGTTTGTACTTTATGAACCATTGTTAAGAAGGTTTGCCTCCAAAAGCCTCCCAAACCTTCATAAGGACCAATTTTGAGAAAAGTTAAATTTCTTGCAATAAAAACCTCACAAATCATTCTTAAACCTATTAAAACATAAATTAAAATTAAAGAGGGTCCCAAAAATGGTAATTTATTTGACTAAATTATACAAATCATGACATAAAATAGAGTTTTTTGAAGAAAAAGTGTTGAAAGGAGAGGTACAAGGTAGTTTAATGGATTCCAATCCATGGAGAGTGAATTTTGGAACTTGTTATTAGCCATAAGGTATTTAAAACCAGGCCTATAAATTCATTTGTGATATTATTAAAAACATCTAGTCTGTAGAAAATGAAGGCAGTTTGACCTAGTCAACTAGTTTGACCAAGTTATAGGTGTTTTTTCATCAAAAGGACTTGTATCATGATATTTTTTTCAAGCATAAATTTAATTTTATTTTTAGGTTTCAATGTTTTCATATTGTTTCTAATGGTCATAAAATGCAAGAAGTTAGGCTAATAGGCCTATTTGACATAGTAGGCCTATTTGAGCAATCAAACAAAGAGGAAATTGGCATTAGAAGGCTATAAAATGAGTTCATGTTGAGTTGTCATGATTCATAATTAGGATTCAAGTGGATATTCCATTCAAAACTAGATCTTGAGTGAAAATTCATGAAAATAAGGGATAAATAAGGAGTTGACTAGTCTTAAAGTGCCAATTAATCATGAGTTAACTAGAATCAATACATGTTCCATGGTCTTCATGCAAGAGTGCTTATCCACTTCTCTTGATCTCATCTTAAGTGGAGTTATTTTATAAGTTATCACATAGAAAACATGGAAGATGAGTTGAACAAGTCAAGATGGCCCACCATCTCATTCCAATGCAAGGAGATCATGCAAGGACTTTCAACATAAAGAGAAGTCTTAAAGACTATTATTAGAAAATTGTAATGAAAATTAACTAAAGATGATGATTAAACGACTCTCTCTTCTCTCTTTTATGCCAATCTATTGGTTAATTCTATTCGCACTTCTATATATTCAAGCTTTCAAGCCTATTTTGGGATCCCTCTCTTGGGAATGATTAAACTCTACCAAGATTGAGCTTTGTAAACCTCTTGAGATAATAAAATGACTATTTTCATATTTTATATACAATTTTAGTGTGATTATATTTGTTTGATTTTAACATGTGTTAATATTTTCTACCTCCACAAGTCTTAATCTCACCTAGTTACTAGTATGCCATCTTATGCAGGTCATATACAATGTTTGATGTTAAATGAATAAGCTAACAATGGATGTATTTATTGGTTAGTACCTTAAATTAGGTGTATTTCATTATTTCCCTCATGCTTTGATCACTTGATGAACCTTTATATGAAATAATGTTGCATATGAGTCCTTTGGAGTTATAGATTCAATGATTTGAATTATCTTATCAATGTTTGATGAGTTCAAATTGAGTGGATGAACCTATAATACATGTTTATCACCATTAGTAGAATAGATTTTCCTTTTAGTTATCCTTCTAACCCTTTTCATCCCAAAATAAACATTAGATTTTAAGAAATAGATCTAGAATTATACATTAGAGGAGTTAGCCTCATAAATCTAGAGGTCTAGTCTAAGATACATGTGTCCCACACCTTAGACCATTCTAATGTTAGTCTAAGTGTTAAGGAGATCAAATAAGTCTACCTTTAGCAGGGTGCTATCAGGGCTTCTAACAATTTTGGCATGCTCAGTGTGACATAAATATAGCCATTAGAGTACACATTTGTAGCATCATCATCTTAAAAATTAGTTTCAAGTATTCATATGGTCCTCATATCTAAAGTAAAGGGCAAGTTTTATTCATAAATTTAGTTATCCTCATCTATTTTTTAGGCTATGTCAGCCTATGGAGTAGACTTTGGTCTTTCATATCATTATCAATATCCCTATCTACCATCCCAATTTCAATATAATCCTTATTCATCTCATCTTGATCCCTATTGACCCTATATAGAACCTTATTAGAAGTATGGTGACTCATATCAATACTATAATAAACCTCATGAAGTTTTTTATCCTCCTGATTAGTTCAATCAAGTCCTAAGACAATCCATCTTAAGCTTCAAACAAACTCTATTTGGCTATGATAAAAAAATGGTAAGCATAGACAATCAAAATAGCTATGGATAGGAGATCCCCAAACATGAAATTCAAAACATGAGAGTCTCATTACAACAAGATAAATAGGTATGCACATCTTTTATAAAATAAGGCTATTCAAATTTGTGTTGATATCCTAGACATAGGTGGTATAATTGTGAAAATTAAAGAAAGGTTGGTGGTCCATGAGAAACACCATGGTTACCACAATCATCAACATGTTCCCATTGAGATACCCTTTTCTCTTTATGAACATCAAATATATGTATATCACAGTCATCAATTTTCCATTAAAGACTTTCCAAGCTTTCCTACTTGGAAATCTACCCAAGAGAGGCCTTATAAGGTTGAAGAAGAGTGTTTTGAGGAGGATGAATCTCATGTTTCATAGTAGATCATAAAGATCCTTCATCTTCAATTTTACAGGGAGATATATCTAATGAGTTGGTTTATGATTTTGAGGATGACCTAGCCAAGCAAGTTAAGCTGGCAAATAAACATCTTCAATAATCAATGTTAGATACAAAGGCAACATAATATCAACAAAAATTTCAAGTTGCTTCATTCATTCTCATTACTACAACAAGTACAAAGGAATAATCTCTTAAACCCAAGTTCATGACTTGGAAACAAGTGTAATAGTCTAGTGAGAGTGAAGAGAAATCAAGCATAAGTCCAAGTGTTGTTATAGAAAGTAAGGAGGATATCATTTAGCCTCCAATCCATCCTCAAAATCCCAAGGACTTTCCTTCATGGAAATCTATTCAAGATAACATGCAATAGAGAGAGGAGGCGAAGTAGATCAAAGTTGAGTAACCTCATGAGCAGAATCAAACATATATGGTAACATCTTTTGACCTTTGTCATATTATTGAGTATTTTTAGGGGTTTACTAGGCCAATTATAGAGAAGTAGCATCTCCTTATTGAGGTAAATGAATAAATTACAACTGATATGAATGAAGAAGAGAGAGTCTTAAATGACAAAAGGAGAACATCACCATTGGTACATTCTTTGTCAAGGAAGAACATGATCCAATATCTCAGACTGCAAAACAAGATGAAGTCAAATTAGTTACTACTGAGATAAAAGATTAGCTAAAAGTAGATGATGAGATATAAGAGAAATATTTTCTAATTAGACACGTTGATTATGTTTTCCATGAGTTCTTTGATCACACAGTAGCTACCATTCATCAAGATAGTCCACAAGTGCTTGCAATAGTGATATAAAAAAAGTACCAATTAACTAATGAAGATGAATAACAAGCAGACTTTCATAGCATCCTAGATCATAAACTAGACGTGGAAGATGAAACAAGTTCAAATGATCAAACTAATATATACTTGTAGCCTCATGATCATGATCAAGAAATTGATATGCTTGCTTCTAGCATTTAGCTTAGAGGAACTCTAATTGTACTTAAACTTGGTGAAAGACAATCAATTAACTCATTTTATATCATTAATTTAGGTTACACATTACTTAATTGTGATATATTTTATGTTTAGAGAAGTAATTTCATCAATCAAGAAACAATCCAAGTAAGATCGCCTTGACAAGTATGCTAAAAATGAATTGAGGTCTATTTATGCTTCAGCAAGTATTGGTTTATGCTTAACATAAATTGCGGCAGGTCAATAGTTTCTATGTGTATTGGTGTCCATAGAAATTAGGGTGAATAGGCTATGGGAGTGGTCTGAAAAGAGAGTTGAGTTGAGTTGATTGACAAGTGATGAAGGTGAATGTGACCAAAGTGCAGAAGAAGTGAAAAGCATATCACTCTTTCATTGACAAGGACCAAAAAGATAGCATAGATAGGGGTTATGAGAACCAAGAGCCTCATTCATGTGTGACGTCGTTGACCATAGGTATGTTAGAGCGGTAATCGAATCACTTTGACATTAAAGTGAGCTCGAAGTCCCTTGAGCAGGTGATAGGAGGAGGAAAAAGGGTAACCCGTTTTAAGAGCAGAGATAACTTTGCCCCTTTTTATAGGAGACCCTGAGACAACTACAAGTCAAGTCCATGACTCTTTTTTTTTGTTTTGTTTTTAGGTGCAGACTGATCAATGCAGGAAGCCTGCATAGAGATGTCATTTGCTTGGTGGTCAGTTGTGAAGCTGATCAATGCGGGAAGCTTCTAAAATAGTGTTGTTTATTGCCAGATTAGTCATAGCCATCCTTCGAGGGAGTGGTCTAGATTTTTTTTAATATAAGGGCTTTTGAATAGCTGTCCTTTGAGGGAGCAGTCTATTAATTATAGAAATGATAGTATAGCTTTCCTTCGAGGGAGCAGTCTACCTTTTGATTTGATATTGATATAGTGACCATGGATATTGTGACATCTTGATTTGTTTTTATAGAAATGTGAGTCATGGACAAGATTATAGAAGGTCAAGGGCTCCCTTTTATTAGGACAAAGCATCCATACAACATAAAAGGGTTATAAGAATTGTTAAGAGGAATAGGGTTGAAAGGAAGTAGGACTAAGAGGATGGGGATTGCTCAAGGGACGAGCTCAAGTTAAGTGTCAAGTGGACAAGTACTTGACTAGCAGTAGAACGATCGCAGATGAAAGGCATAAAAGGGCTCAGGGTCTGATAAGTCCCTGGTGTATGCTTGTGCGTGATAAGGTCCGAGTCAATTAGGATCAAACTTGCCCCATTTGCCTCTTTCCAGATTGGTCAGGTGTTGATTGATGAGTGGATGTGAAGTTGGTTGATATGGTTGTTGATTGATCGAGACTAGTTGAATGTTTTAATAAAAAGGTTGGTTGAATGTTTGGTTGAGATTTGGTCATTTGATAGTTGGTCAATGGTTGGTCAAGGGTTGATTGGTTGGTATTTGGTCTTTGGTTGGGTCGAATGTTTGGTTGAGGTCGAGTTAAATGTTTGGTTAATAGTGTGGTTGAGGCTAAGTTGAAAGAGTGATTGATATGTGGTCGAGACTGGGTTGGAAGGTTGGTTGAGGCGTGGATGAAGGTTGAATTCCCCCAGCAGCTAGGGAGAATGTTTGACGGATTGGTTAAGGTCGATTGAGGCTTAGTGGTCAGATGGATTGTGTTGATGTCGAATAAGGGGGTTAAAGGCGGCGAAGGGACCCTAGTCTGGCGTGGAGATCCCGATTTAGGTGACGAGGTTTGAAAAACATGGGTTGGCATTGATGATTTATCGGAGGGGTGGTCAAGAGGATCTTTGATGAGAAGGGAATCCTTTCTCCGTTGTTGACGATTGACAGCTTTGAGAGTGCAACAACACTTAGTGTCATGTCCTGGAGTGTGATGATAGTGGCAGAATTTAGAGTTGTCGAACCAAGATGGCCTTGATCCGAGAGTTGATGAGTGGGGCGGTATTGAAGGTTTATTGATAATGTAGTCGAAAAGAAGGGTGTCATTCCCCAGACATTGGTGAATTACGACCTTGAGGGCACAACAATGTTCAGTGTCATGTCCAGGCGTGCGATGATATGCACAAACCTGAGTGTCATCGAACCAGGGGGTTTTGGTCCGAGAGATTGATATGGTCTAAGCGGCGGGAGATAGATACGAGAGGACTGCAACAATTGCCATAACAGCAAGGCATAAGAACCTGCTAACGGGTCTAGATGTTTTGTTGTAGTGAGAGTTGGTGACTTTGGTTTGGGAGGCGTAAGATGCATAGGTTGATGGTTTGGAGGAGATATAAGTCTGACGGATTGATAGAGTAATGGAGGCGACTTGCCTCCGTGAGGTATGGGAGTGGGAAGCACTCCGAGTAAAGTAGATGGATGTGGGCCCAAGATTGAAGGTAATGATGAAGGTGGGAGAGGAGGCCTCCGGTGTGGTTTAGTAGCCTTCTTTGGTTTGAGTTGAGGGCCACCATTGTGCGAGGTGAGATTAGATGTGGGATGAACACCGAGAGGTTTAATCTCTTTGGGCATGATGGACGCCTGCGCGGGTTTGGACTTAAATGTGGATGGTTCTTCTCTCGATGGAGAAGAGATAAGAGGAAAGAGTGCCAGAGTAGTCATGGCTTCTGCGTGTGGTTGAGGAGTCAAAAAGGTATGATCATCTATGGATGATAAGAAGGATGAAGGTGAGGCAGCTGGTGTTGATGTGGTCAAAGCGTCCTCCAATATGGGAGAAGTCGATGGAGGACAAGTAGGAGAAGAAAGTTCTTCTATCTACAGAAGATGAACGGAAGAAGATGGCTCTTCTACCTGTGATGGAGGTTGGTTAGGGACAAGAGAAAAGATAGTGTTGACCGTGTGTATATCATGGTCTTGAGAGTCATTGGTCATGGTTTGGACATTGTCTTGAGTAGGCGGGTGATTAGGAAAGGGTTGCTTGAAAATGTTGAGGTTTTGGTTAGGCGGTGCGTTCGGGTTGTCCAAGATAAGATCCCCCTTGTCTAGCATGTCTTGCAAAATCTTGGTCCCCTTCTGGGACAATAGGCGTTTGGGTCGGGGATGGTCTGGTAAGAGTTCTTTCGGTCTCCGAGTGGAACTCCATTATAAGATTGGTTATAGACGGGGTAGGCGAAAGCGGTTGACGTCTAGCGTGGTCAAGAAGAGCCTTGGTTTGACTGCGTGTCAAAACCATTCAAGGCAAGGAAGAATGTCCTCACAAGCTCAAACAAGCAGATAAAAAAGATGAAGACACAAGCAGATCCTAAAACCCTAGAAGTAAATTATTAGGATTATAGTGGCTTATGCCTTAGATAAGTGTTTGGGAAGATTGGCTTTTGAGTCAGGTCCTAGAAGAAGCAGTCTATGGATGGTTTCAGGTTTTGTTATGGTGCTCAAGAAGTCTGTGTTAGCTTCCATACAGGCCTGGTGCTAAGGAGCAAGCTCCCCTCACTTCACAATTCCAGTGGTTAGCTGGTTTCGCTTAGCTAAAATATACTTCCACTATAGTTTAGACTCTGCCAGAGAACAGAGTTGGCTTTCCCCTTGGTGATGAAATCCAAGTAAGATCGCCGGGACAGGTAAGGTATCCGCTGGGGGATGAAATCCCAGTCGGGCCTTGTCTCAGGTAAGTTAAAATGTTTGTTTTGTGCAAGTGGTTCGGTCGTGTAACATCAAGTGATCTAGATTAATTCAATATGCAGTTTAATTACTATGTGTGGTCTAAGAGATGCAGGCAATAGAAATGAATGCAAAGTGTTTTAATGCCCAAGTCGAAATGTTTGTTCGTATGAAGACGAATGGAGAAAGAGTCAAAGAATATGAGTTTTAGCTAGTCTAGAAGTGCAAGAAAGAAAGAAATGTTCTTTTTAATCCTGCTTATGATGTCGTTTAAGAAGAAACGAAAGGAGGCGAAAAGGAAGGAACCTAATGCACCTATATGAATGAAAGAAAGAAAGAGCCCAAGGAAGGCCCTAGGGTCCCACTGGGTGTGTCAGAATGTTTCTATGCAAAA
Organism: Torreya grandis; assembly: GCA_037957365.1. Lineage (NCBI taxonomy): Eukaryota > Viridiplantae > Streptophyta > Pinopsida > Cupressales > Taxaceae > Torreya > Torreya grandis. Next base: position 1,067,681 of record JARHVA010000922.1, on the reverse strand, counting down.
TTGCTTTCTACATTTAAAGAAGAAATAAGAAACTAAAAGAAATGGTCAAGGCTAGAAGATACCTGATAAATTCGTGCGCACTGAAATCAGACGTTGGAAGATTCTCCTCTTTGGCTGTGGAGGAATGACACCTGTGAAGAAAAGAGACTGAAACACAAAAAAAATGTTAGTCAAAGATATGGTGGGCTGTCAGGCGAACGCCCGATCCCGGAAGTACGAAGACTTCCTAGAAGGATATCAACCCACTGATAAAAAAACAAAATATTGGACTAGAGTAGATATAATGAAAGAAAAAATGACAGAAATAAAGGACAGAAAATAAAATGCGTACCTAATAATGAAGTAAACTATTCTGTGCAGTCGCCGATGTCGGTCTCTGTAGTGCCGGCGTCAATTAGGGAAAGTGCCGACGTCGGTTAAAGTGCCGGCGTCGGTCGGGGTAGTGACCGGCGTCGGTCGGGTCAAGTTCTGGATAGAGTTTGGGGGTTTTGCAGAAGGTCTGGTAGAGTCGGGATAGGGTCTTGGTCAGGATCGGGATAGGGTCTAGACAGGGTCTAGTCAAAGTAAGGTCAAGTTTGGACAGGATCTGGGGGTTTTGGTCGAGTCTGGACAGAGTTATAGATTTAGATAGTGGGCAAAGATGTAAAGAAGGGACTCAGGTTCAGGTATACGGTCTGAAGATCCAGGGTGATAGAAATAGAAATAACAAACAAATAATAACTAGAAAGAAATATAAACAAACAGAGGAAATACTTACCTATCAGAAGACATGATAAAAGCCATGATTGAAGTCGTCGAAGCGTTGCCGTAAGTTGATCGAAGTGAATGCAGATTGGTTGAATGCTGGAGTTGGTTGATCATTAGAGCTGATTGGTTGCAAGAGTCTATGAATGTCAGAGTTTAGGATCAATCGATTGATTGATTGATTAGCCTTCGAGATTGATCGGTGGACGCTAATGAAGGCGAGGAACGGTTCGAGAGACGGTTCGATAACCGATCGGGAAAACAATTGGGAACCGAATGATAACTAAAAACGGGTAATGGTAAGGTGACTGACGTCGGTAGGATTGCCGACGTCGGCCGATAAGTGACCGACGTCGGCGACATTGGCCGGGTAACGACCGTCGTCGGCAGATGCACAATGGGGATATAGTCTAGCTTTAGCTCTGTGCTCATTTTTACATGCTGCCAGGGTCAAGGCTAGTGGAAAAAGTGATTGACAAGGGTTAAATAGGTGAAGAAGAATAAAACGGGGGATGACCAGGGGAGTTGACACGATTTCGGTGTCTACATTTGCCCCTTTTTGTCTTGTTGGTTGTTCTAGATGAACTGCAAGACAAAAATAGGAGTGATTGACCCAGGTGAGGGATAAGGTTGATTTCGTCTTGTTGGTTGTTCGAATGAACTGCAAGACAAAAATAGGTAGCGGATTGCTTGAAAATGTTGAGGTTTTGGTTAGGCGGTGCGTTCGGGTTGTCCAAGATAAGATCCCCCTTGTCTAGCATGTCTTGCAAAATCTTGGTCCCCTTCTGGGACAATAGGCGTTTGGGTCGGGGATGGTCTGGTAAGAGTTCTTTCGGTCTCCGAGTGGAACTCCATTATAAGATTGGTTATAGACGGGGTAGGCGAAAGCGGTTGACGTCTAGCGTGGTCAAGAAGAGCCTTGGTTTGACTGCGTGTCAAAACCATTCAAGGCAAGGAAGAACGTCCTCACAAGCTCAAACAAGCAGATAAAAAAGATGAAGACACAAGCAGATCCTAAAACCCTAGAAGTAAATTATTAGGATTATAGTGGCTTATGCCTTAGATAAGTGTTTGGGAAGATTGGCTTTTGAGTCAGGTCCTAGAAGAAGCAGTCTATGGATGGTTTCGGGTTTTGTTATGGTGCTCAAGAAGTCTGTGTTAGCTTCCATACAGGCCTGGTGCTAAGGAGCAAGCTCCCCTCACTTCACGATTCCAGTGGTTAGCTGGTTTCGCTTAGCCAAAATATACTTCCACTATAGTTTAGACTCTGCCAGAGAACAGAGTTGGCTTTCCCCTTGGTGATGAAATCCAAGTAAGATCGCCGGGACAGGTAAGGTATCCGCTGGGGGATGAAATCCCAGTCGGGCCTTGTCTCAGGTAAGTTAAAATGTTTGTTTTGTGCAAGTGGTTCGGTCGTGTAACATCAAGTGATCTAGATTAATTCAATATGCAGTTTAATTACTATGTGTGGTCTAAGAGATGCAGGCAAACAGAAATGAATGCAAAGTGTTTTAATGCCCAAGTCGAAATGTTTGTTCGTATGAAGACGAATGGAGAAAGAGTCAAAGAATATGAGTTTTAGCTAGTCTAGAAGTGCAAGAAAGAAAGAAATGTTCTTTTTAATCCTGCTTATGATGTCGTTTAAGAAGAAACGAAAGGAGGCGAAAAGGAAGGAACCTAATGCACCTATATGAATGAAATAAAGAAAGAGCCCAAGGAAGGCCCTAGGGTCCCACTGGGTGTGTCAGAATGTTTCTATGCAAAATTACTTTCTACATTTAAAGAAGAAATAAGAAACTAAAAGAAATGGTCAAGGCTAGAAGATACCTGATAAATTCGTGCGCACTGAAATCAGACGTTGGAAGATTCTCCTCTTTGGCTGTGGAGGAATGACACCTGTGAAGAAAAGAGACTGAAACACAAAAAAAATGTTAGTCAAAGATATGGTGGGCTGTCAGGCGAACGCCCGATCCCGGAAGTACGAAGACTTCCTAGAAGGATATCAACCCACTGATAAAAAAACAAAATATTGGACTAAAGTAGATATAATGAAAGAAAAAATGATAGAAATAAAGGACAGAAAATAAAATGCGTACCTAATAATGAAGTAAACTATTCTGTGCAGTCACCGATGTCGGTCTCTGTAGTGCCGGCGTCAATTAGGGAAAGTGCCGACGTCGGTTAAAGTGCCGGCGTCGGTCGGGGTAGTGACCGGCGTCGGTCGGGTCAAGTTCTGGATAGAGTTTGGGGGTTTTGCAGAAGGTCTGGTAGAGTCGGGATAGGGTCTTGGTCAGGATCGGGATAAGGTCTAGACAGGGTCTAGTCAAAGTAAGGTCAAGTTTGGACAGGATCTGGGGGTTTTGGTCGAGTCTGGACAGAGTTATAGATTTAGATAGTGGGCAAAGATGTAAAGAAGGGACTCAGGTTCAGGTCTACGGTCTGAAGATCCAGGGTGATAGAAATAGAAATAACAAACAAATAATAACTAGAAAGAAATAAAAACAAATAGAGGAAATACTTACCTATCAGAAGACATGATAAAAGCCATGATTGAAGTCGTCGAAGCGTTGCCGTAAGTTGATCGAAGTGAATGCAGATTGGTTGAATGCTGGAGTTGGTTGATCATCAGAGCTGATTGGTTGCAAGAGTCTGTGAATGTCAGAGTTTAGGATCAATCGATTGATTGATTGATTAGCCTTCGAGATTGATCGGTGGACGCTAATGAAGGCGAGGAACGGTTCGAGAGACGGTTCGATAACCGATCGGGAAAACAATTGGGAACCGAATGATAACTGAAAACGGGTAATGGTAAGGTGACTGACGTCGGTAGGATTGCCGACGTCGGCCGATAAGTGACCGACGTCGGCGACATTGGCCGGGTAACGACCGTCGTCGGCAGATGCACAATGGGGATATAGTCTAGCTTTAGCTCTGTGCTCATTTTTACATGCTGCCAGGGTCAAGGCTAGTGGAAAAAGTGATTGACAAGGGTTAAATAGGTGAAGAAGAATAAAACGGGGGATGACCAGGGGAGTCGACACGATTTCGGTGTCTACATTTGCCCCTTTTTGTCTTGTTGGTTGTTCTAGATGAACTGCAAGACAAAAATAGGAGTGATTGACCCAGGTGAGGGATAAGGTTGATTTCGTCTTGTTGGTTGTTCGAATGAACTGCAAGACAAAAATAGGTAGCGGATTTCTTCTTTGAATGTAGAAAGCAATTTTGCATAGAAACATTCTGGCATGCCCGGTGGGACCCTAGGGCCTTCCTTGGGTTCTTTCTTTCTTTCGTTCATATAGGTGCATTAGGTTCCTTCCTTTTCACCTCCTTTCGTCTCTTCTTAAACGACATCATAAGCAGGACTAAAAAGAACATTTCTTTCTTTCTTGCACTTCTAGACTAGCTAAAACTCATATTCTTCGACTCTTTCTCCATTCGTCTTCATACGAACAAACATTTCGACTTGGGCATTAAAACACTTTGCATTCATTTCTGTTTCCCTGCATCTCTTAGACCACACATAGTAATTAAACCGCATATTGAATTAATCTAGATCACTTGATGTTACACGACCGAACCACTTACACAAAACAAACATTTTAACTTACCTGAGACAAGGCCCGACTAGGATTTCATCCCCCAGCAGATACCTTACCTGTCCCGGTGATCTTACTTGGATTTCATCACCAAGGGGAAAGCCAACTCTGTTCTCTGGCAGAGTCTAAACTATAGTGGAAGTATATTTTGGCTAAGCGAAACCAGCTAACCACTAGAATCGTGAAGTGAGGGGAGCTTGCTCCTTAGCACCAGGCCTGTACGGAAGCTAACATAGACTTCTTGAGCACCATAACAAAACCCGAAACCATCCATAGACTGCTTCTTCTAGGACCTGACTCAAAAGCCAATCTTCCCAAACACTCATCTAAGGCATAAGCCACTATAATCCTAATAATTTACTTCTAGGGTTTTAGGATTTGCTTGTGTCTTCATCTTTTTTATCTACTTGTTTGAGCTTGTGAGGACGTTCTTCCTTGCCTTGAATGGTTTTGACACGCAGTCAAACCAAGGCTCTTCTTGACCACGCTAGACGTCAACCGCTTTCGCCTACCCCGTCTATAACCAATCTAATAATGGAGTTCCACTCGGAGACCGAAAGAACTCCTACCAGACCATCCCCGACCCAAACGCCTATTGTCCCAGAAGGGGACCAAGATTTTTCAAGATTCTTGGACCTCAATACCACAGCCCTCCAAAAATATCTCGCGAGAAACCCAACGTGAGACCTTTCGGGTGATGTGGCAACGACATCAACACCATTTGCCACCCAACCTTTTACGACTCAGCCTTTCACCTCAACCATTAATCCGACCATGGCCAATACGGAAAGTTTGGACTCCACATCTATTTTTAGACCGACCTCCATCGGGGTTCCATTACCCCCTCAACCACACGCAATTCAACCAAGTTCTACATCATACCGAAACTTGATTGTCTCGACCCCACACACTCTTGCACCTATATATGTAGGAGTGCCTACCTCCTCTTTTTCCCATGCCGCTATACAACCTCCTTTGGCGGTATCTAGTCAGCCTATGCCTTCTACCTTCATAACTCAACCACCTTTGGCCTCCACTTCTGTCCCTGCGACTAGTCATCCGTACGTTGTGCCCTTAATGGTACAACCGACTACGTCGTACGCCTCTTCTAGCCTCTTTCAAGCACCTTACAACCTAGGGGGCGCTCCGTCCACCAATCTGTCAGCAGACGTCATCAAGATGCTGATGGATAAAATGTCCAGTCTCGAAGCTTCTATCTTCGGTTCAGGTAATGTCTCTTCATATGACCAAATTTACAACGAGCCCATCCATCCTTCTGTCCCTATCTGACCATACCCCAACCATTGGGAGCTTCCTAAATTTACTCGCTTTCATAGTAAGGAGGACCCACAACAACATCTATGGGCATTCAGACATGCCTGTTACCTTATCGCCCACGAGGATGCGTTGCTTCTACGCACGTTTCCTATGTCTCTTTCTTGCCCTGCCCTTGACTGGTATAGCTCTCTTGCCAGACATTCTATCTTTTCATTCATTCAACTCGCCCAATTATTTGTTGACCATTTCTCAATCAATATCACTAAAAAAGTCTCGATCACAGACCTTTACTCTATTAGGCAATTTGACGATGAATCAATAGTTGATTTTGTCGCCCGTTGGAGAGGCCTGATTAACCAGCTCTCTTTCTCCTTGCCTCAACCCGAGCTCATTGAGCTCTTTTCTCGAGCATGTGCCAGTCACATCTCGTCCACCTTGCAGGTTCAAACATTCCACACTTTTGACGAGGCCTTCACCATGGCCCAAAAGCTTGAACTCTGCGCCATTGAAGAAGATAAGGTCAAATTGCGTAACACCAACACAAGAACCAATGACCATTCTTCTTCCAGACCTTCTCCTGCCCACTCTCAATCCAAGGGATCAGCAAACACTGTCGTCTTTAGACCATCATCTTCAATAATAACCAACCGACCATCATCTTCAACATTAGACTACATCAATAAACATTTTCAACGTAAATCCATACAGCGTCAATTCACTCCAATTGGGGAGTCATATGCCTCTGTCTTGGATAAACTCGTCAAGCAGGGGGTCCTCAATCTCCCTTCAATCTGACCACATCAATTCGACCCCTCAACACCTATCCCTGCATGGTACAGGGAGAATCACTTTTGCAACTATCACCGTGTCAAAGGCCATGACACGGATCACTGTCAAACTTTCAAAAACATCGTCCAGGACATGCTAGACAAGGGGGATCTTATCTTGGACAACTCAAACGCACCGCCTAACCAAAACCTCAACATTTTCAAGCAACCCTTTCCTAATCACCCGCCTACTCAAGACAATGTCCAAACCATGACCAATGACCCTCAAGACCATGATATACACACGGTCGACACTATCTTTTCTCTTGTCCCTAACCAACCTCCATCACAGGTAGAAGAGCCATCTTCTTCCGTTCGTCTTCCGCAGATAGAAGAACTTTCTTCTCCTACTTATCCTCCATTGACTTCTCCCATATTAGAGGACGCTTTGACCACATCAACACCAACTGCCCCGCCTTCATCCTTCTTATCATCCATAGATGATCATACCTTTTTGACTCCTCAACCACACGCAGAAGCCATGACTACTTCGGCGCTCTTTCCTCTTATCTCTTCTCCATCGAGAGAAGAACCATCCACATTTAAGTCCAAACCCACGTAGGCGTCCATCATGCCCAAAGAGATTAAACCTCTTGGTGTTCGTCCCACATCTAATCTCGCCTCGCACAATGATGGCCCTCAACTCAAACCAAAGAAGGCTACTAAACCACACCGGAGGCCTCCTCCCCCACCTTTGTCATTACCTTCAATCTTGGGTCCACATCCATCTACTTTACTCAGAGTGCTTCCCACTCCCATACCTCACAGAGGCAAGTCGCCTCCATTACTCTATCAATCCGTCAGACTTATATCTCCTCCAAACCATCAACTTATGCATCTTACGCCTCCCAAACCAAAGTCACCAACTCTCACTGCAACAAAACATCCAGACCCGTTAGTAGGTTCTTATGCCTTACTGTTACGGCAATTGTTGCAGTCCTCTCGTATCTATCTCCCACCACTTAGACCATATCAATCTCTCAGACCAAAACCCCCTTGGTTCAACGACACTCAGGTTTGTGCGTATCATCGCATGCCTAGACACGACACTGAACATTGTTGTGCCCTCAAGGTCGTAATTTGCCAATGTCTGGGGAATGACACCCTTCTTTTCGACTACATCGTCAATAAACCTTTAATACCGCCCCACTCATCACCTCTCGGATTAAGGCCATCTTGGTTCGACAACTCTAAATTCTGCCACTATCATCACACTCCGGGACATGACACTAAGCGTTGTTGCGCTCTCAAAGCTGTCAATCATCAACAACGGAGAAAGGATTCCCTTCTCATCAAAGATCCTCTTGACCACCCCTCCGACAAATCATCAACACCAACCCATGTTTCTCAAACCTCGTCACCTAAATCGGGATCTCCACGCCAGACTAGGGTCCCTTCGCCGCCTTTAACCCCCTTATTCGACATCAACACAATCCATCTGACCACTAAGCCTCAATCGACCTTAACCAATCCATCAAACATTCTCCCTAGCCACTGGGGGAATTCAACCTTCATCCACGCCTCGACCAACCTTCCAACCTAGTCTCGACCACATATCAATCACTCTTTCAACTTAGCCTCAACCAGACTAGCAACCAAACATTTAACCCGACCTCAACCAAACATTCGACCCAACCAAAGACCAAATACCAATCAATCAACCCTTGACCAACCATTGACCAACTATCAAATGACCAAATCTCAACCAAACATTCAACTAGTCTCGATCAATCAACAACCATATCAACCAACTTCACATCCACTCATCAATCAACACCTGACCAATCTAGAAAGAGGCAAATGGGGCAAGTTTGCTCCTAATTGACTCGGACCTTATCACGCACAAGCATACACCAGGGACTTATCAGACCCTGAGCCCTTTTATGCCTTTCATCTGTGACCATTCTACTGCTAGTCAAGTACTTGTCCACTTGACACTTAACTTGATCTCATCCTTTGAGCAATCCCCATCCTCTTAGTCCTACTTCCTTTCAACCCTATTCCTCTTAAAAATTCTTATAACCCTTTTATGCTGTATGGATGCTTTGTCCTAATAAAAGGGAGCCCTTGACCTTCTATAATCTTGTCCATGACTCACATTTCTATAAAAACAAATCAAGATGTCACAATATCCATGGTCACTATATCAATATCAAATCAAAAGGCAAACTACTCCCTCGAAGGACAGCTGTACTATCATTTCTGTAATTAATAGACTACTCCCTCAAAGGACAGCTATTCAAAAGCCCTTATATTAAACAAAAATCTAGACCACTCCCTCGAAGGACGGCTATGACTAATCTGGCAATAAATAGCACTATTTTAGAAGCTTCCCGCATTGATCAACTTCACAACTAACCACCAAGCAAATGACATCTCTATGCAGGCTTCCCGCATTGATCAGTCTGCACCTAAAAAAAACAAAAAAAAACAAAAAACAAAAAAAAAGAGTCATGGACGTGACTTGTAGTTGTCTCAGGGTCTCCTATAAAAAGGGGCAAAGTTATCTCTGCTCTTAAAATGGGTTACCCTTTTTCCTCCTCCTATCACCTGCTCAAGGGACTTCGAGCTCACTTTAATGTCAAAGTGATTCGATTACCGCTCTAACATACCTATGGTCAACGACGTCACGCATGAATGAGGCTCTTGGTTCTCATAACCCCTATCTATGCTATCTTTTTGGTCCTTGTCAATGAAAGAGCAATATGCTTTTCACTTCTTCTGCACTTTGGTCACATTCATCTTCATCACTTGTCAATCGAATCAACTCAACTCTCTTTTCAGACCACTCCCATAGCCTATTCACCCTAGTTTCTATGGACACCAATACACATAGAAACTATTGACCCACCACAATTTATGTTAAGCATAAACCAATACTTGCTGAAGCATAAATAGACCTCAATTCATTTTTAGCATACATCCATCACGAATATGGAATATTGCTAGGGATGAAAGACCTCTCGACCAATGTTTCAGAATACACCATTTGGAAAAAGCTGCAACATCTCTTCTCCTCATCATTTCATCATAACCAAGACCAATCTATCAACCATTTTGACCACCTGTCTACTACTCGGACCCTTTGTCTGAACTACATTGGTCTGAGGCCCTTCCACAGGGGCTATGTAGGCAACACTCAGTTGACATGGGGTCTTCTGGGGTTAGCTCAGCCACATCCTTTCGCCCATTCCTCCCCTCGACCACTGACCATTGGAGATCATGTCTATCTCCTTCAACCTCGACCACTTCCAAGACACTATTGCCTTGGTTGTTTTTGCATGTATGCTATCTCATGACTAGTTAGCAGAATTGTGCGCAAACTTTTTTAGACCCTCACAAGTATCGGATCGCAAGCCAGTTGATCTGCACTACTTGTGACTTTTTCGTGTTTCTAGGAGCACTTCCTAAGCCCGAGATACCTAGAACGCGATGACCCATTGGAGCTTCCACTTCGATTGAATAACCCGATCAACAGACGACTAAATGCTGGGGCCCAGTTATTTCAATTTTGGCACTCCTCAACCCTTGACCTGCGACACTTTAACCTAACCATCTTGTGCAGTGGTATGCACGCAATCACGCCTTTTGCAGCATTCACCCTCACCCCTTTTTCATCCACTCTTTGTCAAATCAGCACCCGATTCCCAGTTCTCTTCCCTCGACTCCTGCTTTGAGGGGGAATACCTCATCCATAATCGGGGAAATCCGCTACCTATTTTTGTCTTGCAGTTCATTCGAACAACCAACAAGATGAAATCAACCTTATCCCTCACCTGGGGCAATTACTCCTATTTTTGTCTTGCAGTTCGTCCAGAACAACCAACAAGACAAAAAGGGGCAAATGTAGACACCAAAATTATGTCGACTCCCCTGGTCATCCCCTATTTTATTCTTCTTCGCCTATTTAACCCTTGTCGATCACTTTTTCCACTAGCCTTGGCCCTGGCAGCATGTAAAAATGAGCACAGAGCTAAAACTAGACTCTATCCCCATTGTGCACCTGCCGACGACGGTCATTACCCAGCCGATGTCGCTGATGTCGGTCACTTATCAGCCAACGTCGGCAATCCTGCCGATGTCGGTCACCTTACCGTTACCCATTTTCAGTTATCATTCAGTTCCCAATCGGTTTCTCGATCGTCTCTCGAACCGTCTCTCGAACCATCCCTCACCTTCATCAGCGTCTGTCGATCAATCCCGAAGGCTAATCAATTAATTAATCAATCGATCCCGAACTCTGACATTCACAGACTCTTACGACCAATCAGCTCTGATGATCAACCAACTCCAACGTTCGACCAATCTGCATTCACTTCGATCAACATACGGCAACGCTTCGATGACTTCAATCATGGCTTTTATCACGTCTTCTGACAGGTAAGTATTTCCTTTGTTTGTTTTTATTTCTTTCTGGTTATTATTTGTTTGTTATTTCTATTTCTATCACCCTGGATCTTCAGACCGTAGACCTGAACCCTGAGTCCCTTCTTTACATCTCTGCCCATTATCCAAATCTATAACTCTGTCCAGACTCGACCAAAACCCCCAGACCCTGTCTAAACTTGACCTACTTTGACTAGACCCTGTCTAAACCCTATCCCAAACTTGACCAAGACCCTATCCCGACTCTACCAGACCTTCTGCAAAACCCCCAGACTCTGTCCAGAACTTGACCCGACTGACGCCGGTCACTACCCCGATCGACGCCGGCACTTTAACCGACGCCGGCACTACAGAGACCGACATCAGTGACTGCACAGAACAGTTTACTTCATTATCAGGTATGCATTTTATTTTCTATCTTTTATTTTTGTCATTTTATCCTTCATTATATCTACTTCAGTCTAATATTCTGCTTTTTTATCAGTGGGTTGATATCCTTCTAGGAAGTCTTCATACTTTCGAGATCGGGCGTTCGCCTGACAGCCCACCATATCTTTGACTAACGTTTTTCCGTGTTTTAGTCTCTTTTCTTCTCAGGTGTCATTCCTCCACAGCCAAAGAGGAGAACCTTCCAACATCTGATTTCGGTGTGCATGACTTTATCAGGTATCTTCTAGCCTTGACCATTTCTTTCAGTTCTTATTTCTTCTTTGAATGTAGAAAGCAATTTTGCATAAAAATGAATGCAAAATTGCTTTCTACATTCAAAGAAGAAATAAGAAACTGAAAGAAATGGTCAAGGCTAGAAGATACCTGATAAAGTCATGCGCACCGAAATCAGACGTTGGAAGATTCTCTTCTTTGGCTGTGGAGGCATGACACCTGCGAAGAAAAGAGACTGAAACACAAAAAAAATGTTAGTCAAAGATATGGTGGGCTGTCAGGCGAACACCCGATCCTAGAAGTACGAAGAATTCCTAGAAGGATATCAACCCACTGATAAAAAAGTAGAATATTGGACTAAAGTAGATATAATGAAAGAAAAAATGATAGAAATAAAGGATAGAAAATAAAATGTGTACCTGATAATGAAATAAACTGTTCTATGCAGTCATCGATGTCGGTCTCTGTAGTGCTGGTGTCGGTTAGGGAAAGTGCCGGCGTCGGTCGGGGTAGTGACCGGCGTCAGTCAGGTCAAGTTCTGGACAGAGTCTGGGGGTTTTGCAAAAGGTCTGGTAGAGTCGGGATAGGGTCTTGGTCAGGATCGGGATAGGGTCTGGATAGGGTCTAGTCAAAGTAAGGTCAAGTTTGGACAGGATCTGGGGGTTTTGGTCGAGTCTGGATAGAGTTATAGATTTAGATAGTGGGCAGAGATGTAAAGAAGGGACTCAGGTTCAGGTCTACGGTCTAAAGATCTGGGGTGATAGAAATAGAAATAACAAACAAATAATAACCAAAAAGAAATAAAAACAAACAGAGGAAATACTTACCTGTCAGAAGACATGATAAAAGCCATGATTAAAGTCGTCGAAGCGTTGCCGTAAGTTGATCAAAGCGAATGCAGATTGGTCGAATGCTAGAGTTGGTTGATCGTCAGAGCTAATTGGCTGCAAGAGTCTGTGAATGTCAGAGTTCAGGATTGATTGATTGATTGATTAGCCTTCAGGATTGATCAGCGAACGCTGATGAAGGCGAGGGACGGTTCGAGAGACGGTTCGATAATCGATCGAGAAGCTGATTGGGAACTGAATGATAACTGAAAATGGGTAACGGTAAGGTGACCAACGTCGGTAGGATTGCCGATGTCAGCTGATAAGTGACTGACGTCGGTGACGTCGGCTGGGTAACGACCGTCATCGGCAGATGCACAATGGGGATATAGTCTAGCTTTAGCTCTGTGCTCATTTTTACATGCTGCCAGGGTCAAGGCTAGTGGAAAAAGTGATCGACAAGGGTTAAATAGGCGAAGAAGAATAAAAGAGGGGATGACCAGGGGAGTTGACACAATTTTGGTGTCTACATTTGCCCCTTTTTGTCTTGTTGGTTGTTCTAGACGAACTGCAAGACAAAAATAGGAGTGATTGCCCCAGGTGAGGGATAAGGTTGATTTCGTCTTGTTGGTTGTTCGAATGAACTGCAAGACAAAAATAGGTAGCGGATTACCCTAATTATGGATGAGGTATTCCCCCTCAAAGTAGTAGTCGAGGGAAGGGAACCAGGAATCGGGTGCTGATTTGACAAAGAGTGGATGAAAAAGGGGTGAGGGTGAATGCTGCAAAAGGCGTGATTGCGCGCATACCACTGCACGAGATGGTTAGGTCAAAGTGTCGCAGGTCAAGGGTCGAAGAGTGCCAAAATTGAAATAATCGGGCCCCAGCATTTAGTCATCTACTGATCGAGTTATTTAATTGAAGCGGAAGCTCCAATGGGTCGTTGCATTCTAGGTATCCCAGGCTTAGGAAGTGCTCCTAGAAACACGAAAAAGTCACAAGTAGTGCGGATCAACCGGCTTGCGATCCAATACTTGTGAGGGTCCAAAAAAGTCTGCGCACAATTCTGCTAACCAGTCATGAGATAACATACATGCAAAAACAACCAAGGCAACATGGTCTTGGAAGTGGTCGAGGTTGGAGGAGATAGGCATGATCTCCAATGGTCAGTGGTCGAGGGGAGGAATGGGCGAAAGGATGTGGCCGAGCTAACCCCAGAAGACCCCATGTCAACTGAGTGCTGCCTACATAGCCCTGATCATAGGGCCTCAGGCCAATGTAGTTCTCCCTAGAAGGGAGGGAGGGACAAAGGGATAGCATGGGTCGTGGTCAAGGGTAAGGTTATGGTTAAAATAAGGAAAGAAGGTTTGTCCATCAGAGAGACGAACAAACGAGAATGGTTGAGCTAACCCCAAAAGACGGTCGTGTCATCTGAGTGCTGCCTACATAGCCCTGGTCATAGGGCCTCAGACCAATGTAGTTCTCCCTATAAGGGAGGGAGGGACAAAGGGATAGCATGGGTCGTGGTCAAGGGTAAGGTTATGGTTAAAAGAAGGAAAGAAGGTTTGTCCATCAGAGAGACGAACAAATGAGAATGGTCAAGCTAACTCCAGAAGACAGTCGTGTCATCTGAGTGCTGCCTACATAGCCCCTGTGGAAGGGCCTCAGACCAATGTAGTTCAGACAAAGGGTCTGAGTAGTAGACAGGTGGTCAAAATGGTTGATAGATTGGTCTTGGTTATGATGAAATGATGAGGAGAAGAGATGTTGCATCTTTTTCCAAATGGTGTATTCTGAAACATTGGTCGAGAGGTCTTTCATCCCTAGCAATATTCCATATTTGTGATGGATGTATGCTAAAAATGAATTGAGGTCTATTTATGCTTCAACAAGTGTTGGTTTATGCTTAACATAAATTGCGGTGGGTCGATAGTTTCCATGTGTATTGGTGTCCATAGAAACTAGGGTGAATAGGCTATGGGAGTGGTCTGAAAAGAGAGTTGAGTTGAGTCGATTGACAAGTGATGAAGGTGAATGTGACCAAAGTGCAGAAGAAGTAAAAAGCATATTGCTCTTTCATTGACAAGGACCAAAAAGATAGCGTAGATGGGGGTTATGAGAACCAAGAGCCTCATTCATGCGTGACGTCATTGACCATAGGTATGTTAGAGCGGTAATCGAATCACTTTGACATTAAAGTGAGCTCGAAGTCCCTTAAGCAGGTGATAGGAGGAGGAAAAAGGGTAACCCATTTTAAGAGCAGAGATAACTTTGCCCCTTTTTATAGGAGACCCTGAGACAACTACAAGTCAAGTCCATGACTCTTTTTTGTTTTTTTTGTTTTTAGGTGTAGACTGATCAATGCGGGAAGCCTGCATAGAGATGTCATTTGCTTGGTGGTCAGTTGTGAAGCTGATCAATGCGAGAAGCTTCTAAAATAGTGCTATTTATTGCCAGATTAGTCATAGCCATCCTTCGAGGGAGTGGTCTAGATTTTTGTTTAATATAAGGGCTTCTGAATAGCTGTCCTTCGAGGGAGCAGTCTATTAATTACAATAATGATAGTACAGCTATCCTTCGAGGGAGTAGTCTGCCTTTTGATTTGATATTGATATAGTGACCATGGATATTGTGACATCTTGATTTATTTTTATAGAAATGTGAGTCATGGACAAGATTATAGAAGGTCAAGGGATCCCTTTTATTAGGACAAAGCATCCATACAGCATAAAAGGGTTATAATAATTGTTAAGAGGAATAGGGTTGAAAGGAAGTAGGACTAAGAGGACGGGGATTGTTCAAGGGACGAGCTCAAGTTAAGTGTCAAGTGAACAAGTACTTGACTAGCAGTAGAACGGTCGCAGATGAAAGGCATAAAAGGGCTCAGGGTCTGATAAGTCCCTGGTGTATGCTTGTGCATGATAAGTTTCGAGTCAATTAGGAGCAAACTTGCCCCATTTGCCTCTTTCCAGATTGGTCAGGTGTTGATTGATGAGTGGATGTGAAGTTGGTTGATATGGTTGTTGATTGATCGAGACTGGTTGAATGTTTTAATAAAAAGGTTGGTTGAATGTTTGGTTGAGATTTGGTCATTTGATAGTTGGTCAATGGTTGGTCGAGGGTTGATTGGTTGGTATTTGGTCTTTGGTTGGGTCGAATGTTTGGTTGAGGTCGGGTTAAATGTTTGGTTGCTAGTCTGGTTGAGGCTAAGTTGAAAGAGTGATTGATATGTGGTCGAGACTGGGTTGGAAGGTTGGTCGAGGCGTGGATGAAGGTTGAATTCCCCCAGCAGCTAGGGAGAATGTTTGATGGATTGGTTAAGGTTGATTGAGGCTTAGTGGTCAGATGGATTGTGTTGATGTCGAATAAGGGGGTTAAAGGCGGCGAAGGGACCCTAGTCTGGCGTGGAGATCCTGATTCAGGTGACGAGGTTTGAGAAACATGGGTTGGTGTTGATGATTTGTCAGAGGGGTGGTCAAGAGGATCTTTTATGAGAAGGGAATCCTTTCTCCGTTGTTGATGATTGACAGCTTTGAGAGTGCAACAACGCTTAGTGTCATGTCCCGGAGTGTGATGATAGTGGCAGAATTTAGAGTTGTCGAACCAAGATGGCCTTGATCTGAGAGTTGATGAGTGGGGCGGTATTGAAGGTTTATTGACGATGTAGTCGAAAAGAAGGGTGTCATTCCCTAGACATTGGTGAATTATGACCTTGAGGACACAACAATGTTCAGTGTCATGTCCAAGCGTGCGATGATATGCACAAACCTGAGTGTCGTTGAACCATGGGGTTTTGGTCTGAGAGATTGATATGGTCTAAGTGGCAGGAGATAGATACGAGAGGACTGCAACAATTGCCGTAACAACAAGGCATAAGAACCTGCTAATGGGTCTGGATGTTTTGTTGTAGTGAGAGTTGGTGACTTTGGTTCGGGAGGCGTAAGATGCATAGGTTGATGGTTTGGAGGAGATATAAGTCTGACGGATTGATAGAGTAATGGAGGTGACTTGCCTTTGTGAGGTATGGGAGTGGGAAGCACTCCGAGTAAAGTAGATGGATGTGGGCCCAAGATTGAAGGTAATGATGAAGGTGGGAGAGGAGGCCTCCGGTGTGGTTTAGTAGCCTTCTTTGGTTTGAGTTGAGGGCCACCATTGTGCGAGGCGAGATTAGATGTGGGATGAACACCGAGAGGTTTAATCTCTTTGGGCATGATGGACGCCTGCGCGGGTTTGGACTTAAATGTGGATGGTTCTTCTCTCGATGGAGAAGAGATAAGAGGAAAGAGTGCCAGAGTAGTCATGGCTTCTGCGTGTGGTTGAGGAGTCAAAAAGGTATGATCATCTATGGATGATAAGAAGGATGAAGGCGAGGCAGCTGGTGTTGATGTGGTCAAAGCGTCCTCCAATATGGGAGAAGTCGATGGAGGACAAGTAGGAGAAGAAAGTTCTTCTATCTACAGAAGATGAACGGAAGAAGATGGCTCTTCTACCTGTGATGGAGGTTGGTTAGGGACAAGAGAAAAGATAGTGTTGACCGTGTGTATATCATGGTCTTGAGAGTCATTGGTCATGGTTTGGACATTGTCTTGAGTAGGCGGGTGATTAGGAAAGGGTTGCTTGAAAATGTTGAGGTTTTGGTTAGGCGGTGCGTTCGGGTTGTCCAAGATAAGATCCCCCTTGTCTAACATGTCCTGGACGATGTTTTTGAAAGTTTGACAGTGATCTGTGTCATGGCCTTTGACACGGTGATAGTTGCAAAAGTGATTCTCCCTGTACCATGCAGGGATAGGTGTTGAGGGGTCGAATTGATGTGGTCAGATTGAAGGGAGATTGAGGACCCCCTGCTTGACGAGTTTATCCAAGACAGAGGCATATGACTCCCCAATTGGAGTGAATTGACACTGTATGGATTTACGTTGAAAATGTTTATTGATGTAGTCTAATGTTGAAGATGATGGTCGGTTGGTTATTGTTGAAGATGATGGTCTAAAGATGACAGTGTTTGCTGACCCCTTGGATTGAGAGTGGGTAGGAGAAGGTCTGGAAGAAGAATGGTCATTGGTTCTTGTGTTGGTGTTACACAATTTGACCTTATCTTCTTCAATGGCGTGGAGTTCAAGCTTTCGGGCCATGGTGAAGGCCTCGTCAAAAGTGTGGAATGTTTAAACCCGCAAGGTGGACAAGATGTGACTGGCACATGCTCAGGAAAAGAGCTCAATGAGCTTGGGTTGAGGCAAGGAGAAAGAGAGCTGGTTAATCAGGCCTCTCCAACGGGTGACAAAATCGACTATTGATTCGTCGTCAAATTGCCTAATAGAGTAAATGTCTATGATCGAGACTTGTTTAGTGATATTGATTGAGAAATGGTCAACAAATAATTGGGTGAGTTGAATGAATGAAAAGATAGAATGTCTGGCAAGAGAGCTATACCAATCAAGGGTAGGGCCAGAAAGAGACATAGGAAACGTGCGTAGAAGCAACGCATCGTTGTGGGCGATAAGGTAAAAGGCATGTCTCAATGCCCGTAGATGTTGTTGTGGGTCTTCCTTACTCTGAAAGTGAGTAAATTTAGGAAGCTCCCAATGGTTGGGGTATGGTCGGATAGGGACAGAAGGATGGATGGGCTCATTGTAAATTTGGTCATATGAAGAGACATTACTTGAACCGGAGATAGAAGCTTCGAGACTAGACATTTTATCCATCAGCATCTTGATGATGTCTGCTGACAGATTGGTGGACGGAGTGCCCCCTAGGTTGTAAGGCGCTTGAAAGAGGCTAGAAGAGGCGTACGACGTAGTCAGTTGTACCAGTAAGGGTGCAACGTACGGATGACTAGTCGCAGGGACAGAAGTGGAGGCCAAAGGTGGTTGAGTTATGAAGGTAGAAGGCATAGGCTGACTAGATACCGCCAAAGGAGGTTGTATAGCGGCATGGGAAAAAGAGGAGGTAGGCACTCCTGCATATATAGGCGCAAGAGTGTGTGGGGTTGAGACAATCAAGTTTCGGTATGATGTAGAACTTGGTTGAATTGCGTGTGGTTGAGGGGGTAATGGAACCCCGATGAAGGTCGGTCTAAAAATAGATGTGGAGGCCAAACTTTCCATATTGGCCATGGTCGGGTTAATGGTTGAGGCGAAAGGCTGAGTCGTAAAAGGTTGGGTGGCAAATGGTGTTGATGTCGTTGCCACATCACCCGAAAGGTCTCGCGTTGGGTTTCTCACGAGATAGTTTTGGAGGGCTGCGGTATTGAGGTCCAAGAATCTTGCAAAATCTTGGTCCCCTTCTGGGACAATAGGCGTTTGGGTCGGGGATGGTCTGGTAGGAGTTCTTTCGGTCTCCGAGTGGAACTCCATTATAAGATTGGTTATAGACGGGGTAGGTGAAAGCGGTTGACGTCTAGCGTGGTCAAGAAGAGCCTTAGTTTGACTGCGTGTCAAAACCATTCAAGGCAAGGAAGAACGTCCTCACAAGCTTAAACAAGCAGATAAAAAAGATGAAGACACAAGCAGATCCTAAAACCCTAGAAGTAAATTATTAGGATTATAGTGGCTTATGCCTTAGATGAGTGTTTGGGAAGATTGGCTTTTGAGTCAGGTCTTAGAAGAAGCAGTCTATGGATGGTTTTGGGTTTTTTTATGGTGCTCAAGAAGTCTGTGTTAGCTTCCGTACATGCCTGGTGCTAAGGAGCAAGCTCCCCTCACTTCATGATTCCAGTGGTTAGCTGGTTTCGCTTAGCTAAAATATACTTCCACTATAGTTTAGACTCTGCCAGAGAACAGAGTTGGCTTTCCCCTTGGTGATGAAATCCAAGTAAGATCACTGGGACAGGTAAGGTATCCGCTGTGGGATGAAATCCCAGTCGGGCCTTGTCTCAGGTAAGTTAAAATGTTTGTTTTGTGCAAGTGGTTCGGTCGTGTAACATCAAGTGATCTAGATTAATTTAATATGCGGTTTAATTACTATGTGTGGTCTAAGAGATGCAGGCAAATAGAAATGAATGCAAAGTGTTTTAATGCCCAAGTCAAAATGTTTGTTCGTATGAAGATGAATGGAGAAAGAGTCGAAGAATATGAGATTTAGCTAGTCTAGAAGTGCAAGAAAGAAAGAAATGTTCTTTTTAGTCCTACTTATGATGTCGTTTAAGAAGAGACGAAAGGAGGCAAAAAGGAAGGAACCTAATGTACCTATATGAATGAAAGAAAGAAAGAACCCAAGGAAGGCCCTAGGGTCCCACCGGGCGTGCCAGAATGTTTCTATGCAAAATTGCTTTCTACATTCAAAGAAGAAATAAGAAACTAAAAGAAATGGTCAAGGCTAGAAGATACATG
Organism: Torreya grandis; assembly: GCA_037957365.1. Lineage (NCBI taxonomy): Eukaryota > Viridiplantae > Streptophyta > Pinopsida > Cupressales > Taxaceae > Torreya > Torreya grandis. The sequence goes on along the minus strand of JARHVA010000922.1, from coordinate 1,048,032 downwards.
ATAAAGTCATGCGCACCGAAATCAGACGTTGGAAGATTCTCCTCTTTGGCTGTGGAGGAATGATACCTACGAAGAAAAGAGACTGAAACACAAAAAAAATGTTAGTCAAAGATATGGTGGGCTGTCAGGCGAACGCCCGATCCTAGAAGTACGAAGACTTCCTAGAAGGATATCAACCCACTGATAAAAAAGTAGAATATTGGACTAAAGTAGATATAATGAAAGAAAAAATAATAGAAATAAAGGACAAAAAATAAAATGCGTACCTGATAATGAAGTAAACTATTCTGTGCAGTCCCCGATGTCGGTCTCTGTAGTGCCGGCGTCGGTTAGGGAAAGTGCCGACGTCGGTTAAAGTGCCGACGTCGGTCGGGGTAGTGACCGGCGTCGGTCAGGTCAAGTTTTGGACAGAGTCTGGGGGTTTTGTAGAAGGTCTGGTAGAGTTGGGATAGGGTCTTGGTCAGGATCGGGACAGGGTCTGGACAGGGTCTAGTCAAAGTAAGGTCAAGTTTGGACAGGATCTGGGGGTTTTGGTCGAGTCTGGATAGAGTTATAGATTTGGATAGTGGGTAGAGATGTAAAGAAGGGGCTCAGGTTCAGGTCTATGGTCTGAAGATCCGGGGTGATAGAAATAGAAATAACAAACAAATAATAACCAGAAAGAAATAAAAACAAACAGAGGAAATACTTACCTGTCAGAAGACATGATAAAAGCCATGATTGAAGTCGTCGAAGCGTTGCCGTAAGTTGATCAAAGCAAATGCAGATTGGTCGAATGTTGGAGTTGGTTGATCGTCAGAGCTGATTGGTTGCAAGAGTCTGTGAATGTCAGAGTTTGGGATCGATCGATTGATTGATTGATTAGCCTTCGGGATTGATCGGCAGACACTGATGAAGGCGAGGGACGGTTCTAGGGACGGTTTGATAACTGATCAGGAAACCGATTGGGAATTGAATGATAACTAAAAATGGGTAACGGTAAGGTGACCGACGTCGGCAGGATTGCCGACGTCGGCTGATAAGTGACCGACGTCAGCGACGTCGGTCGGGTAACGACCGTCGTCGGCAGATGCACAATGGGGATATAGTCTAGCTTTAGCTCTGTGCTCATTTTTACATGCTGCCAGGGTCAAGGCTAGTGGAAAAAGTGATCGACAAGGGTTAAATAGGTGAAGAAGAATAAAATGGGGGATGACCAGGGGAGTCGACACGATTTTAGTGTCTACACATGCATACTTTCAAGCAAAGTATAGACTTGTACGACCATCCCATATAGCTAAGGCCATGAGAAAGAGGAAGAGGGAATAATATGGGTTTTATAAGAATTACATAGAAAAATGAATCAAAATATACCCAAAATCAATCTCTTCCATTCACCTTTCTTGTTTGCACATAGGGAGAACCCTTCAAGTTTGTAGGTGGTACGACCATGAAAGAGAAAATATAAGTCTGAAATTTTGGATAAAGAAATTAAATTTAGAGATATTAATTTTAGATAATTTTATTCTCAAATTATCCATCTCTCCTTCATGAATCATATATTTTAATTCAAGGCATACATCAATAGTCTTGGATCTAGGAAGGTAGTCAATTTTCTACAATTTCTCCTCATCATGGCATCATATCAAGAAAATTCAAGTTTTTAGGGATTATCATAGACATGAATCACCATTACATAGTAGCCATCATTCATTTTTCACAGGTGTGTGGACAAAATAGAGCTCAATAATAGGTCTACAATGCAAATCTATAGTCTAGATGCTTCTAAAGGAGATTGTACGATCAATGAGAGAGAAATCAACATAAATATTTCTTGGAGTATTATTTATAGGTTTACATAATTTTCACATGTCCTATAATCAATATTCTCAAAGGTTTCATGAATCCTCATAGTCAAAAAGTAACTAATGACTCTCAAAATCATCTCAAAGGAGTCACTATTTAATAAATTATAAGGAAAATTAGCATGTTTTAAGGTTTTAACAAACTCCTAGGTTTCCTTTTTATCATCTTATACTTCTTCAAAGTCCTTAAAATTTATATGGTTTGAATATGATATGCTCATACTTTCTTAAGATCCTAAAAATGGTCTTGACATATAATTTCCATGCCTTAAACACCTCCATCTTGTTACCTTCATCCTCACTATTTTGTGACTGCCATTCCTTACTACTATAAAGCTTGTATATCATTCCATCCTTAGTTATATAAGTTTCCATGTTCCATTCATCATCTCACCACCCTTCCATCCTCTCCCATCCCATGAAAACACTATCAAGAAGGAGTTATAAGGGATAGAGACCATCATGAGTATGAAGACTGTAAGGACCTTGAAAACCCTACTAAACTATCATAAAACATTCACCTACAAAAATAAAGTATAGTCAATGTTTTTTCATGAAATACAAAGGAAGATAAAGAAGGTGTCTTTTGAAGTTATTTAATCAAACTATCTCATCAAGATACAACAAGATAAGGACAATGATCATATCATGTTTTGAGCCTTCCTTAAGGCCAATTTTAGACTCTATCCATACAAATGGACATACATAGCCACCTACAGTTGAGGAAAGATATAATCACTTTTTGAGGTTGTAATCATGATCCAAATACATGAGTGAATATGGAAAATCAATAATGATGATGACCCATATTATGACTCCATTCATGTCAAAAATCCTCAAGAGGTAGTCATATGATTCTAATTAAGTGTCTTGAGACACCTACAGGCCTATTCTTGTTAGAGGTACAATCAATAAGAGTGGGGGTTAATCATTAATTCTATATAATCTAATTTAATTTCCAATTCTTAAACATTCAACACATATAATCATGATGCATACAAATTAACCATTACAATGACCAAGGAGTATATAACAAGATCAAACACATAATACATGATATATGTGGGAAAACCTCTTGGGGGATAAAACTCATTGGACCCTATAAGATGGACTACAATCCTATAAAGACAAGATTCAAGTTTTTAAAATATCATCAATTATTGAAGGAACACCCATCCCAAAAGGAGGAAACAACCCCCTAGGTAACCAAGTACCAACCTAGCTACTTTGATATGATATCCACCTCTGATATGATGTCTTATATACCTGATGATGGACTTTTCATACTTTCTCTCTTTCCCCTTTACACTCTCACAAACTTTCACACATAAATAATGCATCCAAAACACCCATTTCAGATAACTCTTCACTTATTATCACATACAAAATCATAAAACCTAAAAAAAATCTATCATAAAATCAAAAACATGAACTTTAGGTCATGTACACACTATTAAACCTATTTTCAATCCATCCACTAAGCACACTCACTCAATCAACCTCTAGGGCTTATTCACTAGATCTACCTCTTCTAGGCTCATTAGGTCCAATAACCTATGTGTTTAGCTTCATCACCTTGATTAGACAAGCATGAATAATATTATTCAATATTTTTTGGTCCTCACTAACCTAACCTTATCTTTCAAAGGTTCTCTCCTTCACTTGAATCCACACTTCCACAACTAGCACAATTAGTCCAATCAAACCTTATACTTATACCACTCTCTTCCTTTAACCCACATGTCAGGAGTCTAGAACAACAAACATGCTCTGACTCAACTCGTTAGGATCTTGCTCCTCAGATAGAGCACAGTATGATTAACAAATATATAAGCAATTGAATATGCGGAAATAACCAGAAACACAAGTAACTAGAATTCACCAATAGCACAGAATATGAGAGACAATACACTATCTTGTATTAACAATATACAGAAAAGAATACATCAAAGAGCCGCCACACTCTTTCACCTTACAGAGATTCGCCACACCTCAAGTGTACAGTAATTCTTCTCACACACACTCTCCTACACAAAAACGGTCCCAACAACCAACTCACACACAGAATTGGTGTTCACCTCACCAACCAGTCAGTAATAACCCTGCCGGTACATCAAGCAATCTATAGCACTTCAAGCTGATCTCTCATGAACCTGCAACCTGCAATTCAAAGACCAAACTTACATGTAGATCTCCAATGAGCTTGCAACAACCTGCAACTCATAGATCTTACAACTAGAAGGAACTCTTCCTTTCTATCTCATGCCTTAAACAATACATGCCAATGGGTCTATAAATAGATCCCTAACTCAAACAATAACTAGGACTCTTAATTTAGACAATTATCCTCGCAGCCCAAGACTCTGACTGGTCTTGACATGCAAACTCATAGTTCACTTAACTAACTGTCCGTGAAATGAACACTTCGGGAACACACAGGCGACCGACGTCGGTCCCTGCTGGTCTGGTTCTGCCGACGTCGGCCGACTTCCTGCCGTCGCCGGTGGCCTTCTGCACTGGATTCTGCCGACGTCGGTCATGCTGCCAACGCCGGTTCCTGTAGAACTCAGCAACCCTCTGTTCCTAGTTTGCAAAGGTTGAAGCTTTTAGCTCCACAACCTAACAATCTCCCACTTGGAGATAAACAGCTGCAACCTGTACCTGTACCTGTACACCGTCTAGTTTGTTTCCTTGGCTTTGTATCCCTCCTCAAGATCACTCTTGAAGACCAACCACCACAAAATCCGTGATGCAAAATCTGTCATCCAAATTACCTGCCACATCTGCATCTACAACCATGTAGAAAAAGAACTTGACCCTGCATAGCATGTGCACCTGCTGCTGGTCCCACTGAACTGCCCTTCAGTATTACTCTCCCGGATTGACTCCAAACTTGTGACAACTCCCACTGCTTGGGAAAACTCAGGTTTAGTACATACCATGCACTCAACCTCATTATGTGAATCAAGACACCTGTTCTATGAACTGTCTAACCATCGGTGTGCTAACCGGCTTCACACAATCATCCTGAAACAAAGTCAACAAGACCTCCATGTCTCTAGAACACACTCATGCCAAAGAATCTTGCTGCTCCCAGATTCTCCATGACAAACCCCTGAACTAGCTTTACCTTTAGTTCAGAAATACCTGTATATGTAACCCTGCAACAAGCACATCATACAGAAAATAGAATAGTGTAGCTAATACTATCCAACCTGGTAAAGAGAAACACAATGATCAAACCTCCATTGCCCTGCAGCTAAAACAAGATCATATACCCTGATCTTCCATCTCACGTATCCATTTCCGCTCTTCTTCATCCTCAACATCCATTCGTCTCTCAGTGCTTACTTCCAGCTGGCAACACTACCCAAAACACCTGTTTGGTTCTCCTCCAAGGAATCACATCCTCATCCATGCCAAGCTCCCACTGTTTCCTAGATCTACCTGTTCTGCTTCTTCAATAACTTCCTGGTCCTATGCCATAAGTGAGCAACAAGTAGTGTAAAGAAGGGAAATGACGAATTTAAGAACTTACTTACACCTTCAGTCCTCCATATGGGCGCTTGAGATTCCATGACAACTAGCTGTCCACCCAAAATTCGTCTCAGTAACCGATGGCGGTCACATCTCAGTCTACAGCCGACCGATGTCGGATCCCTGCGACTGCCTTTCTGCCGACGTCAGTTTCTCCTGGCCGACGCCGATCCTTTTCTGCCCTGAGTCACCGACGTCGGGCTGCACATAGCCGACGTCGGTCCCTGTCTAGACGCCGACGCCGGTTTTCCTGCCGACGTCGGTCTCTGTGTTTTTCTTGTGAGACCTGACTTTTTCCCACGAGCTCATTTTGGATCAAAACCTTGTCCAAATCACCTTTGCTCTGCTCAGAATTCCTCTGCACCTTGTGCTGAACTCTGTCCGTCACTTTCTCCTTGAAAACCAAGGCTTTCCCGTTCTTGTCACTAACATCGGATCCTCAAGAAACCTTACTTTCTTCTTGTGCATACAGAAACCACGATCCATGCCTTCCAAATCCGAAAGCATATTCTTTGACTCAAGAACCAGCATCTCCTTCTTATCTATGTGACCAAGCCTATCAAGCCACATCTCTGAATCTACAGCTGAAGTAGATAACCCAGAAAGAGAATCAGTAAAACAAGTAGATAGATAAAGCGTACCTACTTTCTTACCTCTAGCTATAACAAGTGTACCCTTGGTAACCTTCCAAGAGTCCGCTGTGAGAGTTACTGTGCAGCCCTCTTCACCCAAACTTCTAACAGAAATTAGATTCCGCTTCAGAACTGGGACATGCATGACCTCTTTTAACACCCATGTGTCACCTGTCTGCAATTTCAGCTTCACTTTGCCTTTGCCAACAATCTAACAAGGCTTACCATCCCCTACACAAATTTCTCCAAAGTCTCCCTGGACATACTCATGAAAAAATTCTCTATGTGGAGATGCATGAAAAGAGGCACCAGAATCTAATACCCAAGATTCTACTTTATCCAAAGAACATACCAGAGCATCCTGTGCAACGTAGCCTGCAACATCTGCTTCTTCTCCATGTTCTTCATGATGATCTTCACCCGATCTGCAATCTCTCTTTAAGTGCCCTTGCTTTCCACATTTCCAGCAGGTTATTCTGCCATACCTGGACTTGGATCTCTTGCCTGTCTTCGACCTTGATCTCCCACGCTCTGTCCTCTCTCTTGGCCTTCCTCTTCCTTCAACACTCAAAGCATTTCCAGATAATTCACCTGTGCTTTTCCTGCGTATCTCTTCATTCAATATTACACTCACAACATCATCCACTTTTAAGTCTTTTGAAGGAGACACAGTATTAGAAACTGCCATTACCAAACCTTCCCAACTTTCAGGTAATGAACACAAGATTAAGAGAGCTCTAAGTTCATCATCAAATACAATATTCACTGAACTTAACTGGTTTACCAAACCATGGAAATCACTAAGATGGCTATGAATAGATCCACCTTCCAACATTTGCAAATTAAATAAACGCTTCATAAGAAATACCTTGTTTGAAGCCGAGGGTTTTTCATATAAATTTGCCAAAGATTTCATCAACTCCACCGTTGTCTTACACTGTGATAAGCTAGAAATCACAGATGAATCAAGACTCAATCTAACAGATCCCAGAGCCTTCCGATCAAGAACCTCCCATTCTTCATCTTTCATATCCAAGGGTTTGCTAGCAACCCCACCCAACGGTAAGTACAAATCTTTCTGATACAGATAGTCCTCAATCTGCATCCTCCATAATTGGTAGTTCTTGCCATTAAACTTTTCCATTCGTAGTTGACTGCTTTCTGTCATTGCTCAACTCCCACTCAAACAGAAACCCTGTGAGTAACCTGTAATCAAAACACACTACCCAGATCTACACCAATCTGTTAGTATCCCAACCAAAAGCTCTGATACCAATTGTTGGTATCAAGCTCAAGAACCTACAACCAAGGCTCTGATACCACTTGTCAGGAGTCTAGAACAACAAACATGCTCTGACTCAACTCGTTAGGATCTTGCTCCTCAGATAGAGCACAGTATGATTACCAAATATATAAGCAATTGAATATGCGGAAATAACCAGAAACACAAGTAACTAGAATTCACCAATAGCACAGAATATGAGAGACAATACACTATCTTGTATTAACAATATACAGAAAAGAATACATCAAAGAGCCGCCACACTCTTTCACCTTACAGAGATTCGCCACACCTCAAGTGTACAGTAATTCTTCTCACACACACTCTCCTACACAAAAACGGTCCCAACAACCAACTCACACATAGAATTGGTGTTCACCTCACCAACCAGTCAGTAATAACCCTGCCGGTACATCAAGCACTCTATAGCACTTCAAGCTGATCTCTCATGAACCTGCAACCTGCAATTCAAAGACCAAACTTACATGTAGATCTCCAATGAGCTTGCAACAACCTGCAACTCATAGATCTTACAACTAGAAGGAACTCTTCCTTTCTATCTCATGCCTTAAACAATACATGCCAATGGGTCTATAAATAGATCCCTAACTCAAACAATAACTAGGACTCTTAATTTAGACAATTATCCTCGCAGCCCAAGACTCTGACTGGTCTTGACATGCAAACTCATAGTTCACTTAACTAACTGTCCGTGAAACGAACACTTCGGGAACACACAGGCGACCGACGTCGGTCCCTGCTGGTCTGGTTCTGCCGATGTCGGCCGACTTCCTGCCGTCGCCGGTGGCCTTCTGCACTGGATTCTGCCGATGTCGGTCATGCTGCCGACGCCGGTTCCTGTAGAACTCAGCAACCCTCTGTTCCTAGTTTGCAAAGGTTGAAGCTTTTAGCTCCACAACCTAACACCACATTGGTTAGCCAAGATGATTTATATATTTGAAACACACTTAACATAGGTAAATATACACATTACTGTGATAAAAAAACTTTTCATAGGTCATTCATTAACTCATTAGCCTGAAACCACCATTACGTCTTGGTAAGACCTAAAACAATTAGGCTTTCATATTCACATGGCACATGTAAGACTAGTTAGACCACCTTAATCCTTTAAAATTTATTAAAACACATCAAAAATATATTAAATATAAATTTTATCACTCTCATATGGGTCTATACAATTTGAAACACCAACTCAACACTTGAACCTATCAATTATGTCTCCTTGCTCTTTGGGCCTTCATACATAAGAAACATAGTCTCAAAATTTTGAAGTAAATACTAAAATATTTCACATATACATATGATTATATCACATGGGTAAAAAATTTATGAAATTTTAAACTACTTAATGTGATTTAGATACTTCAGCATAGGCTATAATCACTCAAAACTACTCTCTCAAAATGACCACTTAGGCTGGTCACACATAGTCAAAATATAGTTATACTATTTTAACTCTCCATATCTGGTCAAGGGAATATCATGAAATAATGCCTTATTATAATATTTTTATACTTATAAAACATATCCATACTCATTTTATTCTTCAATTTTACTCTAAACACCTTCAACTCACTCCTGCAACAAGGTCACTCAATTTGCCAGTCTATTCAACAAACACAATCAACTTATAAGTAATTTTTCACACTGAATATGGATTGGTCAAACCTCAAAAATAAAAAAAAATAGTATTCATGGAGTATAAAACATTATAAAATATTCATTTCATCTTAAAACTATAAAATACTACCAAGAACAACTCAAATATCCTTCTCAAATCATTTACAAAACATGGTCAAACACAGTCAAATTTGAAGGTCAATAACTACAACTATACAAACATTAAAAACTTATAACCAATTTTTATGGATGGGAACTGAATTTATATAAAAATTTTCTATTTATTTCATCATCACAATTTTCATATATCAAAATTTATGGCTCAAACACTATAGACTAGTTTTACCTTTATTAATTCAAATGCCAACAATCACTGTGTAAATGCAAATATTACAGACACGTGTCTTCATATCATGATCCATGAAAGCTATATAAAATGTTATCCATTTATATACTTGGGATTATCCTAGTATTTATCTTACATTTATTACCATTAATCTTAGATCTTCACTTTTGAGATCAAGCCACTTGGCAGTCTCATGTGTCCTCTGCGTACCTTGAAGTTATTCTCCAATGAACTTCTACCACTTGGCAGCCCCACATACATTCTAAGAATAATTCAAATTATTTAATTAATATTTACCATTGATATTTCATATATTCTACTGATATTGAGACACATTTCAGCCTCACTTTCTTTTTATGGACCCTACTTGTCAGACTCAATGCGCTTATGCCACTTGGCAATCCCGTGTGTATTCTGAGCACCTTGCTGAGTTGTTGATTTGATACACACCATTGGGTCACTATCTAAAAATATCACATGTTCAATTATATCCTTATTTTGTGATATTAAATTCTCACCATATATCTTCATCTCCTAATTAAATGCTCACCATAGATATTCAAAATCACAAAATTGGCTAAGTATGGGAACTTAGCGAAATCTATCTGAGAAGCCAACTTTACACCTTAATAACTTTTTATACACTCCATTTCTAATCTTAAAACTTGAACCATATTTTATCCTCACATAATGGAATCCATAAATGTATCAAAATTCTCTTGAAACCTTCACATGTGTGAAATATGGCATCATCAAATTGCTTACTCAACCTTATCTATCAAGATGACTACTTGAACCTAGACCTTCATATAACTAATCTGATGAATTTATTTCAATTCCACAAGTACTCCAAGTACTTAGTTTTAGGGACTCCATATCAATTTTAGTCCTACCTCATCACCAAATTGTATTCCATAATCACTTTGAATTCCTTTCACTTGTAATTCTACCTCATCACCAAATTAACTTTGAATAGATCCTTGACTTCATTATTTACTTTATACTTGTCAACAATGTATAAAATAGAAACTCTCAACTTTTATTCATGTCTATCATGGAAAATAGACCATATTTGGTCTCATTCTGATCTCTCCTAATATGATTAGGTTTCTTCAACCATTTGTGACCTCTTCCTTGCACACTAGGAGCTCCATACACCTTATTTTTCTTTAAGAATTCATTCAACTTGTTATTGCAATAACTATCAATGTGACCAAATTTATGACATATAAAATAAATAAGATCATTCATACCTTTTTTGTGATGATGATTTTGATCTTTTTTTGATTGATTTCTTCTTCTCTTGCATTCTCTAGCAATGTGGTTAAATTTATTGCATGCATAACAATGACTCTAGGATGAATATCTCAATGCATTAATCTATTTAGCCTATCTTATTTATTTCACTTTAGGAGCTTGATTAAACTTAACTTTCCTTGATGGTCTTTGCTTTTAGAACCTATAAATGTGACCAACTCTTAGACAACTATAGAAAAAAATGTCTTCAATAACTTTTGTTTAAATATAGAAGTAATCTCACTTTGACTATTTGCTTCTTATTACATAGTCCTTTGCCCTATGAGCAACAAGATGATAAAAAAAATGGTGTTGGAAATAGATACTGACAAGGGGGTAGGTGAATTGGTATAAAAAAATTCACATTCAATTCTAAAATCCATTCATCATACATCAATTTGATCTAGCAACATGAACATGAAATTTTATACATCCAAAGTATGAACAAGAGCATACATCATATGAACACATCATTTATGTGGGAAACCCTCTAGGGGAAGAAAACACATTCTCAATCCTATAAAACAATGGACTATAGTCCTATAAATATATCACAAACATGATACTTTTAGACCAACATCAACTGATCAAGAAACACCCACCCCTAAATTTAGTCTAGTGCCTACTAAACCTTTAGCTAGCTCCAACTAGCAAGGAGGCTAAAACACCATAGGTGATTAAGAACCCACTAAACCACCTTAGATCTAATTTCCACCACTACTTTGATGTCTTATAATCTTGATTATGAACTTCTCTTGCTCTAACACCTGTAGTCTACTTCTCTTCTCTAGGTAGGCACTCCTAGCTCATTCGCTCAACCAAGTCACCCTTTAGACTCTTAGGTCTAATGACTTGTTAGCTCATGAACCTAATTAGATAAACATTATTGATCCTCTTTACCATTTTATATTCCTCAATAACCTATCTCTACTCCTTGATTGAGCTCTTTTTTTCACATTAGTCCACACACCCACTTACTTCAAATAGACCAATTAAGCCTAGTATATATACCATACTCTCATCTAACACATTTTGGTCAGCCAAGATGCTTTCCATGATTGATATGTATTTTAAATATATCCTCATAAATTTTACATGAATGGGAAAATCTCTCCATAGGTCGGTCATAATCCAAAAGAATCTCAATTCTCCTTTAGATCTTAATTAGGCCTAATGCATTGGCCCTTCATTAGTACACGTTACACCTTGAACCTCTCGAATCATATTTAGCCTCTATCAACGAATTAAAAACATCAAAAATACCTACAATATATTATTTCTCACTCCTACATGAGTCCACAATAATTGGAACTCTAATTTATACATTGAACCAAACCATTCTAGATTACTCACCAATAAGCCTAGAAACATATAAAACACTATTTTCTAGAAATAAAGCACACAAATGATTTTATCAAACAACCTCCTAAAAAAATAAAATGGATAGATCCTCCATGACCTAAAAAATATTAATAAATCCATTAGTCACCATCACATAAGCAAAACAACTTCAAACCAACTCTCTCAAGATGACCACTCAGATTGGTCATACTCAGTCAAAATATAGTCAAACCAATTTGAATCTTCATATCTAATAAATAAAATAAAATGACATCCAATAAATTATCATAAATATTTTGGACTTACATAACAACATAAAACTCATTAAATACTCTAACACCAATCAAACAACATTAGACTTACTCATCCAAAATGACCACTTCGACTGCCTGTAGCTTCCAACAGTACAATCATGTAGATTTTATTGTATAACACATGAAAGGACACTTTAATAACATATATTCCAAATTCATAGATTCTATGTGATCTCTAAATCACTCTCACATAAATATTTATCTTGTTTTAGTAGCATCCATTGGTCTAACAAACTAATTCCTCATATCACTATATCACAATCTTCACTACTCAGATAAGCTAATTTGAAAGAACTAATTTAATTGTGTTTGAGAAAAATCACAAATTTAAAACCAATGGAACATAGATAATATGTCTTAAACAAATACCCAAAGTCATTTTATTAACACTTCCCTAAACACATATTGACTCTGCCTAGATATTTGTTCACTATTTGTCTTTTAGAGACTTTTTAGCTTGATTGACCAAAATAATTTGAATAATGACTATTTATTTCCAAAAAACCTCTAAAAACTTCAAGAATAAGTCCTGGCCTTCAAGCTCTAACAACTTACATGTATTGACCTAGTCAACTCTGCCTATAATACTAAAATCTTTAGAAACAAACTTATTTTTATACCTTCTGCTCACTACCCTAATACATCACTACCACTTGGATATTCCTAGAGGATTATGATATACCTTAAAATAGTCAAACTTATTAAACCAATACATTTTTGGCTATATCCAACAAGCTTTCTCCAATCAGGTCTAAGACTAGGCTTTTAAACCATTAAAACCTACTTACCTTCTTAACAATCATTAATAAAGGATAAGCCCTTAATAAATGAACTAATACTTATAAATACTTCTTAGGAACCCTCTCCACCTTTTAAAAAAGGATCAAGTCCCCATGCAAAGTCTACATGAGCTAATGAATGTGAGAACTTTCCTCTCAAGCTTAAAATGCACCATTCAAGCACCCTCTGAAGCTCATAAAGACTTTTCTTGAATTTTTCGCTCCTTCTCTAACATAAAACCTCATAAACATTATTAAAAAAACTTTATTGACCATATATAATGCAAATACAAGCTTTACCAACCTAAAAACACCCTTTGACCCTTCATAAGGTCTCACAAGCCCACCTAGGCCAATGGCCAAACTATCTTTTAAAACACTTTCCACCTCTTGAAAACCATATATATAACCTCTTATCACCTTATACATGTCCAAAATTAATAATTTAGGTACACTAAGTCCATATCTTGACAAATAATCCAAATCACTCAAGACCCCTTAGGCAATCGTATAAGATCAAGTCTACAAGGTACAAACTAAATTATATACCTCATGAAGGCCACATGAAGTCAACCCTTGACCATAAAAAACATCAAGAAAAAGTCAAACATCATCATACCAAGCTCCATTCAACCATACAACTTCTACCTAGGACACCAATGCACACCCTTGCAAGTATCACATTGCACCAAGTACATTAGACCGCCATGTTCCATAACTCTGACCTATTAGACCAATTTGTCATCACAAATGCCAATTTAATTCAATGACAACACATATACTATAAATATCCAAACAAAAGGACCATATAATATTTGGCATACTTTGAAGCATTTGGTTGTCTGATTGGCTTCTTCATTTTGCCTTTGACCTAGTTTGACTTATTGTCTTTCACACAACCATCCTCTTTGCCTTATTTTTATCTATTTTGTTCTTATTAAATATTTCATATCTTGATTATGACCTTTTCATGCTCATCCTTCAGGGAAAAAGATTATGCTTCAATTAAACACATTCATCTTCTTTAGCTCTCATGCTTGAAATTGCAACCTTTAACTAAATTCAGAGATCTTTGATGGTATTTTTATCCTCAGATTATTTAGCCATGTCATCATTTAATCTACATGCTTTCTCTTCCATATACTTGATCTATTCTTGATTCTCTTTTTCCTCTCTCATGGACTTTCTTGACAAACTCCCTTCAAGAGACTTGACTTGTGATTCAATATCTTTGATCATATTCTTCATTTTATGATTCCTTTTCTTTTGTTCCATCAGTTCACCAAGTGCAATCATGAGCTTAGATTCTAGATCAACTTATTATTCTTTTTTATCATAAAACTCTTCTTTTTCCTCATTATCATAGAAATCTTCTTCTTCTCTACTACTATGGTAAACTTCTTCATCAAACATGATGATCTTTTCTTTTCAACAACTTTCATTTTTACCCATATTGTACATTGGATCACCTTTAAGTGATTAAAATTACATAGAAGGCCCTACTCTGATACCAATTTTTAGAGGTATAATCACTGAGAGGGGGGGGGGTGATTTAGTGATGCTAAATAATCCAATTCAATTTATAACTCTTAAACATTCAACACATACAATCATGATGAATACACATTAACCATTGAAATGAATAAGGAAGATATATCAAGATCAAGCACATAACACATGATATATATGGGAAACCCTCTTGGGGGAAAAACCCACTAAACCCTGCAAGATGGACTATAGTCCTATAAAGACAAGATTCAACATTTAGACTAGTACCAATTGATAAAAGAACACCCATCCCTTAAAATTAGTGAGACACCCATCCCACAAGGATGAACCAACCCAACTACCTTGATCTAATCTCCACCTCTAATATAATGTCTTCTATACATGATGATGTACTTCTATTACTTGCTCTCTTTCTCCTTTAGACTCTCAAAAACTTGCACACATAAGCAATGCATTCAAAACACCCTTTTTGGATCACTCTTCAATTCTTAGCACATACATAATAAAAAACCTATAAAAATTCTTCAAAAACATCAAAAACATGACCTTTAGGTCATGCACACAATCTTAAACCTACTCTTCTCTTCAATCCATCCACTAAGTATACTCACTCAATCAACCTCTAGCACTTACTCAATCTGCCTCTTCTAGGCTCATTAGGTCGAATGAACTATGTGTTTACCTTCATAACCTTGATTAGATAAGAATTACTGATCTTATTCACTCTTTTTTTGTCCTCACTAACCTGTACCTTCTCTTTCAAAGGTTCTCTCTTTCACTTGAATCCACACTTCCACAAATATCACAATTAATCTAATTAGACCTTGTACTTATACCACTCTCTTAATTTAACCCATATTGGTTGGATAATATGATTTAAATATTTAAAAAACAATTAAAATAGGTCCATATACATGTTACATGTGAGAAACAAACTCTTCATAGGTTGGTCATTACCTCATTAGCCCCAAACCACCATAAGGTAATGGTGAGACCTAAAATAATTAGGCCTTCATACTCACACATTACATGTGAGCTTACTTGGACCACCTTAATCCTTTACCAATGATTAAAACACATAAAAAATGTCTCCAATATCCCCTTTATCACTTTAATATGGTTCATTGCTACTTGGAACACCAACTCAACACTTGAACCTACCAATTAAGTCTCCTCGCTATTTAGGCCTTCATACATAGAAAACACAATATACAACTTCTAAATAAAATACTCAAATATTTCACATATACATATGACTATCTCACATGGGTAAAAACTTCAATAACCATTCATTACCTTCATGTTCTTTATATAATTCAACACAGGCTTTAAGCACTCAAAACAACTCTCTCAAAATGACCACTCAGGCTGGTCACACACAATCAAAATATAGTTATACTATTTTGAATCTCCATATTTGATTAGTGGCATATAATTAAAAATAATGCCTTATTATAATACTTTGAGACTTATAAAACATATCCATACTCATTTTCTTCTTAAATTCTACTCAGAACACCTTCAACTCACTCTTGTAACATGTTCACTAAATCTGCCAGTGTATTCAACAAACATAGTCAACTTATAAATAATTGTTCACACTGAATATGGATTAGTAAAACCTCAAAAATCCACAAAATTAGTATTAATGGAGTATAAAATAATCTTAAATATTCAATTTATCTTTAAACAACAAAATACTATAAATAACAACTCAAATATCCTTATTTAGGTCACTTATAAAACATGGTCAAACATATAGTCAACTTTAAAGCTCAATAACTACAACTATAAAAATATTAAAACATTATAATTTTTTTTTATAGATTAATCTTGAATTCCTTTACAAATTTTATTTTCACTTCATCATCAAATTCTACATATATAAAAAGTTATGGCTTAAACACTACAAACTAGTTTTTCCTTTGTTAATTCAAATGCCAACAATCACTGTGTAAATGCAAATATTGTAAACATGTGTCTTCATCTCATGATCCATAAAAACTTGATAAAACACACTAAATTTATATACTTACGATTATCCTAGTATTTATCTTTTATAAATCACTATTTATCTTAGATCCTCACTTGTGAGGTCAAGCCACTTGGCATCCCTACGTGCCCTTTGCATACCCTGCAATCAATCTCCAATGAACTTCCACCACTTGGCAGCCATACGTGAATTTTGAGCATCCTTTGAATTATTGACTTAATATTCACATTTTATATTTGATCCATTATACTTATATTTAGACACATGGTATCCCCATGTACATTTTGTGGACCCTACTTGTCAGACTCAATGCGCTTATGCCACTTGGTAGTCTTGTGTGCATTATGAGCACCCTGCTGACTTGTTGACTTGATACACACCGTTAGATAACTATCTAAATATATCATGTGATTTTTTAGATCCTTATCTATTTATAGGTAATTCTCATCTTATATCTTCATCACTTGATTAAATGCTCATTGTAGATCTTTGATATCATAAAATTGGCTATGGGAACTTAGTGAACTCTGTCTGAGAAGCCAAATTTGTAGCTTAATAAATTTTTCTAAGATCCATGTCCAAACCCAAAAATTGAATTATATGATCTCCTCACATAGGTTAATCCATCCATGTATTAAAATTATCCTTAAACCTTCACACATGTGAAATATTATGTCATCAAATTGCTTACTTAGCCTTATCTATCAAGATGACTACTTGAACCTAGACCTTCATATGACTGCTCTGATGAATTCCTTTCACTTTCACAAGCAATCCAAGCACTCATAATAGCCCATAACATATATGAAACTTGACCATACCATCAATAACATCCACCATCGACCTATCTAAGTCAAACACTGAAGAACTATGCAAGAACACTGAAGCAGACTTTGTCATTATCATTTTATCACATATGACACCTCATCAACATCCTTGGTCACCTTGGAGACATCATTGACAAACCTAAAAAAGTTCTTAGATCATAACCAACAATAGGTAAGAGTTTTTAGAATCAAAAGGTATATCACGATGAAAAGAGTCTAAAACACTATCAACTTCATAAATGTTATAGGGATTGTTAATATCAATATAGATCTCAATCACAATACATATCCAAGGTCTTGAACCATCAAGTAGATTCTTCAATAACCTACAAACAGCTTTAGAGATAGTCATAGGCCTAGAAGGTGTAAAATTATCTTAAGGATACTTAAAATATATTCAAACACCATATGAGAGGTTATAGAAATTGTAAAGATATAACTATATAAGAAAATGATATTAAACTTCTTACCTATTGTTCAAACTCCCAAAGCATCTTTTAACTCAGCTACAATCCATACATAAGCTAGGTTTTGGACCTACAATCAAGATTATTAAGAGAAAGTCTTATTTTCAAAGAAGGTAGATTATGAGCAACAAGAAGATAATTAAAATGTGTTACAATTAGTGATGGTTATGAGATTTATATCAAAGGCAAGTCATGACTGAGATCCATTCTTAGATAAGGTCATGTTTTCATGGATTAAACATCTACAACAAGCTAGTAGACTTGTTTAAGTATGCAACCTGAGTCATAAAGTAAACTATGAGATGGATGTTGTTATGTTAATTAAGTTATATGAAGTGTGTGCCCATTTTTTAAGACAAGGAAGGATGTTTGGGAATGACACATGAATTTTAAATACAAGTGAAACACAGTCATACACCTCATAAATGCATACCTACAACCTTCTACACAAGCATACCTCCTACTATGAGGATGAATTGAAGTTTCATGATGGAGATTCATATAATATGGAAGATAATTAATGAGAGATAATTGAGATATGAACTCAATAAGTGTAAATGAATAAGGTTTCTAGGAAAGGCTACAATCAAGACCAATTTCATGGAAGTGTCCATCTACAGCCATACATAGGACATTTTCATCTTACATAGTCACCTACTCCTAATATGTAATGAAAGGTACATTTAACTCAAGTATGTAATATTATGTGATAACATACAAATTACTCAAGCTTATGTCAAGATAATACATAGTACTACCAACTCATGAAGATGTACTACACAAGTCTATTAAACAGATCTTAGCTATGAAAGGCCTGAGACCTTGTTTAAAGAGTCAATGGATATTAAGGAGATAAGGAGTTTTAAAAACAATTAATGGATATTCAAGGCATAAAATAATGATTATATGGCTACTAAAAACTTCAAAACTTAGAATACCACCTACAATAGTAATTAGCATACAGTCACAGTGAATCTTCTTGAGGAGTTAAGGTCATACTTAGGTGACATGGATAATAAGAGCTAGTCAAAGAGGATGAATTAATTACAAATAGAAGTTACATGGAATATAAAATCATATTCACCATTTTTAAACTCAAACCAAGGTAAAAAAGTGGAAAACTCAATCTTAAGACTGAGAAAGTAGTTAGCGTACTACTAAATGTTGGGAAAAAGTACCTATAGACCTAAATATGCATCCTCTAAGCATGAAATTTGGTGTTGGTCATAAATACTTAATTTACCTATAAAGAATATTTTTTAGGTTAATTGATGAGGGAAACCATTCACTATTTTTACTTAGTCATTTGCCTATTTAATCATAGTCAAAGTTGGAGCAAGTAATTTTCTTAAGGTGCATACAGGTGAAAAGAGGGTTGGTGTTAGGAACCCATGGAAGCACAATTGATTACCATATACAAGCAACTTAAGATGCGGAATTAACCAGAAGTAACAAGTAACTAGAAACCAAAAACAACACAGAATATGAGAGACAATACACAACTTGTATTAATACTCATCCATAAAAGAATACAATAAAGAAGATGCCACTTCTTCTTCACACCTCTCAGAGGCTTCCCACACCTCAAGTGTATAGTACTTCTTTCCTCAAAGCTCTCTCTCTTACAGTCTCAACACACAACTCAAACACAAAGTTGGTGTTCACCTCCAACCAGTTAGTATCCACTACTGCCAGTACCCTAGTGCTCCACGCACTCCACAAGTGCTCCACACACTCCAAGTACATAATCATACTTCAAGTAGATCTCCCCTGAACTACAACAACCTGCAACTCAAATGATCTTACTTATGGAAGGAACTACCTTGCCTTCCTCTTTGATCTCCAACTAAGGACACACCGTACTCCAAGTAGATCCTTCCTGATCCTACTCCCTATTATGTTGCTGTCACCTTGATTCTGTTGCCACCTGCAGATCAACTTGGTTCTGCACACGTACAAACTTTGCACACACATACACCTACAGATCAATGATCTTACTTACCACATGTAGATCTCCAAACATGGCCTTGCACACCTGCTAACCAAGATCCTACACACCTGAAGAACCCTTCTAATTCTCCAAAACTAGCACCCACACTTGGCACTACTATGGAACTAGGAGGAACACCCTTGCTCACTTCACACACAAAAGGAGCTAACTTTGCTCAACTCAAACTAGAACACTTTACAATACAGCCTATGAGTCTCTTAAATAGATCTCATGCAAACAATAATTAAACATCCAATTACAATAATTAGATCCACAGCTTCAAGTCTAAAATTGGCTCTTAACATGCAAACACTCGATTCATTAACAAACTGTCTGTAACACTCATAGTTCTAAATTGTATAGGTGACCGACGTCGGTCCCTGTCTACCTTGAGATGATCGATGTTAGCTGACTCTTGCCGATGTTAGTTGCATTCCTGTCCACCACTGGCTAACGTCGGTTGGCCTAATCAACATCGATGAGTGTGACACTCAACAACCTCCTTCCCTGTTTGCATTAATGAAGCTTTTAGTTCCACAACCTAACAATCTCCCACTTGGAGATAAATAGCTACAATGTACCTATACCTGTACCCCATCTAATCTGTATCTTGGCTTGTATCCCTCTTCAAGCTCAAACCTGAAGACCAACCACCACACAACCTATGGTGCACATCCTGTCATCCAAGTAACCTACCATATCTGAACCTATAAACCCATGTAGTGAAGTCCTGACCCTACATAGCATGAATACCTACTGCTGGTCCCTCTCAAATACCTGAGAACCCACTTCCCTGAATTAGCTCCTAACTCTCTAACAGCACCCACTGCTTGGGCAAACTCAGGTCTATACCAGACCTCATGTGATTTTGGACACTGAACTGTCCAGCCCTTGGTGTGCTCCAGTTCTGCATCCTGCATAATGAACCTCACCAACACCTGATTCACATCAGCTTCCACTAGAGACAAAATCAACATGTGATCTTCCATGTCTCTCATGCCAAATAATTTTGTTGCTCTGAATTCCTCATGACATGCCGCTGAACTAACCTTACCCTCAGCTCAGTAAAACCCTGTATGTTTGAACCTGCACCAAGCTCATCCTCCACATAAAGTAATAGGATAATGTTGTGACCATCATCCACCTGGTAAGACAAACACAATGGTTATACTGACATTGACTAAAGCCCTACTTTGTCATCCACCTGGTACCACCTGTTAGCCCTGTACCACTATCCTGCAGCTTTCTCATGACCATATGACCTGGCCTTCCATCTCACGTGTCCATTCTCTCTATTCTTTAACCAAGGTATCCATTCATCTCAGTGCTTTCATATCAGATGGAAACCCTACCAAATCTCTCGTTTGGTCCTGCATCCTGATCATGCCATGCTCCCACTGTTTCCTGGATCCTTCCTACTCTGCAATCAGCAACTAGTATAAAGAAGAGGAACAATGAATTCGAGGCTTACTTACACTTTCAGTCCTCCCCATGGGCATTTGAGACTCCTTGATAGCTTGCTGTCCATCCAAAATCCATCTTAGTGACCGACCTCGGTCACTACACAGTCTGCATCTGACCGACGTTGGTTCCATGTGACTGTCTAGGTCACAAACACCAGTTATCCTTTCGACATCAGTCTCCACCTGCCCGACACCACCAACTTCTCTACTCTACACATGATCAACGTCAGTGCCTATCTATTTGATGTTGGTTACCTTTGACTAATGTCGGTACCTGTGTTTGCTTGTGAGTGATGACTTTTTACCCACAAGCTCCTTTGAATCAAAACCCATGTCCAAACTGCCCTGCTCAAAAGTATCCAGCCCCATCCACTAGTCTCTATCCGTCATCTCCTCCAAGACCACCAAGGCTTTCCAGTTCTTAAGTTTATCAAACACATCTTTCTTCTGCTTAAGAACATGCATCTCCTTCTTGCTCATGTGACCAAGCCTACAAAGCCACGTCTTTGCAATAGAAGAAGAATCAGTAATATAAGCAAGTAGATAAAGAGTACCTACTTTCTTACCACCAGCTAATTCAAGTGCATCCATTGTGAGAGTTCTTGTGCATCTCTCATCACCCAATTTTCCTAAAGCAATTAGCCACATCTCCAAGACTGAGACCTACATGACCTTCTTCAACACCCATGTGTTGGCCGTCTGCAATTTTAGCAACACTTCCCCTTTGCCAATACTATGACAAGGCTCACCAACCCCTCTACTTGGGGCTGCATGGAAAGAGGCAACAAAATCTATTAACCAAGATTCAACTTTATCCAAGAAACATCCCAGAGCATCTTGTGCAACAACACCTACAACATTTGCTTCTTCAGTTCCTTCATGCTGATCTGCTATCAACCAACAATATTTATTTACCTGATCTTTCTTTCCATAACAACGCAAGTGACCATTCGTGCTATTTATTTCCTCCATTCATAGCTTACTTTCTTCTACCGTTGCTATACTCCCACTCAATCAGAAACCCCTAAGAGTGACCTGTAACCAAACACAAAACCTGCTCCCTGCAACCTTAGCTCTGATACCAACTGTTAGTGGTATCAAGCTATAAGCCAACAACCTCACTCTAATACCAACTGTTAGTGGCCCGTGGAAGCACAATTGATTACCATATACAAGCAACTTAAGATGTAGAATTAATCAGAAGTAACAAGTAACTAGAAACCAAAAACAACACAGAATATGAGAGACAATACACAACTTGTATTAATACTCATCCAGAAAAGAATACAATAAAGAAGATGCCATTTCTTCTTCACACCTCTCAGAGGCTTCCCACACCTCAAGTGTATATTACTTCTTTCCTCAAATCTCTCTCTCTTATGGTCCCAACACACAACTCAAACATAGAGTTGGTGTTCACCTCTAACCAGTCAATATCCACTACTGCCAGTACACCAGTGCTCCACACACTCCACAAGTGCTCCATGCACTCCAAGTACACAATCATACTTCAAGTAGATCTCCCCTAAATTTAAACAACCTAAAACTAAAATGATCTTACTTATGGAAGGAACTACCTTGCCTTCCTCTTTGCTCTCCAACCGAGTACACACCGTACTCCAAGTAGATCCTGCCTGATCCTGCTCCCTGTTGTGTTGCTGTCACCTTGATTATGCTGCCACCTATAGATCAACCTATTTCTACACACATGCAAAACTTGCACACACATACACTTGCAAATCAATGATCTTACTTACCACATGTAGATCTCCAAATGTGGCCTTGCACACCTGCTAACCAAGATCCTACACACCTGAATAACCCTTCTAACTCTCCAAAACCAACACCCACACTTGGCACTACTGTGGAACTAGGAGGAACACCCTTGCTCACTTTACACACAAAAGGAGCTAACTTTTCTCAACTCAAACTAGAACACTTTACAATATAGCCTATGAGTCTCTTAAATAGATCTCATGCAAACAATAATTAGACATCCAATTATAATAATTAGATCCGCAACTTCAAGTCTAAAATTGGCTCTTAACATGCAAACACTCAGTTTGTTAACAAACTGTCTATAACACTCATAGTTTTGAACTGCATAGGTGACCGACGTCGGTCCCTGTCTACCTAGAGATGACCGATGTCGGCCGACTCCTGCTGACGTCAGTCGGCCTAACCGATGCCGGTGACTGTGACACTCAGCAACCTCCTTCCCTGTTTGCATCAGTGAAGCTTTTAGCTCCACAACCTAACAGTTGGAAATTAATTGTAAGGTATTTTAAAGAATAATATGATGGTTTTAAGTATATAAATGACCTTTAAATAGTGTTTACACTCCAAACTCTATGTAAATCATGCCCTTTAGGGCCAGTTGAACAAGAAAGAATAAAATAGGCTTGTATGCTCTTAGGAGACTTTTGCTTATTTTAATTCTTGTTAAAGATGTATATACCTTAAAAATGGGTTTAAAAGAAATTTTAAATTTTATAATTTTTTTATAATATCACCACAAATGAAAGGATAAGCAAACTCAATGACCAAGGGTTACACAGGCTAATTAACAAAGTGACCCTAGAGGCAGTCCTAAGAGGCCTCAAAGAAAAAATGGAGTTTGGGAAGAACAATTGGATAATATGGAGTGATTTTAAATGTAAATAAGTGTTTCTAAATCCCTAATATACATATAAAGTCATTTTATACCATGAAACTTAGATTTGGCCAATCATGCCTATAAGCCAATCTTAAGGCCTATAACACCAAAAGGCATTTTCAAACCCTCTAAGTAAGATGACACATTGAGAATGATATTATGAGATGGTAAAAGTCATATTAAGATGTATTAAATAAAATAATATTAGGGAAAAAGGTCATTTTGGTCCATAAGGAGAAATTTGAATTCTGTAGTCAAGATACCCATTCAAACTAGTTATTGAAGTGCTCATATATTTAACAACATGAATAGTTTAGCCAAATGTTCTTAAGATGATTTTAATACCAATATTATATTATAATTCATGAATTATTGATTTTTTTTGAGGGGTTTTAATTTTTAAAAAATTAATAAGAGTATAAGCATGTCCTAAATGAAAGCAAAACCCTACAAGCATACTTCTTTACATAGGTATATTTTCATACCTCTGCATGGGAAACCAATATTATTAGGAATGTTGAGGGGATATATATAATATATATTATTGGAACTAAGTTTGGGTTTATAAGTTTGTACTTTATGAACCATCGTTATGAAGGTTTACCTCCAAAACCCTCCCAAACCCTCAAAAGGACTAGTTTTGAGAAAAGTCAAATTTATTGAAACCAAAACCTCATGAATCATCTTGAAACCTATTGAAACATAAATTAAAATTATAGAGGGTCCCATAAATGGTAATTTTTTGTATGGAATTATATGGATCATTGAAAAAATAGAGTTTTTAAAAGACAAAGTGATGAAAGGAGAAGTACAAGGTAGTTTAATGGATTCCAATCCATGGAGAGTGAATTTTGGAACTTTTTATTCATCCTCAAGACATCAAATAGTCAAAACCAAGCCTAGAAATGCCTCTATGAACTTCTTCAAAACAACTAGTCTATAGGAAATGAAGGTAGTTTGACCTAGTTAATTAGTTTGATTAAGTTGTAGGCGTTTATTAATCAAAAAGACATATACCATGATATGAGAAGTTATTCTAGACCTAAATCTAATTTTATTTTTAGGTTTAAATTTTTTCATGTAGGTTATAATGGTCATCAAATGAAAGAAGTTATGCTACTAGGCCTATTTGGCCTAGTAGGCCTATTTGAGCAATCATGAAAAGATGAAATTGATGTTGAAAGGATATAAAATGAGTTCATGTTGAGTTTTAACTCTTCATAACCAGCCTTTGAGTGGATATTCCATGCACAAGTTGATCTTAAGTGACAATTCATGTAAGGAAGGGCCAAAGAAAGAGTTGACTAGTCTTAAAGTGCTAATCAATCATGAGTTAACTAGAATCAATACATGTTCCATGGTCTTCATGCAAGAGTGCTCATCCAATTATATTGATATAATCTTACGTGGATTTATTTTCCAAGTTATGGAATATAAAACATGCAAGAGGAGTTGAACAAGTAAAGATGGCCTACCATCTCATTCCAATGCAAGGAGATTATGCAAGGACTTTCAACATAAAGAGAAATATTAGGGACTATTATTATAAAATTTTAATGAAAATTGAATAAATTTGATGATTATATGACTCTCTCTTCTCTATTCTATGCCAATATTTTGGCTAATTCTCTTCTCATTTCTATATATTCAGGCTTTCAATCCTATTTTGGGATCCCTCTCTTGGGCATGATTAAAATCTACCAAGATTGAGATTTATAAACCTATTAAGATAATAAATTACTATTTTAAAATTTTATATACAAGTTTTGTGTAATTATATTGGTTTTATTTTCAAATGTGGAAGTATTTTCTCCCTTGGCATGTCCTAATCTCACCTAGTTACTAGTATGACATCTTATGCAGGTCATATACAATGTTTGATGTTGAATGAATAAGATAATAATGGATGTATTTATTAGTTACTACCTTTAATTATGCATATTCCATCATTTCATCATTTTATGAACCTTTATATGAAATACTATTGCATATGAGTCCTTTGGAGTTGTAGATTTAGTGATTTAAATTGTCTTATCAGTGTTGAATGAGTTTAAATTGAGTGGATGAACCAAAAATATAGGTGTATCACCATCAATATAATTATTTCCATTTTATTTATCCTTATAATAATTTTAATCCCAAAACAAATATTAGGTTTTAGGAAATAAATCTAGAGTGATACATTAGAGGAGATAGCCTTTCAAATATAGAGGTCTAGTCTAAGATACAAGTGTACCACACCTTAGACCATTATAATTTTAGTCTGGGTGTGAAAGAGATCAGATTAATCTACATTAATTATGGTTCTCTCCAGGTTTCTAAAAAAGATAATATCTATCAAATTCATCACCCTCTTTCCATAACTGAGATTAGGAAACATCTTCATAAATCCTCACTTAGAGAATTTTATACTTCCCAACTAAGTTATCATTACTATTATCCCAAAAAAATATTATAGTTACATGTAAATTGAGGAAACTCTTATGAGACTTGTAAATAACATAAGAACCTTGCTCTTTAATTCTTATTTGGTTCAAACTTTGATCATGAAGCTTTGATCTGATAATGCCAACAAATTTATGACAAGGTAGCAAAATCTAATGACTCCAAATTCAAATATTGAATCACTTAATGAATCTAATTCTAAAATTTATATATAATCATATATAATTACTAACCACTCTCAAAACCCATAGTTAAAAAATAAAATCCAACCTCTAACTTTAAATGTTGTAAAAACCATAGTTAA
The DNA here is from genome assembly GCA_037957365.1 of Torreya grandis. Lineage (NCBI taxonomy): Eukaryota > Viridiplantae > Streptophyta > Pinopsida > Cupressales > Taxaceae > Torreya > Torreya grandis. Next base: position 1,021,363 of record JARHVA010000922.1, on the reverse strand, counting down.
CCTACACTCATCTAGCAATGTGGAAAAATTAGTCAATATGAACAACATGAAGTGTGCATTATCTTATATTTATCCATATCTTCACCAAAATTATATTCATTGTCTTAATTAAAAAAAATTTCATGATAACCCTCTACATCATTTCATGGATATTGACCCTGAGGAAATTATCACTTATATCATTTCAAATTGCCTAACTACACTGGCCAACCCTATACATTTTTCCTCATTCACAACTATATCATCCAATAGAGTACTATTTAATACATTAAAAATAATGTTGGCTTGCTTGATAGATTATATTTTTATATCACTCCATGTTTCAATTATACTGGCCAACCTGGTATAGTCTTATTTTAGTAGATTTGAAATGACTACATTAACTAGCCTAATACAGTCTATTTATTTAACTAATCATGTGTCTATTATAATAACACAGTTGATACAATATATTTCTACATTTAAATTTTATTTTATTGTGTTGATATTTATTATACGGTATGATTTTGATGTTTATTTACATCCAATGTCATCATACAACCTAATACCATTGGCTCAACATGCCCTAATTATAACAGCATGAATGAGACCACATAGCTCAATTTTATTCAGTTTTAATCAAGATCAACTCATTCCTAAACTAATTTTATTTATAATTTAATACATATTTTGAATTCTTGTCCATTCCATGTAGGATTTAAGGAATGGGATCCCATATAATACTTTCAAAATTCCCCTCTTAATTTCCAATCCTTGATCTCAAGAGGACTTCCCCATGTCATCACAAATGATTTATGTAGCTTTTATTTGACATGAACATTACTTAACCACCACCTATGTGGAAATAAGTTACATTTCTTGGGTTTTAGTATAGTATATTACAATAATGTGAATAAATGTCCATCCACATTAAATAAACTATAGATGCTTCTCTCTCACTAAATTTTCCTATTACCTATATGATCTTGATGAAACCTTCCTTATTAAAGATGATACTCCTTTTTTAATTACTGTCTAATTTGGTGACTTTAGCTTCAAGCACACTTTGATATATTAAGGTTCCAATGCCTATGTCACCTTGTGTAAATTCATCAAAACCTTTAGATACTCTGAATGTAATCTTAAGTCTAACCAAAGCATCAGTCAATAATTTGACAAAAGGAAAATGCCTCCCTAAGATGCATTTGGATCCTTATCAAAATCCCACCTACCAAAATTACATTTAAGGTTATGATATTTAAATTTATTTTTTTGTATGACATATTACTTTGTAACCCTGAACTCATCACATGAGATTAGTGAGACTCCTCAATGAGAGTGGTGGCCTCCACATGCTAGTGTGTAAAATTTACTCATAAGGGTGATATATACATGATTCTAGGTGATACTAACCCTTGTAATTTTAAACAATTCCATGAGCATGACATTTTCCTACCATTCATGTTTTAAAATACTAATACTTTAATTATCCTATCAATTCCAATTGAGGTTATAACTGACACCTTGATTATGTGGGAAACATCCCACCTAACCTTTTAGATTCTAAAATGATGAAAAAGATGATATAATCCTAAATATCAAAACATTGAACCTCCATTATAGTATCATAGATAAGTTTCCTCCTTATTTATGACCCTATTATCATAAGAAACCGACTAACAAGTTTCCTAATTTTATGGTCATTCTTAAGAATATCACTTTTCATTTATCCTTTAGTGAGATAGTGGTATAAGACCCTAATATTAATATTAATATTAATATTTTAGATTAAGATGACAAATATTCCCTTTATGATCCATAATCAGCCAATTTAACCCAAGTTATAGATGCATATTTACTTAGTTATCAATCTTCTCGTCATTGCTCATATCATCAATCTGCATATTCTTATATAATTAATGTAATTGACATAGTTTTCCCTTCTTTTGACTTACTAAAATTACTCCTCCTTCAATTTATGTCCACATATTTAAGATGGAGTGCATTACAAATTCTACTATGCCATGTTTTTCTATTTATTTTTGGGCTTATTCAAATCATGCTTCATGATAGATCTGAGACTGGACCATATTGGTTCACTATATTTTTAAATCTTTCTAGATCACTTTGTCCATAGATGTTGGCCACACTAATGCAAATCACACCAAGGTTGATTTACAAAGAAGTAACAACACTATTTTATTCTATCTATAGAGTCTATTGTGACTCATAACATCATTGTAGAGCATACCAAAAATATCTAAAGTAGAACCAAGTTCTTTAATCTACCACTCTTTGTTTCAATAGTGATGACTTATTTAAGGTTCTAGACAGACCCCAATATGATTATCTACCTAGGTTAGACAAGGTACCACACCCACCCACCCAAGAAGATAAACCATATAAAAATTTTCACAAGGTATTTGGTCACATAGAAAAATATTATTTATCATTCTATATATTTTTAGCATAATAAAAGCCTTAAGGCCTAAGTTATACCATAGATAGCTGACCACCTCAGTCTTTTACTCCTAGACACATTTGTTATTTCCATGAGAAAAATACACATTATTCAACCCACTTTCAAATTATTCAATAGTATATTAATTGTATTCACCCTAATGCAACTCAGTTTCCCTCGCTTCTGAACATGCTACCACCAAAGACAATATTAAATTAAATCCCAAAATAAGGGGACATGTACTATATTTGGCATCAATGTGCTTCACATCATACACATAGGTGTATAATTCTCCAATATGATCTTCAAGACATTATGATTCTCTCACCTAAGCCTTTATAGTATCAGTTGTATGGTTCACCTAAGATGATGAAACAATCTTCCCTATGGCTAGAGCCATCTAGTAGATCAAAGTATGTATGTGACCTGATGTTACAACTTCCTCACATTGACTATTCTTCTAAAGAGGCCCCAAAACCTCATTATTATAGTGGTCCTAATTTCTCCTTAGATATCATACATAGAAATCCAACCATAAATTTTAAAGAGTAGAGGAGATCACGATCAAAGCTAGATATTGGTTATAATAGGATCTATCAAATATTATAGATGATGTTTATCAAAACATATCAAGGAATTTGTGAGCAAATAATTGAGTCATATCATAATTTTAACATTGTCATAGGAGTGGATTTCATTTTATTATTATTTTTAGCACATGTGATGCTTGTTGTATATATCTTACTTATATCATGTTTTTATCCATTTTCAATCCTTTAATTTTTAACATTTTATATCTTCTCTTCAATATTTTATAATCACAGTACACTTGGATTTTTTTTCACTTGTAGATCTTAGGTATCACCTTTGGGTTCTATATATCACATGTTTTTATCATTTTTCAAATTTCCTTAGTATATTTATGATTTTTTAGCCTAATTTTACTTACCCCTTCATTTGAGATGACTTTTAAAATTAGTGTTTATGTTAAATCCCATGTAGTTTAGTATAACTTATCTAGTGACATAACTATCACATTTCACAACATAGCCTCATCATTTTTGAAGCACCATTTTTCTTCCTTATGGTAAGATTAAAACTTATTCATCATTGTATCACCTTGTTTACATAGATGGATCTCTCATGATCCCCAAATTTCCCTCTTCCATTCACTTGAGGCACATGTAGGTTGGTTTTGATATTGCACACTTTCATGAAGAGTAAGTCTAGGAGTCTTTTATGCACCATGGTCTTTAGTTTATCCTCTCTAGAGATCAACTATAATATTTCATGAGTTATTCATGTACATATAACATGTTTGGTGGTTCTAAATCCCTACATAGGAGGAATAGGAAAATATAAAATAATTACAAACCCAGTAAAATCAAAAGGAAAAATACAATCTTAAAATTCAAATCACATGAAAAGATGTTGTCTTTATTTTTCACATATCCTATTCCAGTTGAAGTCAAAACTACATAGTCTACCTAATGATAAATCCAAGGTATATTAAGGTTTTTTAGGCTATTATACTAGGGTGGGATTTCTTATACCATTATATCTTCCTACATTTTTAGTGCCACCTATATTCTAACATAGGTATCCTATCTTTGCAGTACACTGACCACTCTATAATATGTCCTAAGGAGTAGGGAACATGATATGGGAAAGTAGGATCCTTTTATTTTTCATGCATACCAGCCTTCATGGGATAATATTTATATTTCACTTATTAGCCCAAGCTTACATTTCTAGGTAGGGCTATCTACAGTCATCAACGTTGAAAACCCCTAGTCTTGCCAACTTGATTTGAGTGTATTTTTAAAATAAAAATACATTTTTTTCCTTGGTGGTACTCTCTTTACCCTCCATCCATTTTTTCCTCCTCAATAAGTAGGTTTATTTCTAAATCTTTTCTAGTCTTCTATATTTTCTATTCTCTATCTATTTTAGACATGGTGGTAATATGGCAGTTACATATTTTTTCTATTTAGAATATAAGTTGCACCTTTGAGTTGTTTTAAGATGATCTCTTGGCTATGGTATTACATTTATAAGATTTTTCTTAGTTATTTTTTGGACCTTTAGTTTTTTATTTGCCTCTTTTTAGGCCATTTAGTCCCATTTTTTCATTACATATTTTCACATCTTTGTTTAAGTATGGTTTATTAATTCTATTACAATTGATATTGTTTTATAATAAATTAATTATATGTTCCTAATTTTATTTGGATTGTTAATTATATTAATTTGGATGCATTTTTTGGTTTTTTTTATCATAAGTATCATTGGTTTTTTAGCTAACCAAGTTTACTTTGATTTTACCACTTTTCTTGGATTTTTAGTCTAACCTAGCCTTGGCAATCCCGGCTTGCCAATTATCTAAGTGATTCAATAAATCTTAATATTTTTTCATTTACATCCATTATTTGACTATCCTGTGTTTTTTTGCTTTAATTTTATGCAATTTTATCTTTGTATCCCTAGGGTTTCTTGAATGTAGTTCTCGCACTTTCCATGATTGAGACTATGGTATTTGCATACATTCATTAGTGAAAATGGTAAGTCAAGGTGTGTATATGGTAATTTAATTTATTCACTTATTAACAATTTTTTTTTACATTTCTTTTTCATTATGATTTTATGTTTCTTTCCAAAAGCACCATCCTTTGTTACACCTTTATGACATGTGATGTTCTTTGAGTGGGGCATATGTATACACATAATATTTTTCACTTTATCATTTATTTATCCTTTATTTTAGAATGACTTGCCAATACATCAATATCCCTAAGTTCATGCCTTGAAGGGTACACTAAGAATAGGGTGGGAAAGACACATGGGTTTTATGAGAGGTGTAGATATTATATCCTAATTACCCAATTACTTATATCAACTTCAACTCCTCTAAGTGTCTTTATATATATCTCTTATGTTTATTTCTTATTTATCTTTTATAGCTTCCTTATATCTTATGGTATCAACCTTGTCGATACCATCTGTTTTATGTCTTCACCCTTCTTGTATTGTATCAGCTAACTTGATACAATTTTGATCCTTTCTTTTAACATTTGTATTATATTAGCTTGTAAAATACCATTATAAGTGAGCCAACATATTTCAACTATATTTTCTAGGCCAATATGACCATTTTAGAGTTTAGGGTTGTTTTGTGGTACCAGATCAGTATATAAATGGGTCATATTTCATTCATGTCATATCATATTTCATTTTTTCACTTTGATTTGGGATATTTAGTGACCTATAACCTTATGTTGAGGATTCATGTCTTGTGGTGTCATTTAAGCTCAATAGGAGGAGTATTTAGGAATTCTTGGCTGAGGATATCTTAGATATTCATCCAAACATTTGAGTTATTTAACCTATAACATTATATTGAAAAGCTCTAGTTCAGCTAATGGGGATATTTAAGCTTTAATGAGTCCACCCCAAGATAAATTATTTATTTCCCTGACTCTTTCATTTATTTACATAGTATATTAGATATTGATTTTTGATTTGTGGATGCATGTATGTGCATCCTTGTTTAGGCTTTATCTACACCAAATAAACTGGTGTAACTATAGGATTGCTTAAAATTTCCATAAATCAATTTAGGTTGAATATAACTCTATTTGGTTAACCATTGCAAAATTTACAATCATTTTAATCCATCCCTTAGTTTAGTTTATACATTGTACAACCATTTAATTTAGTATAAAATTCCATATTTATTGAGGGTTAGTGAGATCTACATCATTATGTCATGGGATTATGATTTGGAACCTTTTTAATATTAACATTCTTGTTGTTGGTAACCCTATGCTATATATAAGATTAATTTGGTCCTAACCTGATCATTCAAGTATCAAAAACTCTATTTGATTGACCTTATTTGAGTCTTTATCTATTGATATAAATAATATATTTTTAAGTTATCCTATCCCATGCATAGATATAATATATGTCAATTAGTTCCATAGATATATATGTAAACACACACATGCACATAATATAATAGTGAATAAGTCATAAGCACACACATCATGATCAAGAAGTACACAAGTATTAAAGACATGATACAACTCTGAATCAACACAGAAATAACATAGCCATGACATAGATAAGAGGATCCTCTAACAAAATCGATGCATGATGTAATAATAACCAATGAATGTATCCACATAACATTAAAAAATTAGTATAAACACATCAATGATCATGATGTAGGAACATATCTTGTAAAAGGCATAACTTTTGATCTAATAATCCATTTGATTCCATTTTTATTTTGAAATAATATCTCAAATAACTTCACACATCACTAATTCAAGATACCCACTTATAATTTTTTTGACAAATATTCAAGCCTAAAATTAATCATCTAAAGGCCAAAAATTACATTTTAAGTTTTTTTCTTTATTTTTAGAATTTTCCAAATTTAGTTTTTTTGTAATTGGATATAAACTTGTAGTTGTAAGTCACCCTTGGTATTTATTTATAAACCCATATGATCTATTAATTAAAAGTTACTAAAAATATCAAGTGTCAAAAATTGTAAAAATAAAAACTTCAGTTAACTTTAGGATTAACTTTTCTTTTAATTGGATTTTAGTTGTGCGTGATAACTCTATCTTTGAGTTGTGAATGAATAAATTAAATTACACATTAATTTATAAGGATAATAAAGAATTATAATTATATTTTTTTGGTCAATTTTATTCTCTCTAATTTTAGTTTGTGTCTTGGAATTGATATGCATCTAGCCACATCATTTGGTATCAAATAAACTTTATCTCTAAGAAGAAATAATTGAAGATAAAATTATTAATGATTTTTTTATGTTTAGAATTTCATTTTAGATAAATTATATTTTTTAAGAATGTGTTTTTTAGAATAAATATGGAAAGAATAGGAGGCTATGCTCAAATGAATTGGAATCTACAAATTTTTTAAAGGAGATTAGAATAGTTTACATGAATTATTATAAGCCAAAGAGTAAAGAAAATAGAGATGATAAAGATGAATAAATAAATAAGTAGAGATTCAACAAGAGGAGGAAGACCAAGAGGAGACAAAATGATTTAAATAAATATTTGTTATGACATTATAATGAAATAATGAAGGAATAAAATTTGAAGTTTCATAATATGGGGGAAATCTAAAACTAGAAGAGTTGATAAATAAGATAATTAACATGGAAACATTTTTTGAGTGGAAGAATATGATAGAGGAGAAGAAGGTGAAATTTACTTACACAAAATTAAAGTTTCATTCCATGATATGGTGGGTTCATTTAAAAAATGAAATACAAAGGAAGTGTATTAAGATCTGGAGTGAAATGAAGAAGAAGTTGAGAGAAAAATTCATCCATGTGGACTATTCACAAACTCTCTACAAAATATTTTAGAACTTGAGGAAAAATGAGATAATGTACTTGACTACACATGAATTTTAAAATTTATCAATTTAATTAGGGGATGATAATTAGAGTAAAAAATGGTTGAAAAGTATTTAAGTGGTTTAAAGTTATATATTTAATATGATTTATGCATGCATAGAATCAATACCTTAGAATACACCTATCAACTAGATTTTAAGGTAGAAAAGAAGTAAAAAAGGAAGTGTTTTCAAAGATCACTTGGAATGAAGAGAGGAAAACATCACCATTAGTGGAACGAGGTGGATTTAATTACATAATAAAAAAATATTACCATATGGTGGAGAGACATGAAGATACTGAATAAGGGTTTGAAAATGAGAAAAGAGAAAAAGGATTTCATAGAGGTGAAGGCTATGGCAGTGGTAGAGGATGGAAATCCATAGGAATACATTTTATTTGATATAAATGTGGTGAATAAGGCACAAATAATTTGAGTATTCCCATTATCATGCATAAGAAATGAGATAAGAGGAGTATCCAAGAGTAAATTGGCTAACATTGAGGCTAAAGAATATAGTACAAAATTTATAGTAGATGTAAGAGAGACTCTCATGATGAGAATAATAATGATAGATCCAAGAAAAGAGTATGTGTAGGATAAATATAATTGTGATCATGTCTTTGTATAAATATTTTCAAAACAAGGTGAACTTCAATAAAAAATCTAAGGTTATTATTGATGGTGTAAGTTGTGAAAATATGATTTTTAAAGAAATGATAAAGAAACTAGGTATGCAATTTTAAATTCATGCTCATCCTTATTACATTTTTTACTTTAAAAAAAATGAAGTTACTATTGACAAGAGGTGTCTAACCATGTTTACAATAGGAAAGAGTTATCCAGATGAAATATGGTGTGATGTTATCCTAATGGGTTCATGTTGTGTGTTGTTGGGAATTCCATGGAATATGAAAGTAAATAAGCCTATGATGGAGAGAATAACACATACACCTTTTGTAACTATGGTTTAAGGATAGTTCCATTTCCTCTCAAATAAGTAGGGTAACTAGAAAACATGTTTCCAAAAAATAATTTATCAAGGACCTGAACATGACATGACTTTGTTATACATTAATAACAAAGAAATAGTAAGCAGAGGATGTGCAATTACTAGCATGAGTATACAAAGTGTTGGATGAGTATGCTGATTTTATACATGATGAATTACTCAATGATTTACCACTAAAGAGTTATATTCAACACCATATTAAATCAATTCTAGGATTAGTTCTACCTAATCAAGAAGTTAATAAGATGATCCCAATATAACAAAACAAATAAACAAACAAAAGACTAAATTGATAAGAAAAGGTGTTTTATATTTAGTGTAGTTACTAATTGTAGAGTGGGTTGGTGATGATGTAGAGGAATTTTTAAATCACATACAACATGTGAAAGATGAACTAAGGAGAAAGATATGAGAAAATAATGGTAAGTATAAGGTAGTAGCAAATGTAACTAGAAGGAAAAAAGTTTTTGAGGAAGGATATTTAGTGATGGTGTGTCCAAGAAAGGAAATATTTCCCCAAGGAACATACACCAAGATAAAGTATAATAAAATTGACTTGGGCAATATTGTGAAGAAAATAAATGACAATTATTATGAGGTAAATTTTCCATAGAATTTTGATATTTATATAGTATTTAATGTTTTTGATTTCTATACATTTCATGGAGAGGATAAGGAAGGGGAAGAAGAAGTGAATTTAGGGGTAGTTAGTGCCAAAGAAGACAAAAATGAAGATAACACAAGTTCTAGACAAGAAAATAATGGAAAGTAGGCACGATGATTACAAGTATATGGTACAATGGGAAGTATTATAACATGAAGATAACACTTTTATTTTATAATGGAAATTGAATAAGGTAGACAAGGACAAATGGAAGAATTTTAATTAGAATAACTTGTAGGATCTAAGTTTTTTTAAACCAAAGGAAAATGATGTATAAGGCATACATTTTGATTCATGAATCTATTGGATCTATTTTTTTAAAAATTAATATCTCAATTAACTTCATATAGATATAATTTGCACTAGTTTTGTAGATTTTTTTTGAAAAAAAAATTAAACCTAAAATTGACCATCTAAAGGTCAAATAAATATATTAAAAACCTATAAATATAATTTTCATGCCCATTCATAAAATACTTTTAAATCCAAACTTATAATTTCAAATTCTTGAATAAAGAGATTCATTGTTAATACATGCCAAAGCCAAGCCACATGTGGACAAGGATAAATGGTACCCACAAAGCAAGTGTATTGATAAAGACACCATTTGAAACAAGCTGAGTATAAACATTTATGTATGCTAACAAACAAGATCATTTTATAAGGAAGGTGAAGGTAATCTCCCCTTTATCTTCTCATTGTATTTGATTTTATTTTGTTATGTGGCATTTGAACATGCCCCTTATTTGTAGTCTCCTTAGACCATTGCATTTTGATTGCTCTTTTGGGTGTTCTTGTTTGCTTATTAAGATTATAATACTAATATATAGATGTTTCCTTTATCCTTATCATGCATCTTATGCCTTAATGTGATCACATTGGTTCTATGTGCTTCAATGTCATATCTACCTATACATCTCCCTTCTATATGCTAAAGGGTTCTATTAATATATTATATAATTATCTTATCCTATTGAGGTGAGGTAACTACTAATTTATATATTTACATCACCTCAAAAGTCAGGGAATATTAATAGGGGCATGTCATAGAGGCACATTCCCCACATATTCACAACTTTTAGATTTAGTGTGGGCATGCTTTGGAATAATGTTATTCACACTTATTCAGTATTTAACATCTCCATATTAAAATGGGGGCATGCTTTAGAAACATGTTCTCCACATTACAAATTATATCAATTTTATATTTCTCCATATATATTGGGGGCATGATTTGGAAGCATGTTCTTCACACACAATTTTTTAAATTGGCTAAATGCTACCCAAAAAGCAAGTGCATTGATAAAGACACCATTTGACACAAGCTGAGTATAAAAATGTATGTATGCTAAAAAATAAGCTCATTTGAAAATTAAGGTGAAGGTAATATTCCCTTTATCTTCTCATTGTATTTGATTTTATTTTATTTTATGAATGGGCATATATACTCCTTTTTGGTTTTGCGTGTAGGTGTCACTAGATTATCCTGACCTTGAGCCTTAAGATCACAATTTTATCTATTATTATTAAATTTATTAAAATTTTGAAACACTCCATTTATTATATACCTTAATATTTAAAAAATTAATCTTAGATATACATTTCATCCAATTTATTACACAATGCAAACCTACAGGTTTTCAAAGGTGTAGGTATGTATTTTGATGCCTTAGATCATCTTAAAATGTAAGTTTGATCTTTTTTTAGACCTAAGCATATTTTATCACTAGTTTATTACTTATCTAATTAGGTCAAGACTCTAAAAAAACTTTTCAATATGAAAGATAAGACCTTTCAACCATGTTTTGTGCAGGCAGATTCACACAGTCCTTCGGAATAAAACCAATCTTTGTCACTTGGAGCTAGTGTAAAGAAACTCAGTCATGTTAGAGAGTTATGAATGAAACAAGAGATATTTTGAATATTTTTAGATATAATATGACATATAAACCTTCCATATATCTCTAAAAATGTAAATTTATACCTTTCAAACCATTGTTATGCAGGCAATGTAGGCACAATATTCAAAGTGAGTTATGAATGCCACTTGGTAGACTAGTATGAGAGGTACCTAGATGATTAGAGAGATTTGGATGGAGTGGAAAGATGGTGAATCATTTCCAAATCATTTGGATACATTGGAATCTATAGAAAACCTTGAAAGCTTAAGTACAAACTAACAACCTTTCCTATTTTTAAAATTTTCCATTTTTTTGTAATTAGGCATGAAATTATAAGTTTAAATCACCCCAGGGATGTATTTCTACATGTATAGATTAAGGGATAATTTTTTTGACCCTCATGCAAAAGTTTCTAAAAATAGAAATTTTAGAAAACTACAAAAAAATAAGTTCAATTAACTTTAGGGTTAACATTTATTCTGATAGGATCTTAGTTATGTGTGAAATATATAAGTTCAAGTTGTGCAAGAATAAAATAAATTATATATATTTTTATAATAATTATGAATAATTAGAATTATCTTTTGTTTCTTAATTTATTTAATTGGTGTTTTTGAATTATTTCACACCTAGCCCCATCAAATCAGACATTATCACAATCATCATCAATAATTAAGCACAAATAAATTAATGTTATCAAATCGCTGTGTATTATCAAGAAAATTTGTGCATAGATCTTGGTTTTGTGATTTTTAAATATTTGAATGTTTTGAATTTTTTAAAATTAACCATAAAAAATAACTTATTTAAATAAATCAAGGTCAATGGGAAAGGTTTTTAAATAGATGAATATGAGGGATTTAGTAAATTAACAACATATGTCAATACATAGTGTGCACCAAGTGTAATAGTGAAGTAATATCAAGAATGTGAAGATAAACGGTATACCCCAAATGTATAGTAAATTTGTGTCAAAATGGAGCGTGTGAAATATTATAGGTGCATGCCTAAATAGGCAATATTTGATGTGAAAATATCATTATGTGTAGGCATATAATATATTTGATTGTGTAAGCTCAATGTGTGCCATGATAAAAGCTAACGTAGATAGTCAATATGGAGAGATGGGAAATTGGTATGCTTCATTAAGGTATAACATGGATATAATATTATTTAATAAAATCATACTACTATACAGGAAGCACATGCATGTGTCATCTTAGGATATTTATCAATAATTCATAAAACAAGACAAAGAATGAAAAGGTAAATGATAGTGAAACACAATAACCAAATCAAATCAAAGGGATAAAATAATGGTAAATGAAAAATCATATGTGCACATCCATATCAAAATAGAAAAATGGAGGAATAAATTAGTCAATGAAATAAAGAGTGATCAAGTAAACAAGAAATAAGAATCTATGTACAATAAATCATGCCTAAGCTAACACATAGGTTAGGAGTGTTAACCTATGATCTCATCAATGGGATGCTCAAGTTTAGGTATTGTATTTATTGGTGAAAAATTAAAAAAAATTGGGTGAGGAGTAACTTGAATCATAATTAGATTCAAAAAATATAGAATTGAATCCCAATGCATGTCTTGATTTAGACCATCTGATGCATGCATTGCATTCAACAACATCAAATGAGATGAAACACTCTATAAAACTATGTGTACCAAATATATCTTCAATTGATATAGCTTATGAATATATGAATCATTTGATTATATATGTTATATTGATCTCATAGGAACATTAAGTGTTGTAATTGTAGTGAATAATTGTTTTATCTTCTCTAGATAAATCCTTGATTGATGGTTGTTCCTTAATAGGAAATTGGGTTTCTTGTTTTTCTTGTTCCTTGTGTATAGTAGAAGGACCTGATACTTGATTATGTTCCTAATTTATTTTTGGATTACATTTATTTTGAATCCATATTTTTTAACTTTGATATGTACATGTACCCATGGTATTATATTTTTCATATTTCTCTATGTATGTGTTATTTTGTTGAAGTGTGATTAAATATCCTTGGAAATCAAATGATTTTTTAAAAATATCCCATGTTGCTTCCATTTGATCTAACCATGATTTTATAAATATAACATTGAATTATTTAATTATAGGTACTATTAAAAATAATGTGTCCACTTTCTGAGGTATAAAATAACACAAAAATATTATATGCCTTAATGACCACTTAGGAGTGCTTGCATGTAGTAACTCATTCTCATCATGCAATAATTTATTCAAGAAATAAATCATGCATATACTATGTTTTACCTTATAATTGACAATAATTAATTTCATGTTTTCCCCTTAAATTAAATCTCAAATTACCACTCATTATTTTTTATGTTGATGTTGTGATGTGTGACCCTTAGAAACCACATGGGATATATCAACTTGCTTGGATTGTGAAATCTATAAATGCAAAGGAGTTGATTTCAATGATGTTTCATTATATTTCTCAAATGTAATTACATCATTGACTATGAGTTTCTATAGTTTTTATTTTAAGGAAAAATAATTTTTATCTTTATGCCCATTAATTATATGATAACTAAAAACTACCTTCTCCCACACTTGTTAAATGATATAAAGGGTGATATCTAATAGAAGGTAATTGGACTTTCTTCTTGTTAAGTAAAATTCATCGTATGGCACTTGGTTTATCCTTCTATCTTCAAAACATTATATGTTGTCTAATAATATAAGGGGTAGGGCTTGTAAAGGGTATGTTTTTATTCCTTGCCTTATATGTAGGTTCATCTTTAGATGGAGAATCACTTTGTGTGCTCGAGGTTATTGTCCTCTCAAAATTTTTAGTTTCATAAGAGGATGTGAATTTAAAATATCATTCTCGTTATGAATGATGTCATAGTAAAGTCAGTCAAAAGAATCATAAGCATGATAAAGTGTTTTTTTCCTAAGTGGGGATAAAATATTTTATATAAAGATGAATTGTTTCTCTAAGTCAGTTAGTTGATATACCAAATGATTTATTATATTTTTTAACCTTCAAATATAATACTTCATGGGTTTAGTGTGACCTTATTAAATGTTTTGGATATGTTCTAAAGTTAACTAAAGACCCTTATTAGTGTTGAAATGAGAAAATAAAGTATCTTCTAGATTTAATAAAAAATATATAGACCCACTAGGTATGGTTTAGAACCAATCTAGGACCAATCTAGGTCATGACCTTTTAAACTTCAGTGTAAATTTTTTAGTAATACTATCCAATCACATGCATGTTTTTCAAGGGAAGATATAAATTGTGGAAGGTGGGTATGGAGACATTGTTAGTAAGGTCATACACATATGTGACCGATAATGTCAAGGTTTAATGGTAGTGTCTTTATGTGAAATGAAGGTCTACAAATTATAGGAACCCTATGTCTATGACTAAAATATGATTTTATATGTGAAAAATATTTAATCATTTGCAATGATACCTATTTTTATCTCTTTTTTCCAAAACACTAATTTTTATTGATTGATCATAATGTAACTTTAAAATGGGTTAGTAATTTATGTTGGATAGACCATAACCACTTCCCACCAAACAATTGAGCATTACCTACATTCCAATACTATGAAGAGGTCTCAAACTGCATGTAGTTTTCCCACTTAGGTGAGCGTGTGTAAAATAATGAAAAATATATAATGAAATAAATTATTTGACCTTTAACATTTGGAATCACATAAATTTAACATCTATGTACTCAAATTTGGATCTATGGATATTCCTTAGAGTTTTGATATATGTATATTTATTTTGAATAATGTTATGAGAGATTGAAAGATTATTCAAGGTCTTTTTAGGTGATCCCAAGATGATAAATAGTCTTAGGGACAATTTGTATATATAGGTGAGTATTCAATAATTTATCATTGAAACCAACCCATAAAACATATCTATGCTAACCTAATGGAAATTTACCAAACTAAAAAATAGTCATTGAATACCCCTAACAACTATTGATAGAGGGAGACACATGTGGTAGCTAACACTCTGTAGATTTATCGATAGTGTCCTAGAATTGTAAAGAAGGATATGATGTATAGATAATGTATGTTTATGATTATAAAGGTTATCCTATGTAAACCATGTTGATCCTATATAAATATGTCTAGAGGATAAAGATGGTTAAAATAGTGGATGGGTAAACTAATAGAGGGAAAGTGTGCTTAAGATTCAAATAAATATACATTGTCTAATCATTTAAAAGTATGTCAAATTAATTTTTCCAAAGTGTAAATGGCCAAATTTATGTGTTAATAGGAATATGATAGTGATTTTAATTCATATAAATATAATATTAGACACACACCATTCATTTCTCTTCCTAATTTTAAATAACTATTTAAAGTTGAAACATATGCCAATGAGTGTGCTATGGTGGTAATTTTTTGCATAGAGGTATACACATTTATTATCATTAAAAGGTGTTTTATTTAACATTAAGGGGATATCATGTTCATGATAAATAATTATGTACACTAGTTCAATAAATTAATAATGGAAATGTTACTTTCATGGTAAAGAAACCATTGTGCATACTGACCACAAACCTCTTTAATATTTACAACCAAATAATAAATTATAGCAAGAAAGACACTACAAATGAATGAAATTTATTAAAAAACTCAATTTGGTGATAAAATAAAATAAGAGAAGAATTTTTTAATGGAAAATGTGTTATTTAGGCCCCAATAACAAATCAAGTTTCAATATTGATAACAATCTCACAATTTGACCATTTTAGAAAAGAGAAATTTTGGGGAGACATTATAAAAATTATAGGTCAAAAAAGTTGATAATGAAGGGAAAGATGAGTTCCACCTCAATGATGGGCTACTCCACAAGTGGTATAAGTTATGCATGTCAAAGGAGGAAATAATATTATTAATGATGGAGTAACATGGAACTTGGGTGTTGGTAAAACCATTGATCATTTTCAAAGGTATGTGTATTGGCAAAATATGCAATAAACATGATAAAAAATAATTAGATAATGTAACTTATGTTCATGATAAAAAATAATTAGATAATGTAACTTATGTTCTAAATGCAAGCCCGTGGTTATGAAATAAGGATTGTGTATGTCATTACCTATACATACTAGACTATGGGGAAACATTCACGTGGATTTTTTGGGAAGATTACCATTACCAAAGCATGACCATGACTACCTATTTGTTATTATAGATATATTTAAAAAATGTGTGTTTTGATTGTATATAAAAAATAGTAAAAGGGCATAAATCAACTAAAATTTTATTTTATAATGTTTTGGTACATTTTGGGTTACTTAATTGCATTGTTTCAAATATATATTCTAATTTTTTGGGAAGTTTTGGAGCACATTTTTTTAGCAACATGGATTCTGATATCAAATTAAGCATAACATTCCATTGACAAACCCATGGAAAATTGTAATTTTTGAAAAGAACTTCAGTACAACTAATAAGAAGTTAAAATAAAAAGTATCCAAGGATTCAAGATGACTATTTATGATATATCCAACACTCATATAATATGGTAATACATCCATCCATAAAATTCACAATTTAAAGCATTTTGGCTACTTTCTAACCAATCCACTTTATGCCACAATAAAACAATCGGTAGAGGTGGAGAAAAAATCATCGGTGATAAGATAAATAAAGTTTGTTGAGAGGATTAGGAAAATCCATGTCAAAGTGAAGGACCAATTGGAGAAGTTTCAATCCAATTACAAGGCTAGGTATGACTAGAATCAAAAATAACACACAAAAATTGGGTGATATGGTTTGGTTAGGCCAGTAGTATCCAATTTTGAGCAGTTTATTGGCTAGGATATGCTATTGGTATGTGATCCAAAAATTCCATCATGTAACCATGATTGCTAAGTTGGATTACTATAAATTTAAACATCTCAACAAGGTTACATCATATCCCCTATGGTAGAGAGTGTTACCAAGGAGGGTGAAGCATGAGGTGTGTTAGATGAATGCTTTTCATTGATTATATTAAATATTAGGAGGAAGGATGTGATCATGGTGTTTCTATGCAATTTCGCTTTCACATTCAAAGAGAGAAAATGAGAAACTTAAAGAAATGGTCAAGGCTTGTATGTACCTGGATGTAGTCTGTGCACCGTTATCCAGACGTTGTGAGAACTCCTCTTTGGTTGTGGAGGATGACACCTGAAAGAGACAGTCACTAAAACATGAAAAATGAAAAAAGGGTGGATTGCCAAGCAAAATCTTGGTCCTAGAAGCGTTAAGGCTTCTTGGAGGATGACAATCCACTGTTTAAAATAGAATATGACAGAGACAGAAAAGAGAAATAATAAAAGACTGAAAAGAAAGAACTGAAAGCAAATGCATACCTGATAAGCTGCAATCTGCTTAGCACAGTTGCCGATGTCGATGATATTGCCGGCGTTGGTCAGAAGGTCACTGATGACGGTTAGACTGCCGACGTCAGTAGGGGAAATGGACGAGGTCGGTCGGGGTAATGGCCAGGGACGGGTTACAGGTCTAGTTTCTGGTCTGCAAGATAGACTGTGGTCTTGTCTGTGAGTCAAGGAGTTTGTTTGGGATGGTAAAATAGTAGATAGAATCTTTAATAAGAACTAAGGCAGAGGGTATGTTGTCAGGAAAAGGGGTAAGGGGCAGGAGAAAGGCTTTTCAGCCTTTCTGTGAAGCAATTTAGTCAAGTTGATTAGATTGGTCGTAAGATGGTCTACAGGTCTCTAATAGCTTGTGCTGAGTTGATTGGATAGAGGGTATTGTCTAAAGAGAGACTAAAGGGGTGTCAGAGGCAAAGAAAAGGGAATAAGGGGTGAGAGAAGGCTTTTCAGCCTCTCTGGGAAGAACAGGGAAGGTTGGGTCAAGGATGCTTGGAATAGATGGTAGACAAAATGCTAATATATTTGAAATGACACTGAAATGAAAATAGTATAAATACTTAGCTGTGATACGAGTTGGCAAAGGTGTAGAAGCTGTGTTTTAGTTGTCACTGGTGATGGAGATATCATGCAATCCCTGTGCAGAATGTCTGATGCAAGACCTCAGTGCCTAGAAGATGCTGTCAAGAATGTTGATCCCTGCAAGAACACCAAGAAGCCAGAACACTAGAAAGCAAAAGCATGAGAACTTTGTTTTGCTGGAAGAAGATTCAAGATTTGTTATTAGCTCCAGAGATTAATCGATTTGTGATTTGATCTGTCTAAAGGTTAGAAATTTGGTTTAAGTATAAACGACGTCGGCGATTCTGCCGGCGTCGGCCGACATTTGACCGATGTCGATGGGTGGAGAATGGGAAAAAGAGCCACCAAGCCCTTTTTCCCTCTGCCAAGTGCACTATCCGTTGGAGAATGTCAAAGGTTGGGCTAAATACGCATGAGAGTTGGTTAGGCAGTTAGAAAGAAGTAAGAATAGGTCTTGGGTGAGTCATAGGGTAGGAAATAGTCCAAGGCAAGGTGTCAGGCAAGGTGTCAAAGGGGAGGATATTAAATTAGTAAGTGCATGTTTTAGGAATGGGTTAGGAATGGACCAAGGGGGAGGATGACCAAGGGTTAGACACTATTTCAGTGTCTACATTTGCCCCTTTTTGTCTTGTTGGTTGCTCTAGATGAACTGCAAGACAAAAATAGGAGTTGGTTGCCTCAGGTATGGGATAAGGTTGATTTCGTCTTGTTGGTTGGTCACGTGAACTGCAAGACAAAAATAAGAGGGTTGGTTGCCCCGATTATGGATGAGGTATTCCCCCTCAAAGCAGTAGTTGAGAGAAGGGAACCTGGAATCCGGGCTGATTTGACAGAGAGTGGATGAAAAGGGTGAAGATAGAGTGAGAATGCTACAAAAGTCGTGATTACACGTACACCACTTCACGAGGATGGTCAGGTCAAATTGTCGCAGGTTGAGGGTCGAGGAGTGCCAAAATTGAAATAACTGGGCCCCAGCATTTAGTCATCTACTGATTGGGTTATTCAATATAAGCTGAAGCTCCAATGGTCATCGTGTTCTAGGTATCTCAGGCTCAGGAAGTGCTCTTAGAAACATGAAAATGTCACAAGTAGTGGGGATCAACCGGCGTGCGATCCTATACCTGTGAAGGTCAAAAATATTCACACAATTTTGCTAACCAATCATGAGGTAGCATACATGCAAAAACAACCAAGGCAAAATCACTTTGGAAGTAGTCACGGTTAGAGGAGATGATCATGATCTCCAAGGTCTGGTGGTCGATGGACGGAGGCAAAAGTGATCTCAAGTGTGCCCCAGGGGGCCAAAATGACTTGTACTAGAGGGCTGACTGATTAGGGGCATGATTCTGGGGCAACGTGATGAAAAAAAGAGGTTTGAATGTTGCTGACGTTGGTGATAAAACTAACTTCAGGGACATAAAGGCACCGACATCGGTAGGATATTGGCCGACGTCGGTAGACTAGGGCACACTGATGCCGATGTCGGCAACTTGCCAAATCTGACAAAACTGGATTGGCAGCTGACCAGAAGTCATTTGTGATTTGGTTGATTGAGAGAAAAGAGCTCTGGACCCAAGTGAGTGAAAGTGACACTAGATTGATCGAGGTGCAGTGCGATGGGTTAGAGAAACATTAGTGGAGAGAGGGAGGCGCGTGGAGAGAGATTGGAGGTTACAGAGACATTTGTGGGCTAGGAGGAGGTTGAGGGTATAGTGATGCAGAAGTGATGGTAGAGGGCAGTAGAGGACCCGTGGGGGGTCCACCACTAGCGGCACCCATCGTGCCACCACACCAGCGATGTCGAGATGAGGTAGGAGGGTCTCTAAGCCCTATTTGGTTTATTTTTGTTGTGATTTGTTTTTTGAATTTTTTGTAAATTTAGGCAAAAATTGAGGGGGGAGGGTAGCTAGGAGGGTGTTGAAGGGATCTAGGATAGGTTAGGAGGCATTGAGAGGGTTTTGGGGGGTGTTGGGGGGTAGAAATGGGGAAGCCCTAAATTTAGGGCTCGACCTGTTCGGCCCTAGGGCCGAACCAGTTACCGACATCGGCGTGGTTGCCGGTGTTGGCCGACGAGCGACCGGTGTCGATCACTAACCTGCTGATGTCGGTCACTAAGTGATCGACGTCAATTGGGTGAGTGCTATCACCGGCATGCTAACCAATGTTAGTGGCTACCTGATCAAAAGAGGGATGAAAAATGGTCAAGTTGAGGGGTTGAAGCTACGCCAAGGGCTTCCAAGATGTTGGGTCAGGTGTAGATGGTCAAATAGGTTGGTCAAAATAGAAAGAAGAGGGAAATTTTTTAACATGAGATTGACTTGGGTGGATGCAGGTGAGGCAGACACTGATGCTACGGGATCGACTACTGACATTGCTAACATAGATGCATCAGGACATCACAGGAGAGGAGTGGGCGTAGATGAGCACAGTGGGACTAGGTGGGCTGCAACGCTACTACAGAGTGGCATGGGATGTGAGCTTGATGGTGGCACTGATCGAGTGATGGGATCATTCCACCAACACTTTCCACCTGCCCACTAGAGAGATGATGGTCACAGTGGAGGATGTATACTGGATTTTGCAGCTGTCGATACATGGAGTAGACTTATATGCGTGCTCGAGAGAGGCACATGATATTCATATGGTGACATTGTTTGGAGAGCATGCAGCTAAGGTGAGTTATCACTCAGCTAGTTTTGCGTATGAGCCCCTTTATGCTGTGGATGAGGATGCACATCAACTGGCGATCCTGATGATGATAGGCATCATAGTTTACGTGTTGCCAGATGCAGAGGGAGGCAGGTTTCTAGTCGCTATGACCGGAGTTTTGACAGATATGATTGAGCGACAGATAGTGTTTACTTGGGCACCAGTCTTTTTGGCCCAGGTATATAGAGAGATGTGGGGCATTAGTCAGTGGTGACGGTGCAGCTTGTGTGTCAGCCACCTTCTACATTGCTGGGCTTACGAGTACATTGTGGTCACATGACCTCTCAGCCTCCCAGTGGTGATTCAAGCTAGCTTTAAGGTCAGATTCAGGTGGTGGTGCGAGGTGATGGCGTAGATGTAGGTGGACGGAGTGGTCAAAGATATTGACTACTACAGAGGGGTACTAAAGGCCCTGATCCCTACAGATATCATCTGGAGACCGTACTTGGTATATCCAGTGTTTAGAGACCAGGGCGAGCAGATGGTCAAGACTCAGAGCATGCGATGGGTCAGAGGCAAGCGAGTTGGTGAGCTTGAGAGGATCCCAATAGAGAGAGTGCGGTGTTAGTACTGGCTATTATAAGATGTACCTCCTGCATTCCTGTAGTACAGGTAGGATGATATAGAGGTGCTACTCCCACTGCAAGAGGAGACAGAGGGGCCAAATTTTGAGGAGTTGCTGGCAGGACCTGGGATAGCCAACCCAAGATGTATAGAGGCCTACTCGACATGGTGGGTAGGTCAGTATACAGGGATACAGGTAGGACCACAGCTAGATCTACAGACAGTGATCAGAGAGCAAGATGTGGCCCGACAGGAGAAAGATGTTGCCATCTAGGAGAGGGATGCAGCACGAGGACGAGTGACCATTTTGGAGAGCCAGGTCACAGGTTTACAGGAGGAGATGGTAGGGTTGACAGGTCAAGTGGCTGCTTTGACAGGGCAAGTCACTATTTTTTAGAGTCAGTTAGCTGTAGCCCAAGCACAGGCATCGACAAGACAGGGCTTGATGGGACATGGCTCGATGTAGCATCCACTTTAGTAGCCAGTTCAGTAGCCCACACAGTCAGTGTCAGTGCAGCCAGGGTTTTCATAGCCATAGGGTTCAGTGCAGGGCACGGTAGCAAGTCTGATGGGTCCATCGCAGACTGTATCTATAGTTAGATATAGTGATGCATTGGACAAGATCGTGTATTATGAGAGGGCCATTAGGGGGTTCCCTTAGATACAATGATACTCTGAGATGAGGGTAGAGTAGTGCTGACAGAGGTCTATGTCTCGAGCGATGGCTTTTGGGTCTCACAGATGACACAGATTAGAGGGGGGAGAGGATACAGCATCTTCCCGGCCACCGCCACCACCACCACAGCCACAGCCGTGAGGCCAAATTGTGATGTTATTTTTGATGTATATACCAGCTTGCGAGCTGTTGATGTGAGATGTACTTGATTTTTTGAGAGAGAGGGATGTGCAAATTGTGCGATTGTATAAAACATTGATATATATATATATATATGATGTGATTTTGAGCATTGACATGAGTTATGGATGTTGTTTTGGATGTGCTATGTTATTTTGATTTGATACATGTTTTGATTTGATGTTTAGGATTATGATGCTGAGATTATTGGGTTTATATGATGATGAATGTATGATTAGGATTAATGATTAATGATATGGATGAAAATGATTAATGTTAATGATTATGAAAATATGTGATTGTTTGAGATGTGATTGGCAGGTGACAAAAGAATGTGATGAAAGAAATGTGATGAAGAAATGGCCGAGCTAACCCCAGAAGACCCCATGTCAACTGAGTGCTGCCTACATAGCCCCTGTTGTTAGGGCCTCAGGCCAATGTAGTTCTCCCAAAAGGGAGGAAAAAGATCAAAGTGGTTGACTTTGGTCATGATAATGATATAGCACTTCCCATATGTCTGAGGGTACATGCTTGAAATGATGAGGAGAAGATGATGCTACAGCCTTTTCCAAATGGTGTATTCTGTAACATTGGTCAGGGTTTTTCATCCCTTAGCAACTATCCATATTCGTGGTGGATGAGTGCTAAAAATGAATTACAGGTCGATTTATGCTTCAGCAAGTAATGGTTTATGCTTGACATAAATTGTGTGGTTGATAGTTTCCATGTGTATTGATGTCTATGGAAACTAGAATGAGTAGGCTATGTGAGTGGTTTGAAAAGAGTTGGATTGAATTGTTTTGACAAATGATGTGGTTGAATGTGACCAAAGTGTAGGCAGAAAGTAAAAAGCATAAGTGCCCTTTCATTGACAAGGACCAAAATGACAGCATAGATAGGGGTTGTTAGAACCAAGAGCCCCATTCATGCGTTGCGCCGTTGACCATGAGTTGTGTTAGAGCGGTAATCAAATCACTTCGAAATTAAAGTGAGCTCGAAGTCCCTTGAGTAGGTGATGTGATAGGAGGAGAGGGTAACCCATTTTAGAGTAGGGATAACTTTGCCCCTTTTTATAGGAGACCCTAAGACAACTACAAGTCAAGTCCATGACCCATTTTTTTTTAGAGTGGAATGATCAATGCGGGAAGTCCACATAAAGATGTCACTTTGCTTGGTGGTCATTTGTGAAGCTGATCGATGTGAGAAGCTTCTAAGAAAGTGCTGTTTATAGCAAGATTTAGTCATAGCCATCCTTCGAGGGAGTGGTATATATTTTGCTTTATAAATTTAAGGGCTTTTGAATAGCTGTCCTTCAAGGGAGCAGTCTATTAGCTACAATAATGATATTACAGCTGTCCTTCGAGGGAGCAGTCTACTTTTTGATTTGATTTTATGACCTTGGATATTTTGACATCTTGATTTAGTTTTGACAGAATGTTGAGTCATGGACAAGACTTATAGAAGGTTAAGGGCTCCCTTTTATTAGGACAAAGCATCCATATTGAAATCTCGTTCTCTCAGAGTTTTGTTATAGGCTCGTTTGATGTGATTTTGATAGACATGGAGATGGTTGAGGGCAGCAAGACGACGTTCGTCGAGTAACTCAAGTTGAGCTAATCGATCTTGATGAAAGTCATCGTTAGAAAGAATGTCATGGATTGAAATGTGAAGAGATGGGATCTGCACTTCGAGAGGTAAGACAGCCTCTATTCCGTACACTAGAGAGAAAGGAGTAGCACCCGTAGAGGTTCAGATACTAGTGCGATAGGCCCATAAATTGAAGGGTATGTGAACGTGCCAATCCCTTCCAGTGTCGTTGACCACCTTCATGAGAATTTTAGTTAAGATTTTATTAGAAGCCTCAGCCTACCCATTTTCTTGTGGGTAGTAAGGCAAAGAAAAGCTGAGTTTAATGCCAAAGGAGTCACAAAGTTTCTAGACAATTTTGTTTTTAAATGACTTTCCGTTATTGGTGATGATTTTGTGAGGTACACCAAAACGACAGATGATGTGGGTATTGATGAAGTCAACAATCTTATCGGCTTTTGTGGAGATGAGAGGAATAGCTTCCACCCATTTAGTGAAATACTCGGTGGCAGTGATGATGGACTGATGATGAAGAGATGAATGAGGGTTAATCTCACTGATGAGATCTAAGCCCCATTATGAAAAAGGCCAGAAATCTTGAGCAACTTGTAAGGCATGACTAGGGAGATGAAGCAAGTTAGCATGCTGCTGACACTTGATGCAACGCTAAACATAATCGCTACAGTCTTGATGAAGAGTGGGCCAATAATAACCCAGGTAAAGGATGCGCTTGGCAACCGAGTTACCACTGAAGTGTCTGCCATAAATCTTGTCATGGGCTTGCTTAACAGTATGAGAGGCTTCAATGGGGTTTAAACAGTGAAGAAGAAGGCTGTCAAAACCTCTTTTATAGAGAAGGCCCCCTAGCATGGTATAGCGAGTAGTGCGCTTGATGAAAGCCCACCGTGCATTGCTAGAGAGGTTGGGAGGAATGATAGAATGAGCCAAGTAGTCCTCAAGCTGTTTATACCATACATCTTGTGAACTAGAGTCTATGGTGTGGATGAGATTGATGTCAGTGGAAATGTATGAAGGCAACGGCACATGATGTACCATGACATAAATTCTTGATGAAGATGATGATGAGGAAGGAATATGCAAGGTGAGGGAAGCCATGGTGTCAGCAAACTTATTCGTAGATCGAGGGACAGTCTGCAATAAGTGATGGTCGAAAGATGCTAGAAGAGTGTCAACATGGTGCTTGTATCTTTGTAAAATTTCATTTTTACAAAGATATGAACCATTGATTTGATTGACGACAAGTTGTGAGTCACCGAAGATGTTGATGGTCTTGATATTTAAAGAAAGGGCAATTTGAAGTCCCAAAATTAAGGCTTCGTATTCAGCCATATTATTGGTACATTCAAAGTCAAGTTTAAAAGACAGGGGCATGGGCTCACCCTCGTGTGGGATGAGGATGACCCCTGTACCCCCACCGAGTTGACATTTGGAGCCATCGAAGAACATCGTCATTTGATAGAATGTGTCATCAGTCGAAAGAGTGGCAATAGATTCATCGGGAAACTCGCACTGAGAAGGTTGATTGTCGGGAAGAGGGGCATCCGCTAATTGGTCAGTGATTGTTTGCCCCTTTATATATTTTTGCTAGATAAATTCTAAGTCAAAATCGACAAGAAGCATGAGCCAATGAGCCATATGTTGGTTTTGATATGGCTTGGAATGCATGTATTTAAGAGGATCAGTGTGAGTGATGACAAAAGTTTTGTGATTGAGAAGATAGTGACGAAGCTTGGTAGTGGCAAAGACTAATGCCAAACAGAGTTTCTCGGTATGAGTATACCAAATTTCATAGTCGACAAGTGTTTGGCTTATATAGTAGACCGCTTGCTCACGGTGTTGCTCATCTCAATGCGCGATCATGGCACCTAATGAATGATTGGTTGCTGAGATGTAGAGGTAGAAGGGCTGGTCATCTTTTGGTGGAATAAGGACTGGTGGAGAAACCAAATAGCATTTGAGGGCTTTAAAAGCCTCTTGGCAATCTTTATCCCAATTAAAGGAGACATCCTTCTTGAGGAGGTGATGAAAGGGTTGGCAGCGGTCAGAAAGCTATGAAATGAAGCGGTGAATGGATTGGAGCTTCTCTTGTAGACTGTGAAGTTGCTTGAGATTAATTAGAGGTGGCATTTTGAGGATAGCACAGATTTTGGTGGGATCTATCTCGATGCCATGAAGAGAGACAATGAATCCCAGGAGCTTTCCTAAGAGAACCCCAAAGATGCATTTCTTGGGGTTAAGACAGACATGGTACTGAAGAAGGTGAGAGAAGATGATCTTGAGGATAGCCAAATGGTCACGACGAAGCTTAGACTTGCCAAGCAGGACATCTACATAGTCCTCCATGATTTTATGGAGGAGATCATGAAAAATGTAAGTCATGGCACACTGATATGTGGCGCCTACATTTTTCAAACCAAAAGGCATGACCCGATAACAGAAAGTTCCCCATGGTGAAATGAAGGTGGTTTTGTGCTGATCTTTCGGTGTAATCAGGATTTGGTTATATCCTGAAAATCCATCCATGAGTGATAACATCTCATGGCTAGCCATAAGATCAACAAGTTGGTCAATGTGTGGAAGAGGAAAGTCATCCTTGGGACAACCTAGGTTAAGGTCGCGATAGTTCATGCAGATTTGGATCCCTCCAGTCACCTTGGTGACAGGGACGATGTTAGAGACCCACTACAGATAATCAATGGGTTGGATGAAGGAGACAGAAAGAAGGCACTGAAGCTCCTCTTTGACAAGAAGTGCAACACGAGGATGCATTTTGCAAAGCTTTTACCTAATAGGCTTAGCCTCTGGCTTTGTGACGATGTTATGAGTGGCAATGTTAGGGTCGATACCAGGCATGTCAGCGTAGGTCCAGGCAAAGGCTTTGCGATTGTCTGAGAGAAATGTGGTATAGTCGATCTGCTCCTGGGTGTCTAAAGATTGACCAATCTTTAAGACATGAGGAACACCAGAAGATGAAAGGTTAATGTCAATGGTTGATTCATTTAACATAATTTGCATTTCAGAAGGGAGCGAGTGCTGAATGAAAGAATCGTCGACACCCATATAGGTAAGAATAACATCGTTGTCTATGCAGTGAACAGTGTTGATGGTTGCCAATTCATCGTCTATCATGCTGGGATAAATGAGAGGGAGAGACCTGAGAACCCCATTGAGTTGATAGGTTAGGGGTTCTAAGTGGATGGTGTTTATGCAAAAAAAACTAGGAGGGATGGAAACCACCGACTTCGTAGGTGAGGATGGAAGAATAGGCGAGTCTGGAAGAGATTGGTCGATGATGGGTTCGGGGCAAAGGTTTGCAGAAGCCTCAGTGGGTTCTTGGAAACCCAGTCCATATCATTTCTTTGCATTATCATCATTGGGTGGTTCGATGGGCCGATGGGAGCCTTGTTCGTAGTGCCCAAAGCCAAAACCCTTCCATGCACACCTATAAAGGTAGGTATGTGCAAAGGTGGGGTTGCCAAGAAAAGAGAAATTGGATGTGAATAGTTGAGGTGAGGAGGAAGGATTTGAGTCAGTAGGAGCTTGATCCAGCCCCCCATAGACGAGATTGGTTCGAAGGCTAGGAGGACCATAAGGAATGACCATTCCGATCTGACGGTCATAGCTTGGATTTTGGTGAAGCTGTCCATACTCTTGAGGAGTCTGGAACATGTCTAGAGTAAGTAAGCAATATTCCCCAAGTGAAAGTCTTTGAAAGATATCATCCATGGGGTCCTTGGTTATCGCTTGGGAAGGTGATGTGATGGCAACCGCTATTTACGTACTAGTTGACGCTTTCGCAGATGGAGACGATGTTTGGGTTGGTGCCTTGAGAGGAATAAGAACATCATTTGGTTGATAAGTTGTGTTACAAGTCTTAAAAGGTGATGGGTCGGCAGGAATGACATGGACTTGTTTGTCGTGTTCAAATTTGACACAACGGTGAAGTGTTGAAGGGACGCAAGCCATGGCATGGATCCAGGGTCGTCCTAATAACATGTTATATTGGAATTCTCCCTCTATGATGTAGAAGAGCTCTGGGATTGTGTGTGGACCAACGTGAATATGGAGGACAACAGTGCCAATAGTATTAGTGGTGGTGTCATTAAAGCTTCTAAGGATTGCATTGGTTTTCGATATGCAATTCTTGGGAAGAGCCAATTGATCAAAGGCATGGGTAGAAATGATATTAATGCTGGCACCCCTGTCAATCATAACTCGCTTAATACAGGTTCGATCAATGTAGGCTATGATGAAAAGAGTAACGTCCTGATCTTCCAAGGTAGAGGTAGGAATTTCAGAATCACTAAAAGTGATAGAGGCGACGGGGGATAAAGAATGGATTAGGGCAGCTAGTGGTTGAGGGTCTTCAGGTTGGACCTCCGCTCCCTATAAGGCTTTGATTAGAGCTTGACGATGTTGGGGGGAGCTTTGAATAAGGTCATATAAGGTCATCTTCATAGGCGTTTGGTGAAGTTGTTTTATCATAGAGTCTTTGATTGCCTCTGAAGAAGGGGGTTGGGATGCACCTAAGATGGAAATCTTGGGTTTCGGTGGTTGAGGTGACTGGACAAAAGGATAGGTCCAAGGAATAACAGCTTTTTCTTTCGCCTTGTCCTTTTGTGACCTAGTGGTTATGTGGATAGCATTGATTTCAAAGATAGGAGGTGAAGAAGGGGTCATGGCTTGCTGGTGAGATGTTGATGTGGTTGAAGAGGTTGGATGGGAAGGTGTCGAG
The DNA here is from genome assembly GCA_037957365.1 of Torreya grandis. Taxonomy (NCBI): domain Eukaryota; kingdom Viridiplantae; phylum Streptophyta; class Pinopsida; order Cupressales; family Taxaceae; genus Torreya; species Torreya grandis. Next base: position 992,442 of record JARHVA010000922.1, on the reverse strand, counting down.
GGTTGGTCAAGAGTGTCCTCAAGGAGAAGAGTGTCTTTCTCCATATAGCGGTGAATGACTGCCTTGAGGGCACAACAAGTCTCAGTATTGTGTCCTGGTGTACGATGGTATAAGCAAATCTTCGTATCATCAAACCAGGAAGGTTTTGACTCGAGGGGTTGGAATAGATTGATAGATGGAAGGGTTATGCTAGAAGTCTACAAAAGTTGGCATAATATCAAAGCATATGAACCTACTAAGGGGTCCGTGCTTGTTGATGTATGAAGTGCTGGTGACTTTTTCTTGGGAAGTGTTGAAGAAGGCTTCCGTACCACCTTTTGGGTTGGTGGTGCGGCCACATGTGAAGACGGCACTTTCTTCGTGAGAGGTGCCAAATTTTTGAGAGGGGGTATACTTGTGGTGGGCAAAGGAAGTAATGGAGGTAATTTGTGTTGGTTAAGGGTCAGAGTGGGGAGCACTCCGATTAGGGTAGAAGGATGAGGGCCTAAAATGGAGGGTAATGTTGATGGTGGAGGAGGGGTTGGCTTTTGTGGTCTGGCAGTCTTCTTCGACTTGGTTGGAAGACTACTATTGGTCGACGTCTGGTCTAAGTCCACCTTCACTTGCGGGTGAGTGAGGGTAGAGATAGGGCAAATGCTGAGTGACTTGATCAGTTTAGATGGGGTAGATGCAAGTTTAGAAGTGGGAGTCTGGTCTTTATTGAGAGTCTTGGGAGATTCTGCCTTGGGAGGATTGGCAGCATGAGACGAGAGGGCATGGGGATGTTGAAGAGCTTTAAGACGCTCCAACAATCCTTGATGCTCCACTTTCCTTGAAGGGAGAAGTTATAATTTCTCTACTAATCGAGAGAATGGTTGAGAAGTTGTTGGATGAGGTTTGGGTCTTTGAGAAGATGTGTTAGGTGTGGCAGTAGTCTCAGACCCAAGGTGTGTGAGAGTTATAACTGGATTGTCATTGGTCGAAGAAGATGGAGAGTCAGGTTCTTCTCTTGGTGGAGAATGAACTAGAGAGTGTGGCTCCTCAAGCAAGTAAAGGGTTGGGATTATGGTGCCCTCCACTTGCGGTCGAGGAGTAGGAAGGGTCGGGTCCTCCATAGGCAGCAGGAAGGAGGATGGTGAGACCGGTGGTGTCATTAAAGGATCTAAGGATTGCATTGGTTTTCGATATGTAATTCTTGGGAAGAGCTAATTGATCAAAGGCATGGGTAGAAATGATATTAATGCTGGCACCCCTGTCAATCATAACTCGCTTAATACAGGTTCAATCAATGTAGGATGTGATGAAAAGAGTAACGTCTTGATCTTCCAAGGTAGAGGTAGGAATTTCAGAATCACTAAAAGTGATAGAGGCGACGGGGGATAAAGAATGGACTAGGGTAGCTAGTGGTTGAGGGTCTTCAGGTTGGACCTCCGCTCCCTGTAAGGCTTTGATTAAAGGATCTAAGGATTGCATTGGTTTTCGATATGCAATTCTTGGGAAGAGCCAATTGATCAAAGGCATGGGTAGAAATGATATTAATGCTGGCACCCCTGTCAATCATAACTCGCTTAATATAGGCTCGATCAATGTAGGCTGTGATGAAAAGAGTAACGTCCTGATCTTCCAAGGTAGAGGTAGGAATTTCAGAATCACTAAAAGTGATAGAGGCGATGGGGGATAAAGAATGGACTAGGGCAGCTAGTGGTTGAGGGTCTTCAGGTTGGACCTCTCCCTGTAAGGCTTTGATTAGAGCTTGACGATGCTGGGGGGAGCTTTGAATAAGGTCATATAAGGTCATCTTCACAGGCATTTGGTGAAGTTGTTTTATCATAGAGTCTTTGATTGCCTCTGAAGAAGGGGGTTGGGATGCACCTAAGATGGAAATCTTGGGTTTCGGTGGTTGAGGTGACTGGACAAAAGGATAGGTCCAAGGAATAACAGCTTTTTCTTTCGCCTTGTCCTTTTGTGACCTAGTGGTTATGTGGATAGCATTGATTTCAAAGATAGGAGGTGAAGAAGGGGTCATGGCCTGTTGGTGAGATGTTGATGTGGTTGAAGAGGTTGGATGGGAAGGTGTCGAGGGTTGGTCAAGAGTGTCCTCAAGGAGAAGAGTGTCTTTCTCCATATAGCGGTGAATGACTGCCTTGAGGGCACAACAAGTCTCAGTATTGTGTCCTGGTGTACGATGGTATAAGCAAATCTTCGTATCATCAAACCAGGAAGGTTTTGACCTGAGGGGTTGGAATGGATTGATAGATGGAAGGGTTATGCTAGAAGTCTGCAAAAGTTGGCATAATATCAAAGCATATGAACCTACTAAGGGGTCCGTGCTTGTTGATGTATGAAGTGCTGGTGACTTTTGCTTGGGAAGTGTTGAAGAAGGCTTCCGTACCACCTTTTGGGTTGGTGGTGCGGCCACATGTGAAGACGACACTTTCTTCGTGAGAGGTGCCAAATTTTTGAGAGGGGGTAGACTTGTGGTGGGCAAAAGAAGTAATGGAGGTAATTTGTGTTGGTTAAGGGTCAGAGTGGGGATCACTCCGATTAGGGTAGAAGGATGAGGGCCTAAAATGGAGGGTAATGTTGATGGTGGAGGAGGGGTTGGCTTTTGTGGTCTGGCAGTCTTCTTTGACTTGGTTGGAAGACTACTATTGGTCGACGTCTGGTCTAAGTCCACCTTCACTTGCGGGTGAGTGAGGGTAGAGATAGGGCAAATGCTGAGTGACTTGATCAGTTTAGATGGGGTAGATGCAAGTTTAGAAGTGGGAGTCTAGTCTTTATTGAGAGTCTTGGGAGATTCTGCCTTGGGAGGATTGGCAGCATGAGACGAGAGGGCACGGGGATGTTGAAGAGCTTTAAGACGCTCCAACAATCCTTGATGCTCCACTTTCCTTGAAGGGAGAAGTTATAATTTCTCTACTAATCGAGAGAATGGTTGAGAAGTTGTTGGATGAGGTTTGGGTCTTTGAGAAGATGTGTTAGGTGTGGCAGTAGTCTCAGACCCAAGGTGTGTGAGAGTTATAACTGGATTGTCATTGGTCGAAGAAGATGGAGAGTCAGGTTCTTCTCTTGGTGGTGAATGAACTGGAGAGTGTGGCTCCTCAAGCGGGTAAAGGGCTGGGATTATGGTGCCCTCCACTTGCGGTCGAGGAGTAGGAAGGGTCGGGTCCTCCATAGGCAGCAGGAAGGAGGATGGTGAGACCGGTGGTGTCGGTAAGGTTGAGGCATCCTCCAAGATAAGAGAGGTTGATGGAGAACTAACCAAGGAAAGAGGTTCATCCACACGTGATGGACTGATAGATGGACTAACCTCTTGAGGTTGGTCGGGGATGAAGGGCGAGACCGTATTGACTGTTCGAATGTTGTGTTCATGAGTGTTGTCAATCAAGGTTTGGACATTGTTTTGGGTCGGTGGATGATTGGGGAATGGTTGCTTGAAGATGTCGATACCTTGATTAGGAGGTGCATTGGGATTGTCTAGGATGAGGTCACCCTTTTCAAGCATGTCTTGGATTATGTTTTTAAAGGTCTTACAGTTACCCGTGTCATGACCTTTGATATGGTGGTAATTGTAGAAGTCATTTTCCCTATACCACACAGGGATGGCGCGTGAGGGATCAAATTGTGGAGGTGGTCGAATCTGGGGGAGATTGAGAACTCCCTGTCTAACAAGTTTTTCCAGTATAGACGCATATGATTCTTTGAGAGGAGTATACTATCGTTGTATGTATCTCTGCTGGAATTGACGGGTGGCACTCTGAGATGTGGATGGCTCAGGCTGATTGGTTGAAGAGGATGAAGGTCTAACGACCACAGCATTAGCTAAAGATTTAGACTTAGGATTGGATGAGGAAGGTTAGAAGAAGAAGAGTCATTGGTCTTAGAGTTGGGATTCTTGCTCTGCAACTTGACTTTATTCTCCTTGATGGCACGTAATTCAAGTTTTTAGGCCATCGTGAAGGCTTCGTCGAAGGTGCGGAAGGTCTGAACCTGTAAGGTGGAATAAATATGTTTGGCGCAGGCTCGAGAGAAAAGTTTAATAAGTTCGGGTTGGGGTAAGGAAAAGGAGAGTTAATTGATGAGGCCTCTCCAACGAGCAACAAAGTCAGCTATGGATTCATCCTCGAATTGGCAGATAGAATAGAGGTCCGTAATCGAGACCTTCTTGGTGATGTTGATGGAGAAGTGATCAAGAAAGAGCTGGGCCAGCTATGTAAATGTGAAGAGGGAATGACTGGCAATAGAGCTGTACCAATCAAGTGCAGCACTAGAAAGGGACATAGGAAATGTGCGTAAGAGCAATGCATCGTCATGGGAAATAAGGTAATAGGCATGTCTAAATGCCCATAAGTGCTACTGTGGGTCTTCCTTGCTTTGAAAGCGAGAAAATTTGGGAAGCTCCCACTGGTTGGGGTATGGCCTAATCAGGATGGAAGGATGAATGGGCTCATTACAAATTTGCTCGTATGAGAGAGCATTGCATGAGCCAGAAACGGAGGTCTCTAGGCTAGACATCTTGTCCATCAGCATTTTGATGATATCTACTGACGGATTGGTGGGTGGAGCGCCCCCTAGATTATAAGGTGCTTGAAAGATATTGAGAGGGGCATATGACGTGGTTGGTTGCATAGATGCAACATATGGGTAGCTAGTTATCAGGGTAAAAGTTGAAGCCAAGGGTACTTGTGTTATGGGGTTGGTAGGCACAAGTTGGATAGGGGCCGTCAAAGATGGTTGAGGAGTAGCCACACTTGTTGAAGGGTAGATAGTTACTCTTGTGTTGATAGGTGCAAGAGTAGGGGGGATAGAGACCAGTAGGTTTTGGAAAGGTGTAGGATTTGGTTGAGTAGTTTGAGGTTGAGGGAGTACTGGAACCCCCATGGAGGTAGGTCTAGAAGGAGAGGTTAAATTTTGAAGGTAGGACACGGTTGGGTTATTAGTCGAGGTGTTGGCTTGATTGTCTATAGGTTGAATTGTAGACGATGTTGATGTGATTCTTGTCTCGATTAAGGAAGTCAACATCCCATAGATTGGGTTGCCTAGGGAGTCTCGCGTTTGGCTATGCATGAGATAGTGCTGCAAGGCTTTGATGTTGAGGTCTAAGAATCATGCGAAATCTTGGTCCCCTTCTGGGACAATAGGAGTCTAGGGCGGGGTTGGGCGAGTAGGAGTTCTTTCAGTCTCTGAGTGGAACTCCATTATAGGACTAGTTATGGATGGTGAAGGTGGAAGCGGTTGTTGTCTAGCGTGGTCAAGAAGAGCCTTGGTTTGACTGCGTGTCAAAACCATTTAAGGCAAGAAAGGGTCAGGTTTTAGAAAACTATGTTTTTCAGTCTCAAAAAACTAGAATGAATGTTTAGACAACAAGAAAGTTGGATTTTAAACTTGCTATTTTTGGGAAAAAAAGATTGGACAGTGACTGACGTCGGTATAAAAACCGATGTCAGCGAAGAAGTCTGCCAATGTCGGTCAGATAACCGATGCTGGTGGAGAAAAGTTGTCGACGTCAGTTACAAAATTGATGTCGGTTACTGTGTTTTCCAGAAACTCAAAAAATTTAAAAGTTTTTGGAAATAAAGAAGACAACGTCCTTACCAACTTAAAAAAAAAATAGATAAAAATAGAAAATAAGATTTTGCTTGGCAATCCACCCTTTTATCAGCTAACATTTTTTGTGTTTTAGTGACTGTCTCTTTTAGGTGTCATCCTCCACAACCAAAGAGGAGTTCTCACAATGTCTAGATAACGGTGCGCAGACTACATCCAGGTACATACAAGCCTTGACCATTTCTTTAAGTTTCTCATTTTCTCTCTTTGAATGTGAAAGCAAAATTACATAGAAACATTCTCATTTTATCACCGACGTCGGCAACATTCAAACCTCTTTTTTTCATTATGTTGCCCCAAAATCATGCCTCCAATTAGTCAGCCCTCCAGTACAAGTCATTTTGGCCCCCTGGGGCACACTTGAGATCACTTTTGCGTCCGTCCATCGACCACTAGACCTTGGAGATCATGATCATCTCCTCTAACTGCGACTACTTCCAAAGCGATTTTGCCTTGGTTGTTTTTGCATGTATGCTACCTCATGATTGGTTAGCAAAATTGTGCACATATTTTTAACCTTCACAGGTATAGGATCGCATGCCGGTTGATCCCCACTACTTGTGACATTTTCGTGTTTCCAGGAGCACTTCCTGAGCCTGAGATACCTAGAACACGACGACCATTGGAGCTTCAGCTTAGATTGAATAACGCAATCAGCAGATGACTAAATGCTGGGGCCCGATTATTTCAATTTTGGCACTCCTCGACCCTCAACCTGCGACAATTTGACTTGACCATCCTCGTGAAGTGGTGTACGCACAATCATGACTTTTGTAGTGTTCTCACTCTATCTTTGCCCTTTTCATCCACTCTCTGTCAAATCAACACCCAATTCCAGGTTCCCTTCTCTCGACTACTACTTTGAGGGGGAATACCTCATCCATAATCGGGGCAACCAACCCTCTTATTTTTGTCTTGCAGTTCACGTGAACAACCAACAAAACAAAATCAACCTTATTCCATACCTGAGGCAACCAACTCCTATTTTTGTCTTGCAGTTCGTCTAGAGCAACCAACAAGACAAAAAGGGGCAAATGTAGACACCGAAATAGTGTCTAACCCTTGGTCATCCTCCCCCTTGGTCCATTCCTAACCCATTCCTAAAACATGCACTTAATAATTTAATATCCTCCCCTTTGACACCTCGCCTTGGACTATTTCCTACACTATGACTCACCCAAGACCTATTCTTACTTCTTTCTAACCACCTAACCAACTCTCATGCGTATTTAGCCCAACCTTTGACATTATTCAATGGATAGTGCACTTGGCGGAGGGAAAAAGGGCTTGGTGGCTCTTTTTCCCGTTCTCCACCTGCCAACATCGGTCAAATGTCAGCCGACGCCGGCGGAATCACCGATGTCGGTTATACTTAAACCAAATTTCTAACCTTTGGATAGATTGAATCACAAATCGGTTAATCTCTGGAGCTAATCACGAATCTCGAATATTCTTCTGACAAAACAAAGTTCTCATGCTTTTGCTTTCTAGTGTTCTAGCCTCTTGGTGTTCTTGCAGGGATCAACATTCTTGACAGCATCTTCTAGGCACTGAGGTCTTGCATCAGACATTCTGCATAGGGATTGCATGATATCTCCATCACCAGCAACAACTGAAACACAGCTTCTGCATCTTTGCCAACTCGTATCATAGCTAAGTATTTGTACTATTTTCATTTCAGTGTCATTTCAAATATATTAGCATTCTATCTACCATCTATTCCAAGCATCCTTAACCCAACCTTCCCTATTCTTCCTAGAGAGGCTGAAAAGCCTTCTCTCACCCCTTATTCCCTTTTCTTTGCCTCTGACACCCCTTTAGTCTCTCTTTAGACAACACCCTCTGTCCAATCAACTCAACACAAGCTATCAGAGACCTACAGACCATCTTATGACCAATCTAATCAACCTGACTAAATTGCTTCACAGAAAGGCTAAAAAGCCTTTCTCCTGCCCCTTACCCCTTTTCCTGAAAACATACCCTCTACCTTAGTTCTTATTAAAGATTCTATCTACTGTTTTACCATCCCAAACAAACTCCCTGACTCACAGATAAGACCACAGTCTATCTTACAGACTAGAAACTAGACTTGTAACCTGTCCCTGGCCATTACCCTAATCAACCTCGTCCATTTCCCCTACCAACGTCGATAGTCTAACCGTCATCGGTGACCTTCTGACCGACGCTGGCAATATCACCGACATTGGCGACTATGCTAAGCAGATTGTAGCTTATTAGGTATGCATTTGCTTTCAGCTCTTTCTTTTTAGTCTTTTATTATTTCTCTTTTCTGTCTCTATCATATTCTATTTTAAACAGTGGATTGTCATCCTCCAAGAAGCCTTAGCGCTTCTAGGACCAAGATTTTGCTTGGCAATCCACCCTTTTATTAGCTTACATTTTTCGTGTTTTAGTGACTGTCTCTTTCAGGTGTCATCCTCCACAACCAAAGAGGAGTTCTCACAACATCTGGATAACGGTGCGCAGACTACATCCAGGTACATACAAGCCTTAACCATTTCTTTAAGTTTCTCATTTTCTCTCTTTGAATGTGAAAGTGAAATTGCATAGAAACATTCTGGCACGCCCGGTGGGACCCTTAGGGCCTTCCTTGGGTTCCTTTCCTTCTTTTTTCATTTAGGTGGATTAGGTTTCTCCCTCTTCACCTCTTTCTACTTTTCTAAAAGACATCATAGGCAGGAATAAAAAGAACTTTTCTTTCTTTTCTTTCATTTCTAGACTAGTCAAAAATCATATTCTTCAACCCTTTCTTAACTTGTTTTCATTCCAACTTAACATTTCGACTTGGGGCTTAAAAATATATTGCATTCCATTTCTGCTTGCTTGCATTTCTTAGTCCACACTTAGTAATTAATAAACTGCATATTGAATTAATCGTAGATCACTTGATGTTACACAACCAAACCACGTGCACTAAATCAAACATCAAACTCACTTGAGACAAGGCCTGACTGGGATTTCATCACCCAGTGGATACCTTACCCATCCCAGTGATCCTACTTGGATTTCACCACCAAGGGGAAAGCCCACTCTGTTCTCTAGTAGAGTCTAATCTATAGGGAAAGTATATTTTGGCTAAGCAAGACCAGCTTACCACTAGAATCGTGAAGTGAGGGGAGCTTGCTCCTTAGCACCAGGCCAAGTACAGAACCTAACATAGACTTTTGAGTGCCTAAACATACCTGAAACCATCTTTAGACTACCTCTTCTAGGACCCTTGTAACAACCAACCTCCCCAAACATCACTTTAAGGCATAAGCCACACGATCCTAAAAAAATTATTTTTAGGGATTTAATGCTTAGGATCTGCCTGTGCCAGAATGTTTCTATGCAATTTTGTTTTCACATTCAAAGAGAGAAAATGAGAAACTTAAAGAAATGGTCAAGGCTTGTATGTACCTAGATGTAGTCTGCACACCGTTATCTAGACATTGCGAGAACTCCTCTTTGGTTGTGGAGAATGACACCTGAAAGAGACAGTCACTAAAACATGAAAAATGTTAGCTGATAAAAGGGTGGATTGCCAAGCAAAATCTTGGTCCTAGAAGCGCTAAGGCTTCTTAGAGGATGACAATCCACTGTTTAAAATAGAATATGATAGAGACAGAAAAGAGAAATAATAAAAGACTGAAAAGAAAGAACTGAAAGCAAATGTGTACTTGATAAGATGCAATCTGCTTAACACAGTCACCGACGTCGGTGATATTGCCGGTGTCGGTCAGAAGGTCGCCAATGATGGTTAGACTACCGACGTCGGTAGGGGAAATGGACGAGGTCGATTGGGGTAATGGCTAGGGATGGGTTATAGGTCTAGTTTTTGGTCTGCAAGATAGACTGTGGTCTTGTCTGTGAGTCAGGGAGGTTGTTTGGGATGGTAAAATAGTAGATAGAATCTTTAATAAGAACTAAGGCAGAGGGTATGTTGTCAGGAAAAGGGGTAAGGGGCAGGAGAAAGGATTTTTAGCCTTTTCATGAAGAAATTTAGTCAGGTTGATTAGATTGGTCGTAAGATGGTCTGTAGGTCTCTGATAGCTTGTGTTGAGTTGATTGGACAGAGGGTGTTGTCTAAAGAGAGACTAAAGGGGTGTCAGAGGCAAAGAAAAGGGAATAAGGGGTGAGAGAAGGCTTTTCAGCCTCTCTAGGAAGAACAAGGAAGGTTGGGTCAAGGATGCTTGGAATAGATGGTAGATAGAATGCTAATATATTTGAAATGACACTGAAATGAAAATAGTACAAATACTTAGCTGTGATACGAGTTGGCAAAGGTGTAGAAGCTGTGTTTCAGTTGTTGCTGGTGATGGAGATATCATGCAATCCCTATGCAGAATGTCTGATGCAAGACCTCAGTGCCTAGAAGATGCTGTCAAGAATGTTGATCCCTGCAAGAACACCAAGAAGCCAAAACACTAGAAAGCAAAATCATGAGAACTTTGTTTCACTGGAAGAAGATTCGAGATTCGTGATTAGCTCCAGAGATTAACCGATTTGTGATTCGATCCATCCAAAGGTTAGAAATTTGGTTTAAGTATAACCGACGTCGGTGATTCCACCGGCGTCGACTGACATTTGATTGACGTCGGTGGGTAGAGAATGGGAAAAAGAGCCACCAAGCCCTTTTTCCCTCCGCCAAGTGCACTATCTGTTGGAGAATGTCAAAGGTTGGGCTAAATACGCATGAGAGTTGGTTAGGCAGTTAGAAAGAAGTAAGAATAGGTCTTGGGTGAGTCATAGGGTAGGAAATAGTCCAAGGTGAGGTGTCAAGCGAGGTGTCAAAGGGGAGGATATTAAATTAGTAAGTGCATGTTTTAGGAATGGGTTAGAAATGGACCAAGGGTTAGACACTATTTCGGTGTCTACACATGGAGTTAGGTGTATATGTCAGGATACCAAAGGGAAGTGGAAAAAAATATCACATACCATTTCATATTGTGGCATATCATATGTTTGTATCATTAGTAATTTAACCAATAATTATCATTATGTATTATCCTATGACATCTGAAGGAGAGAACCAATGGTGTCCATTGAAACTACAATTTGTTTTACTTATGTGAGGGGTTTGTTCAAAGTGAATGTGTATAAAGTAAAAATTTATGTTTTTGACCATGTTATTTTAAGGGATGATCTTGTATTCTTTGGTTTGATATTCATTATTGACTTTATTGATAATAACCAAAGATAGACAAATGTTTAATGCTACATTAGATTGATAACTTGATCCCTATGACGAGTGTTTTATGTTTTTTGATGTTGTTAGTACAAGGGAAACTAATTTTTAAATAATTAGGGATAATATCCCCTTGTGGTGTTAGGAATATAATACCTATTCATAAGTTATTAGTGGTGAAGGATCCATCGAATTAAAGTTTCAATGCAAGTGACTCATCAAGATACTAAATAGACATATCTAAGAATTTGCTGGTTAATGGCTTCTTATCTAAAAATGGTGCTTCTACCAATTGATATATGGGGACCTACCATTTGATATATTTTTAATTTATGTATTGAATGTCAAACTCATTGAGAAATATGACCCACTTCACCATTTTTCATGTAAGATATAATTTTGACAAAAGATATTTGAGAAGATCAAATTTGGCAACCAATTTGGTTTTTATTATTGAACATGTAGTGTTGTATATCTTGGAAAAAAATGATGATATCTAGGCATTGTTTATTAATTATATTTTAATTGAGCTCATATTATACCAAATTTATACTTATATAATAGACAAATACTTCTATTCCCTGATCATGTTGTGCCAATAGGGCTTCTAAGCTGATTTGCATTGTTGATATGTAAAGTAGTAGTGGATTTACTAAAGTAGGTAGAAAAATAACTGAGAGGTTTGAAAGATATTGCTTGAGTTGTTCAAAATCCTATTGAAAATTTTGGATTCTAATGAAATATAATGTCATTTTTCAATAAATTTGTAAATGGTTGACACTTATTTTCTATCTATGAGATGAATCATCTAATAGCTTGAAGACTACACAATTGGTTAAGGTTATGCAAAAGAGGAATCTTTGTGATGTCTTATAATTATTTTGGGTCAATTTTGATACCTATTATATAGATGATGAATCCTAATAATTTTCCCAATTTAATGATAAAGACACTTTTTAGGATTGAGGTACACCTTATATTCCATTAGTCTTTCAAAGATCTCATGTAAAAAAATTGATGTTCTACTCGATTTTTTTGTTAAGCCAATATGTCATCCACATAATCTTAAATTATATCATGCAACATGTCATGTAAGATAACCATCATGGCTCAATGATAGGTTTATTTATAATTAGTCAATATAAATGACATGAATTGATAGCAAAAGGTTCCCTAAGGTTTAGTGAATGTTATTTTGTGTTGATCTTCATATGTGATTTTTGTTCTGATTATGACTAGTGAAACCATCCATGAGAGATAGAATTTCATGACATTTTGTTAAGTCAAGGATCATATTGATATTGGGTAAATGAAAGTTGTCTTTTGTGTAGGCTTTATTAGTGTCACACACATCTTTATAAACTATGATTCACATTGGTTTCTTGCTTATAGGCATGATATTAGATATCCATTATGAATAGTCAATTTTCTAGATGAACCCAACATCCAAGAGATTTTTGATTTATCTTTGATAATAAGAGCCACCTTTAGATGATTTTTTTATAATTTATATTTAATATATTTAAAATCTACATGTTCAATTATAAGGTGCACCACAAGTGATGGATCCAATAGAAACATATCAATGTATGAGCATGCGAAGATTCCTATAAATTATTTCATAAGGGTGATCATCATTTCATGTTCTTTAGGACTGAGAGTAGCCCCAAGATTGATGATCCTTGGATTTTCCTTTGATCTTATGTTGACATTAATTTTTTACTTAATAATAATATATATCCATCTTTTGATTATGTAGGTACAAGTGAAAGGTTAATATATTCATCCATTTGGTCCCCAATGGACTCATCTTAGTGCCCAACAAAATGTGGGTCTATTTTTAGTTTAGTGACATATGTCCATGTGAAGACATCATAAAATTACATTAAGAATTAAATGAAGGTCTCTTATTTAGATGATTAATGAGTAGATCCCAATTCAATGATTTTATAATTTTATTTTACTCTGATAGTGTATTCAATAGGTATTTAATAACTATTTCATAACTTTGCTAACTTAGGGGAAATGTTGATTTCCTTGTCTATTGGTTCCTTAAATTTTTTTTCACTAATAGACACATTGTAATTCTCTTCAATTTTTTTTTCATTTTATGGTGCCTCAAAGATTTTTTCACTAGGGACATCACTTTTTTATTTTTTCCCTTATTTGATTTTTATATTTCTTTTGATTAAAGAACTTTTCCTACTCCCCAAAGTATGAGGATGTTTTCAACTCAATTTTTATTCCCATTTTGTGATCCCTAGGTGGGATGCAATTTTAAATTACAATAAATTCTTTAATATCTTCATTTTTTTAGAATAGATCCAATGATATGTGATCTTGGTGGTCTTAGTTTATGAGCTTAGGGTATTCAAGGTCAAGGTGAATAGTAAGGATGGTAGTGTCATTAAAAATGTTTGTGGAAGATTAGAATATGAAAATAATTTGTTTTTATTGAATATTACTTATGAATCATGGAAGTTCCATTGACATTCTCCAATGTATCATCACTAGGGGGTTTGTAGCTAATGTCATGATATTCTTGATTTGCAGACAGTTATATTGGTTCTAGGATTCCCTATTCATGAGGGATAACTCCATTCATTTTATAATTCATTATTTTTAACATTTAGTTTTCTATAGGATACTCCTTTAATTTTAAAACATGATGCTAAGCCATCATTATACAATTAGGAGTCATTGCAACCTTGAATTTTTCCATATACAAGAATATTGGATATGATGAATGAGGTTGTGGCAAATTGATAAGATGTTAGTTCGATCTTCCTATTTAAGGTGGGCCTACCTTGGATTCTAAGAGAAATAGGTATTTTATCCACATGGAAGGAATTTTTAAATTTGTATTCCCCATAACCTTTGTTGAGGATCCTAAAGGTGAATATAGGAGGTGTATTTTTGGATGTGGATGAAATATCATTAGGATGGATTTAAGACAAAGGATTTTATGTTTCTAGTGACACTAGTAAATGCTTTTAGAGGAATATTAGTGATGGGATAGTGATTAACTTTATGATATCACCCTCCAAATTTTTTTAGTATTTTAAGGGTTGAGGATCACCAGGAATGAATACATCCATACCTAAATGTGTGAATTTGATGTACTAGTGAAAGGTGTATGAAATGGTTTGCATGGAATGAAACATGGTTGAAAAATTATAATATTATATGGGATTTCAATATCAATGACATGGAGTAGTGTTTGGTGTGTGACACACCCAACCATAATAAGAAAATGTTTGGTGCTAGTTGATTCTCACTCAATGTTATCATATGCCTTGATAGTGATGGTGCTTAGATCTAATGTTAGTGTCTGATTAATATATATGTTTAATTAATTTTAGAATACATATAATCATACCTAATCTATTATTTATAATTACCCTTTTTACATTGTTCTTGGTAATTAAGATTTTGATATATAGGGGAAGGTTATGTGATGAGTCAATAGAAGGTATGCCATGTTGGTCAAAGGTGAGTTGATGCCTTGAGGACAAGTGTTCAAAAAACACTTGAAACTAGGATGGGTCGATGCTATTGTTGAATTTTGAATCTTGAAGGATTTGGTACAAGATGTTGATACCAAATGATGATATTCACTCTTATATTTTTTGAAAAGTTTGCAAATTTTGTAGGAATGCCACCTTGCATCTTAATTGAGACACTTTTGACAAAGAAACACTATCTCTTGACTTAAAAAAAACACAAGTCCTATAAAATACTCAAAATGAAACACCAAATGATAAAAATGGATCTAATACACTCTATCTCTAATTGACACTATCAACTTATTTGATTTAATGTTTTTCTCTATTAAGAAGTTTACCACTTTGTAAATAAGACCCTCAACTTAACCTTGATATCTTAACACTGTCAACTCAAAAAATATATAAATTACTAAAGGAAATAATATAAATCTTATAGGGATTGTTTTGAATGACTTTAAATAACAACTAGACCACTCAATGAAAAAAACACTCAACTATGTCCTAACCCTATTCTAAGACTATGTATAGGTTTGTTTAGGCTTAATAAGGATATTTAGATTTAAAATATAATCAATGATTTCTTAAATAATATCTCTGAGGTGTTATAGATCATTTTTAATATGGATGAACCAATCTTCCTATTTATTCCTCAAAGAGATAACCTCAAGAATAAGTATGCTCTTCTAGACCTGTGTAGGCCTAATTCTACCTACTTGATGGGTTTTGGCTCAATAAAAACATTAAATGGTTTTAAACACATTAATAAAGTGTGTTAAAATAGACATAAAACATTTACAACCTTAATACAAGGTTTTGAAATGAAGAATAATGCAAAAATAATCAAAATCTCTCTTTTGGCCTTATAACCCAATATAGTCTTAATATGACTTAAGAGGACTAGAATCAATTAAATCATAAAATGGTTAGACAAATTTCAATAAATAGTATTATGAACATTTAAAAAAAATTATAAGAATTTTCATGAAGTTTAAAGTAAAAAAAAGAAGTAAATTCAATCAATATTTATGTTTTGGGTCCTTTTCAATAGTTACCTATAAGTGAGGCATCACACTCAGCTATACAAGAAATCACAAGGTAAATTTAGACTTAAAACCAATTAGAATGTGTTATTTAACACTTATATCATATCTCATATAAATTTAAATGGATTTTTCAATTAAATTTTGATTTATTGGACATTTTGTGAATAAAACCTTGTTTTAGGATTTCACTTCTCAAACTTAATATTGTAAAGTGACTTGTTATGAGTAGTCTTTTATTACACTTTCCTAATATAACTTTAAATAATGACTATGACTTGGAAAAAAATATAAAGGACCCTTTTATACATTTCACACACATAAATAACCTATGAAAACTCATTATGACTCATAAATGAGTACTATTATCCATGTATTTACATATAATACATTTAAAAATTCAAATTTGAACTTTTGGAGGGAAAAATTATATAAACCATCAAACTCACTTAGACTAACTTCTAAGAATTAGACAAGGTATTTTATTTTATTACAATAAATTTTAATAATATTAATACTTATACCAACCCAACCAAGTATAATAATACATGTTAACTATGGTGTTCCTACATCAAACCACCAGGGTACAAAAGGATCTCTTCATGGATTTATGTTCATGAGTTATACTTTCTTTGTAGTTGATGATAATGAATTTATGATATTAAACATTAATTTCTTAGAATTCCTCATAGATCCCATGGGTTTTTTGGTTGATGTGAGTTTGAGAGTATAAGATGCAATCTTTTCTTCATTTGCTTGTGATTGACTACATGTAAGTTTGATAAAATATCTTCATTGATGAAGATCCCTATATTTTTCTCTTTCATTATCTATCTATTTGATTTTATTGGACATACATATTATAGAAACAATTTATTAAAATTAACATTTTAATTGTACACTTGAGGCTCCTTCTCATCAACTATGAGCATTGTCTTTGTCTCATATACATCAACCTCCACTTGAACCTTTGTATTTTGTTCCTATATGGCTATTTCTTCCACTTTAGGTTGTTGATCACTGCCTTATTTTCCATTATTATTCTCTTCTATCATGTACCTATAGTAACATTCTTTCTTTTCACTATTTTGATTTCTAACCTTGAAAATTTCATTATTGTCTTTCAAGAAAACTCCACTCTTTTCTTCCACCTGCTATTCATTTGAATTTTTTTTGCTTATACTACCATCCATGGAAATTTCATTTATCAAATTAACTTTATCAATGAAATTATGAAAATATCCCATGCTTCTTATAGAGGATTGTTTTTTAGAAAACTCAAGAAATAAATTATTACATGTACATCTAACAAGACCTCAGTTTTTATAGATAAATTGTATTCTTTATGCACTGTAACAACCACCTTTTGATGATCAAATGACAAATTATTTACTTCATCCCTTTAGATTTTTTTGTAAAATCTCTTTATCATTTTTAATCAACACCCTATAACTTATTTTTGTTGTTGCATCCTCTTCTTTCAATGGTATAAGTGTATGCTTATGTCCCTCTTTCTAAAAAGTGTAGGTGTTTCTTTCCCCATCATGAATGGATTCCATATCATATTACCATGGTCTGCCCAAGAGAACATGGTAGACATCCATTGGAATCACATCACACACCACTTGGTCTTTATAACTCCATTTTTGAAACTCAAATTGACATTGTTCATTGATCAAAATTTGATGGTCTTTTTTTAGCCATGAAACCTTATATAGATTAGGGTGTGTAGTCTTATTTAATCCAAATTTATCAACCATTTTAGTAGATACAAGATTATATGTGCTTCTAGTATCTATACTAAATTTATGACACTTACCTTGTGTTTTATAGGTGGTATTGAATAGTGTCTTCCTTTGATGTGGTTCTTGGATCTCTTTAGTAGGATTAAGAATCACCCTCTTCATGAGTAATGATTCACCACTTTTAGGAACATCTTAAAAATAGTTGATCCAACACTCTCCTCTTCATCATCTTGAGCTATTTGAACACTTAGATTTTAGATGACTTTTTAGGGAACTCATATGCTCTATGTCCAAACTTTTCACTTTTAAAAGATTTACCAATAAATAATCTCCCTTTACCTTTATCAAATGGTTTCTTACCTCTAAATGGATAAATTATTCTTGTGGTTGGTTCTTGTCATTATAAGTAAATTTATACTTCTTCATATACCTATAAATTATTTATATGTACATGCTCTTCTATACCTCTAAGAGGATTACTTATACCCTTGAGTAATGAGTTTGTCTTCTTGATAGTTTTTATTATATTTTCAAGGCATATTGTTATTCCTCTTCAACTAATCTACATGAAATAAGACTAATTTCATATTGAATAGCAAATTTTAATCCATTTACATACCTGAACACCTTATCCATGTCTTCCTCAATATGGCTTTCTCTTATAGTTAACATGTAAAATTCTCCAATGTAATATTTTACTAACATATCTATTTATTTTAAATTTATAAGTTTATTAAAATAAATAGTTTGATAATCTTTAGGAATAAACTTACATTTGAGCTTTGCTACCATCCTATACCAACTCTTGATTTTAGGCTTACCTCTTCTTCTTCTCTCCTCTTGCACTCCATCCTACTATAAGGATGCATGAAATTTGAGCCTTGTTATGGAAATTTTGACTTTATTATCCTCATCAACATTATCATAGTTAAATTACTTGTCTAAATACTTATCTAATCAATTAGGTTCTCTACATTGAGGCTACCATCATATGTAGGTACCTTTATCTTATGTTTTGAACTAACACCCATTATTAATTTATCTAATATTTATTCCATTTCTTTTTCCTCCATCTCTATAGATAATTATTTAGGTCCCTCATCCTCTCTATCATTGATATCACCCATATCAACTCCTCTTCTTTGTGCTAATTCCATGGCTTGCAATTTGGAATTTAAGCTTCTAATTTCCTCAAGTAATATTTCTTGAGTAGGTTGTCTTATTGGGGCTATTCTACCTCTTATTCTTGTTGACATATTCTTTATATATATATATTTATCCTTACTTGAATTGAGATCTTAGTATTAGACTAAGATTTGATACTAAAAATTGATACCAAATGGTGATCTTCACTCTAATCTTCTTTGAAAAGTTTACAACTTTTTTAGGAGTATCACCTTGTGTATTGACTGAGACACTTTTGATAGAAAAAAACTCTCTTGACTTAAACAAAACACAAGTCCTATAAAATAATCAGAATGAAACATCAAATGATCAAGAGGGATATAATACACTCTATCTCCCATTGACATTGTCAACTTATTTGATTTGATGTTTATATTTGTTAAGAAGCCTACCACTTTATATATAATACCCTCAACTTAATCCTAGTCTCTTCACTCTTTCAATTCACACAATATATAAATGAATAAAGGTAATTATATGCATCTTATAAGGATTTTTTTAACTAATTTCAAACTTTAAGTAGACCACTCAATGATAAAAAGACTCAACTCTCTACTAACCCTGTTATAAGACTATGTGTAGGTTTGTTTAGTATTAAAAAGGATGTTTACCTTTAAAATATATTTAATTATTTATTGAATGATCTCTTTGAGGTGTTATATATCATTTTTAATATGGAAAAACCAATCTTCCTATTGGTTTCTCAAAGAGATAACCTCAATAATAACTCCGCTCTTTTAGGCCTATGTAGGCCTAACTCTACTTACTTAATGGGTTTTAGATCAATACACACATTATATGGTTTGAAACACCTTCCTCAAGTGTTTTAAAATGGTAATATAACATTTAAAACCTTCATACAAGATTTTTAAATAAATAACAATGCAAAAATAATCAAAATCTATCTTTTGACCTTATAACCTAGTCTACGATTAATCTACCTTATTTAAGAGGACTAGACTCAATAAAATCATCAAATGGATGGAAATTTTCAATAAATAGTGTAGACACCTAAATTTGGCCACCAATAACCTCCAATCAAGATTTTGGCTAATTTCCACCTAAAATGCACAATTTGGCCTAAAAATACTAAAACATGCTAAATGATGTGAAATTGACATATTGAAGTGCTGATTTTGGCTAGGGTATCCCTAAATGGGCAATACAATTTATGGGCTAGCTAACTTTGATTAGTTCATTTCGAGTCAAAATGTTAATTTTGCACATAGGTGCTCTGGATTGGTCTTTCCTATCAAATCTCTTGCACAAAACATGTGCCTTCATTATTTGTTGTTGGTAACATCCTAAATGGGAATACTCATCCAATGCATCTAATGTCACCTTTCAATTCCAATCTAGTCAAATTTTGGACCAATAACAAGGCATCTTGATCAATTTGAGTAATTTGTGCATAAAGTGCTTAATCATGCTTAAGAGCTAGATAACCCAAATCAAGACATAATTAATAATTCCATAGAAATTTGTTGAATACTTATTTGTGGAAATGAATATTGAATATCTACATCATCAAGTGACCTCATTTCTTGGGAAGGCATCCCTAGGCCATAAATGCCACAAATATCATGATTCGTGCTTACCATGCCTCATCAATGCCTTCCATGATGCCCTCCATGCCTCTTAATTTCACCTTCTTCCAATGTTATGATGAGGATAATTAAAAAATTAATTCCAAAAATTGAATTAATCCTCAACCACACATCTCAATCTTGAGATGGACAGTTTAGGTTGATTTTGATCAAATCAAAAAAATTATAAATAGGAGGCCTCACAATATCATTTCTAAGCTATGTTGATGTAAAGTTATAATGTCAAATTGGTTCTAAAAGATTCAAGCAATTAGTGTTACCATTCCAAATTGATGCCAAGCCAAGCCATAAACCAAAGGTACCAAGGAGAAGAGGAGATAGCCAAGCCTCCTTTGATGAAGACTCTAGAGCACAAGCCAAGCAAGCCACTATTATAAAGATATTGAAGCATCCAAGAAAGTTGAAGGAATTATTGTGTTTTCATTCCTTGCTTTTTTTTTGTGTTTGTCATTTGATTTTGTTAACTAAGCTCTTCCTAGTGTCTATGCCTAGAGATGTTATGTTATTAGTGTGTTTATTTCATTTTGTTTTCATTTTGGAACTAACACCATACTAACCATCCTCTCTTGAGTCAAATTCCTAGATCACATAATGGCATCCCCAGTGGGACATTGATGCATCTCACACCTGAAGGAGATCATTTTGCAACTCTGAAATATTTATTTGATCCCTTAAAACTCTTTCAAATTGATTTTCTAACTTTATTTTGCTATTTTTATTTGCCACAGTTTTACATAGTAACTAATGTCAGCAAGTAAGATTGACATTGTTACATAGATTAACTGACGTCAGTTAACAAAATTGACATCGGTTAGATCTTGGTTAGCTAAAGTAACTGATGTTGATGGTAATAAATGATGTTATTCATTGTGTTTTTCTAAAAACATAAATTTCAAAGTTCATTATTTCAAGCTAAAAAGAGCTTCAAAACTAAAGGACATGCTAACATTTTTGCTACAGGACCAAACTTGACATTTTCTCAAAACATGTTTAAATCACTTTTGCATGCTTAAAAATCAATTATAAACCTTGTTTTGGGTGATTAATAAAGGATTTAGATGTTTAAATGAATGTTTTCAAAGTTTGAAACTAAGACCAAGGGGTCAAATAAACACCACCAAATATTTCATTTTGGGCTTAAAATTGAATACATTTGTCAAATTTTTGTTTGGAAAAAAGAGGAATGTTGCACATATGCTCTTCCATTTGTCCCCTATAGGGAACCCTTGGAATGAAAATTGTTATTCCTGTTGTAAGTAGCCTAGTCCAAGGCTTAGAAAGAAAGTCATCTAAAGCGCTCCCCAAAAACTCATCAAAGTTTGGGTGATCTTGAAAATGACCATAAAGTCTTTTGACTTTCATGATTTATTTTATTTTTTTGCATCTTGGCTTGTGAGGGGGACTTCATCACCTGTTACAAGTTCTTTAGGGAAGCTTTGACCTAAGGTTTCATCTCCCAACATTGACTTCATTTGGCTCCTTTAGAGTTGCACAAATGATGTAGTGGCACTTTGGACATCACACTACACTGAATGAACAACAAGATTTGGTGGTCATAAAAAGGAATAGACCTTTTTGTAATAAGCCAAGTGATAGAGACCCAAAATATGTGCTTTTATTTTGCATTGTTTGGCATGAAAGTCATTGTGCAATTGATTCCCCTAGATCATTCAGAAACTTGTTAGATCTTAGAAAAATCCCCACTTGCCATAGAAGCAATGTTGGTGTCAGGTGTGCCTGAAGGTCCATCTCATAGTAATATCATTTGAGAGAAGGTTGAATGTAAAAACCCTACTATATAATGCACATTTACTTTTGGATGAACACTTAAAATCCTCTCAAATGATGTATATTGATGGATTCCAACAATACCAAGAAACCTTGTTAGTTTAATATCTAAGGGTGATTAATTATTTGGTCTTGTCCTAGATTAAAGTCTTGTTTAGATTCAAAACTTGGTGTAAACAAATAATCCAAAACCAAACACATGGTCTAAATTTCCCTTTGAACAAAGAGCCATTATGCTGCCCATGTAAGATCATCAATTTGCCTTGTTTAAAATTTCATGAAAAGATTGAGAGTCATATCCTCCAGTTTGGCATAGTTATGCTACCCAATTGAGTCTATACCTTTACCAACATTATTTAAGTCCTTCACTTATAATCTAAATTTGGAATTACACCCTTACAAATTTATAGGGTTGATGTGTTAAGTGGGTTCACCATTTGCACTAAACTTGAGGTAACTTAGGTTTAATTTCTAATTTGGGTTGAAGGCCATTTAAGACCCATAATCATTATCATCACTTGATAAAATTAATCCATTTTGTGCTAAATAATTACAATTTGAGTCTATACACCACAACATTTTGAGTCAAGAAGGGTAGTGTTATGCTGTCAAAATTGTAAGAAAATGTCTTTACCTTAGAAAGTTTTGAAATAAACATTTTTGTCATACCTTTTGGATAGTATAGCATCATTATTCTACCCAAAACATTTAAAATATTATTTCATAGACATTCTTACATAAGTTCCAATTTTGTTCCTATGTTTTTAGGTTAATCCAAGTGTATTTTTTTGTGTGATCCTTTGTCTAAAACACAGGTATACCACTCACCTTTTTCTAGCTTATTTGTCAAAATAACCAAGTTTTATATCATTATTTATGCGAAAATAAACTATTTATAAAGTGCCTTTTGTTTCATACCTTATACCTAGTTGATCAAGTTCATGACCAAGAATCAAATGCCTAGTGTTTGTTAGAAGTGTTTCAAATCCATTAGATTAAAACTTTCATCTATTTTCAAAGTCTAGCTTTTGATGTCGTTTGGTCAAGAGTCCTAGCACATGCCTTGTTTGATCCTAGATTTTGATGCTGCATTTGGCCAAAAGATCTAGTAACTTTTAAATTCCTAGATTAGACTAATTTGAAACACTTTGACCTTAGAGTTTGGCATTTTGATTTTTGGTCCATTTACTTGCTTATCTTTGTGTGAACAATGAAACGTTAGATACTTTGTGCGAGCTTTTTTCCTCACAAATATTAGCATAAACCTTTTGATCCTTTTGAAAAATATAGACCAAGTTGAAGGCATCATTTTTTTTAGATTTGATCCTTTTTAGAGTTTGTAAAACTCTTTGACCTTTTATCATAAAACATTAACTATGGATCCCAACATATGTTACTACACTCGTAGTGGACTCATGTATAATCAATGGATTAGTAATGTAATTATGTAGGAAAAAATGGTACAAGACCCCTATGTAGATAATATTGCTTATGAGATGGATTCTTATCTCTCTTATAATACTCAATTAGGGGCACAAGGCCAAAAACCATTAGCTAACTATCTAGTTAACACATTGACTTATTTAGAGTAGTACCAAGAATAAACCATACAATATATAGCTACAATACCCACAGTGGATGAACCAATTCTTCAATAGTTATATTCTATTAATACAAATTCCACGTATGATCCATTTTTATTTGAGGGACATTTGTTAGAGTACAGAGATGAGATTTTGGTTAGAGCCATAGAGGTAGGGGCCAAGTTTCTTACAGACTTCCTCCATGAAAATTTACTAAGTGTAGTAAGAGTGCCCCATAATATCATTTCCAATCAATAGAGTTCTTCTAGAAATCCTATGGCTCTAGTCCAAACAATGTATCAAAACCTAATATATCTAATTGAGGCAAAAACATCATGAAAGATCACTTTAACCAAATGCAAATAACATATCAAACCTACCTAAATTTAGCACATAATTTCAATTAGATGAACATGGTAAGTAAGCCTCTCATTGACCTAGTACCTTCAATAGGAGTGTTGATAGAATTAAATGGACAAGAGAATCTGAGTTTTGACCCATTTGTACAAATTACTTTGCTAGATAACTTGATGCATATGCATGTTATTGAATAAGTGTCTTCAGCCTCTATACTAAATATGAGCCAAACATAGTGGACAATGTGTAAACAACATCCAAACTTGATCAAAGTGGTACTAACACACAAACAACTAGCCAACAACATGTGCCTATAGTTAATCCCATGATTAGATCATCATACCAAGGAGTAGGGGTTTCTACACTTCAGCCTCAACCAACTACTTCCTCAAGTGTACAACCTATGGGATTAGGTATCAAATAATGGCCAATTTCATGCCTTAATGATAAAATGTGATGAACCTTACTCTTCCTCAACAAGTAATGAGTAGTATTCTAAACAACATACACAGTCTAGTGTATCAACATAATAGAGGAAAAATACATTACCACCTCAATTAGGGGCAATTAATGTTTCACCTCACTAGGTAATGACAAACATACCTCTTCAGTTGTAGACTAATATGCCAATTCGAAACCAAGTAATGACTAGTCAACAATGTGTAAATATTGGTCAGCAAAAATGCCAAATTTATAACGTGCTTTCACTTCCTCACAAGCATTTATGAAACAAGGAGGTCACCATGTTTTTGAAGTACCTACTAGACTACCATTGGTTCAAAAAGTGCCACAAATTCAGAGATAGTGTCTTGGTCCACAAGTTCCCACTCAATAACAAGGTTTGATTAGTCAGTAGCATGTCCCTTTTCAACCATAACAGGCATAGTATAGTTACATCCTTCCATCCCAACCACAAAATCCTCCAAGTCAAACCTTTATTACCAACCCAAACTAGAATATTACATAGCCAAATGTGAAATTTCATGTACATCCTAATCCATGTATGCACATTCTCGGTCCATTCCCTAACCAAACCAATGTACCCAAATAAGTATCTCCATCATACCCTAGTAAAAGTGTCTTACTTGTGACCTCCCAGCCATTTACCCAAACCATTATTCTCCCTCAAACCAATATTCCTTCTAGTTTTCTATCTCAAGAATTACAACAGATGAAGGATGCAATTAAAATAATTCAAGTAGGGAAGCAAACTAAAAATTTCAAATTGGATGACATGTGTTCTTATCTATTCAACATAGAATATTTACAAATACCATTTCCTCTGAGATATGAACCACCCAATTCAACAAATACAAAGGGAAAGGTGACCCTAAGGCTCATTTGACTGAATTCTTTATCGCATGTCAGCTAGTGGCACATAACGACATATACCTTTTACTATTATTTCCAAGGAGCTTGGCTAGACAAGCCTTAGAGTGGTTTTTAAAGTTGCCCAAGAATTTAATAATAGATTTTGATGATCTTTTTGATAAATTTATGGAACACTTTTCCTATAATCTCGATCATGAAATTTCATTAGTGGACCTGACACAATCAAAGTAGAAAGTTAGGGAGAGTTTTACAAGCTATGTATAGTGATGGAGATCTCTTGCAAGCCATTTCACCCATAATTTACTAGATAAATAATTAACCACTATGTTAACTAAAAATTTACATAGTGAGATAGCTTACAATCTAGAGTTATAATGTGCACATACGTTCAAAGAGATCATTGACAAAGGTTTGTTGATTGAGTAGGTACTCATCAATAAAAGAGTCATCAAGTTTAATTCTACCAATCAGGGAAATAGCCAATAACAACATCCTAATCAAGCATAAGTATCAAAACTGGCATAGGCTAATAAGCAAGAAATATCAAAGCAATTCAACCAAAATAGGAATGTTGTGGGAAATGGAGTAATCAAATCTTGTCATGTGCAAACTATGAAAACCTCATATGCACCACCTTTTTAGCTTAATCCTACCTAGCAACTTCTCTAACCAATGTTGCAAGCATAAGAACCAAAACCTACACAATAAATAAAACAACCTTGACCTTTCCAAACCCCTCCTAAAAGAACCATGCCTACATGTCATGTCTTTAGTGACCTAAGAGAGTCTATTGAATCTATATTTCACAACCTTGCTACTACTAATCTGATTAATTAGCCTATACCAAAGTATTATCTGTAAGGCATTCCTTACCCTGATTGGTATCGTGAAATTGAATTTTGTGACTATCATCGAGTCAAAGGGCATAATCTATGAAGGTGTGTCCAAATAAAACATTTAATTAAAAATATGTTGGATAATGGGGAGATAACATTGGATAATGGTGCTTCCACTTCCAATAAAAATCTAGAAATTTATCAAAACCCTTTTCCTCAACATAATAATCATCAAAAGCAAAATAATCAACAACAACAATGACTAGTGTAGTAGCAAAATCAATAGTATCAATGTTGGGGAATCCAAGAACAAACACACATGTTCTGATCCCACTTGTTAGGATCTTGCTCCTCAGAAAGAGCACAATATGATTACCAAATACAAGCAATTAAACATGCAGAAATTATACCAGAAGTACAAGTAACTAGAATTCACAAATAACACAGAATATGAGAGATAATACACTATCTTGTATTAATACTTGTACAAAAAGGAATAAAATAAAGAGACGCCACTCTCTTCCACCTTATAGAGGCTTCCCACACCTCAAGTGTACATTAATTCTTCTTCAAAGTTCACTCTCCTACCAAAAATGGTCCCAACACACAACTCACACATAGAATTGGTGTTCACCTCTCCAACCAGGCAGTAATAACCTTGCCAGTACACCAAGCACTCTAAAGTACTTCAAGTTGATCTCCCATGAACCTACAACCTGAAATTCAATAGACCATACTTACACATGTAGATCTCCTATGAGCTTGCAACAACCTGTAACTCAATGATCTTACAATGAAAGGATCTTCCTTGCCTTCCTTTTTAGCTCATCATTACAATACTTGCCAATGGGTCTATAAATAGATCCCAGACTTAAACAATAACTTAGACTCTTAGTTTACTAATAATAGACATGTAACTCAAGACTCAAAATAGCCTTTACATGCAAACACTCAGTTCAACTAACTAACTATTCATGCAACGAACAGTTCTGGAACACACAGGCGATCGACGTCGGTCCCTGCCTGCCTGGTGCTACCGACATCGGCTGACTTCCTACCGATGCCAATTGCCTTCTACATTGATCATGACCAACGTCGGTCATACTACCAATGCTGGTACTTCTAGAACTTCAACATCGTCCTTTTCATCTGCATAGTTGAAGATTTTAGCTCCACAACCTAACAATCTCCCACTTGGAGATAAACAGCTACAACTGTACTTGTACCTGTACATCATCTAGTTTATTCCCTTGGCTTTGTATCCCTCCTCAAGATCACCCTTAAAGACTAACCACCACACACCCTATGGTACAACTCATGTCATCCAAATCACCTACCACATCCACATCTACAAATCTTGTAGAAAATAACTTGACCCTGCAAAGCATTTGCACCTGCTATTGGTCCCTCTAAGAATCCACTGAACTGCCCTCCAATGCTTCTTTCCCAAATTGGCTCCTAACTTGTGACAACTCCCACTACTTGGGAAAACTCAGGTCTAGTACATACCATGCACTTAACCTCATTATGTGAATCAAGACACTGTCCATAAAACTGTCCAACCATCGGCATGCTAACTGGTCTCACACAATCATCCTAAAACAAAGTCAACCTGTGACCTTCCATGTCTCTAGAACACACTCATGCCAAAGAATCTTGCTGGTCCTAGATTCCTCATGACACACCTCTAAACTAGCTTTACCTTTAGTTCAACAACTCCCTATATATGTAACCCTGCAATAAGCACATCATACAGTAATAGGATAATGTAGCTAATATTATCCAACTTGGTAAAGAGAAACACAATGATCAAACCTCCATTGTACTGCAGCTTACTCAAGACCTTATCCCCTAGCCTTCTATCTCACATATCCATTTTTTCTCTTCCTTATCCTGACCATCCATTTGTCTCTCAATGCTTTCTTCCAGCTGGCAACTCCACCAAAACTCCCGTTTGGTTCTCCTCCAAGGAATCACATCCTTCATCCATGCCAAGCTCCCACTGTTTCTTGGATCTACCTGTTTTACTTCTTTAATAACTTCTTGGTTCTTCACCATAGTGAGCAACAAGTAGTGCAAAGAAGGGAAATGATGAATTTGAGGCTTACTTACCCTTTAAGTCCTCCATATGGGTGATTGAGACTCCTTGACAGCTTGTTGTCCACCCAAAATATATCTTAGTGACTGATGCCAGTCACATCTCAATTTGCACCTAACCGATATCATTTTCCTGCGACTGCCTCATCACCAACATTGGTTTCCCCTTGCTGATGCTGGTGTTTATCTGCCCCTGAGTCACTGACGTCGGGCTACACATAGCCAACATCGGTCCCTGTCTAGACGTCGATGCCAGTTTTCTTGCTATCGTCGGTCTCTGTGTTTTTCTTGTGAGAACTGACCTTTTCCCGTGAGCTCCTTTTGGATCAAACCCTTGTCCAAATCACCCTTGCTCTGCTCAAAATTCTTTTACCCCTTGTGCTGAACTCTATCTGTCACCTTCTCCTTGAAAACCAAGGCTTTCTTGTTCTTGTCACTAACATCGGATTCCTCAAGAAACGTCACTTTCTTCTTCTGCATACAAAAATCTTGATTCATACTTTTCAAATCTGAAAGCATACCCTTTGACTCAAGAACATGCATCTCCTTCTTATTCATGTGACCAAGCCTATTAAGCCACATCTCTGAATCTATAGCTAAAGTAGATAACCCAAAAAGAGAATCAGTAATACAAGTAGATAGATAAAGTGTACCTACTTTCTTACCTCTTGCTACAACAAGTGCACCCTTGGTAACATTCCAAGAGTCTGCTGTGAGAGTTACTGTTCAACCCTCATCACCCAAACTTCTTACAGAAATTAAATTCCTCTCTAGAACTGGGACATGCATGACCTCCTTCAACACCCATGTATTACCTGTCTACAATTTCAGCTTCACTTTCCCTTTGCCAACCATCTGACAAGGCTTACCATCCCCTAAAGAAATTTCTCCAAAGTCTCCCTGGACATACTCATGAAAAAATTCCCTATTTGAGGATGCATGAAAAGAGGCACCAGAATCTAAAACCCAAGATTCTACTTTATCCAAAGAACATACCAGAGCATCCTATGCAATGAAATCTGCAACATCTACTTCTTATTCATGTCCTTCATGCTGATCTTCACCCGACCTGTAATCTCTCTTTAAGTGCCCTTGCTTTCCACATTTCTAGCAGGTTATTCTGCCATACCTAGACTTAGATCTCTTGCCTATCTTTGACCTTGATCTCCCACGCTCTATTTTCTCTCTTTGCCTTCCTCTGCCTTCAACACTCAAAGCATTCCCTGATGATTCACCTATGCTTTTCCTGTGTATCTCTTCATTCAAGATTACACTCACAATATCATCCACTTTTAAGATTTTTGAAGCAGACGCAGTATTAGAAACTACCATTACCAAACTCTCCCAACTTTTAGGTAATGAGCATAAGATTAAGAGAGCTTTAATTTCATCATCAAAATCAATATTGACTAAACTTAACTGCTTTACCAAACCATGGAAATCACTAAGATGACTATGTACAGATCCACCTTCCAACATTTTCAAATTAAATAATTGCTTCATAAGAAATACCTTATTCGAAGCTGAGGGTTTTTCATATAAATTTGCCAAAGATTCTATCAACTCTACCATTGTCTTCACATGTGATAAGTTGGAAATCACAGACGATGCAAGACTCAACCTTATAGATCCCAGAGCCTTCCGATCAAGAACCTCCCATTCTTCATCCTTCATATCCCGGGGCTTGCAATCAACCTCACCCAATGGTAAGTATAAATCTTTCTGATATAGATAATCTTCAATCTGCATCCTCTATAATTGATAGTTCTTGCCATTAAACTTCTCCATTCTTAGCTTACTATCTTCTGCCATTGCTCTACTCCCACTCAAATAGAAAACTTGTGAGTAACTTGTAATCAAAATACACTAACCAGATCTAATCCAATTTGTTAGTATCCCAACCTAAAAGCTCTGATACCAGTTGTCAAGGAATCCAAGAACAAACACACCTATTCTGATCCCACTTGTTAGGATCTTGCTCCTCAGAAAGAGCACAATATGATTACCAAATACAAGCAATTAAACATGCAAAAATTATACCAGAAGTACAAGTAATTAGAATTCACAAGTAGCACAAAATATGAGAGATAATACACTATCTTGTATTAATACTTGTACATAAAAGAATACAATAAAGAGATGCCACTCTCTTCCACCTTATAGAGGCTTCCCACACATCAAGTGTATAGTAATTCTTCTTCAAAGTTCACTCTCCTACCAAAAATGGTCCCAACACACAACTCACACACAGAATTGGTGTTCACCTCTCCAACCAGTCAATAATAACCCTACCAGTACACCAAGCACTCTAAAGTACTTCAAGTTGATCTCCCATGAACCTGCAACCTACAATTCAATAGACCATACTTACACATGTAGATCTCCTATGAGCTTGCAACAACCTGCAACTCAATGATCTTATAATGGAAGGATCTTCCTTGCCTTCCTTTTTAGCTCATCATTATAATACATGCCAATGGGTCTATAAATAGATCCCAAACTTAAAAAATAACTTAGACTCTTAGTTTACTAATAATAGACACGCAGCTCAAGACTCGAAATAGCCTTTACATGCAAACACTCAGTTCAACTAACTAACTGTTCGTGCAATGAATAGTTTTGGAACACATAGGTGACCGACATCGGTCCCTACCTGCCTGGTGCTGTCGATGTCAACTGACTTCCTACCGATGCTGGTTACCTTCTACATTGATCATGACCGACGTCGGTCATACTACCAATGCCAGTACTTCTGGAACTTCAACATCCTCCTTTTTGTCTGCATAGTTGAAGCTTTTAGCTCCACAACCTAACAATCAAAATCAAAGGCCAAACCAGAAAAATTGACAAAATCAATAACAAAATACATAATAGCAAAATAATGGACAAAACCAAGGTTAGAATGGTAACAACCAACAAACCTACCATGCAATTGCATATGACTATAATGGGGTTGTAGGTCATATTGCAAGGGGTAGCATTAATACCATCTCTATTAATCCTCAACTTGATACTAATCAGCCTAGACCATTGTTAAACAATAATATTCCATCAAATTACATGGATAATCCTTCTTTGACCTAGTAGTGCATACAGGAAAACCAAAAAACTAGGACTTCCACTTTTAGATCTTATAGTGATAACTCATTCTTACCACGTGACCACATGTAAGTGCATTAATAATCGAGACTTGTCCTATCTGGTCCCACACCATTTACAATAGTAGTTAGAAATAATGGTCTATTATTTAATCCTAATTTTGCAATCACAACTCATAGGTTGAAGATTAATATCCTAGGCCCATGACCATCTACCACTTTTCCTATCATCCAACCAACCATTCACCCTTAGAATAAACCATTCACTACTAACCAAGACAAGAAGTTTGATATTGTGGAACAATTACATAAGACAACAACACAAATTTCTATTTTAGGTTTGCTACAAATGTCAATAATCCATAAGAACATCTTAAATTAAATGAGTTTTTGACCCAATCCACTATTTCTAGTGACATATCCCCTGATAAATTTCAAGATTTGGTTGGACACCTAGCTCAAGCCCAATAAGTCATATTCAACCAAAGCTATCTGTCTTCCCTTGGTCTGCTCCATAATAATCCATTATACATAAAAGTTTATATAATATGGCATAAATTGAAATGTGTTATTATAGACAATGTATGTGGCCTCAATATAGTGTCTCTGAAGCTCATCAAGCTTCTTGGGTACACAATGATAGATATCTAGCTAGAAACAATAACTATCAAAGCCTATGATAATCAGGAAAAAGAATCACATGGCACCATTAGTTTGCTAGTTATCATTGGGCCTTTGATTCATGATACACTTTTCCATGTGATTGATCTTGAGTTATCATATAATATGCTTTTAGGCAGACCTTGGTCACATGAGATTTGTGCAGTCCCATCAATGCTACACCAATGTATCAAGTTTTCCCACTCAGGGATGGAAGTGAATATTCTAAGAGATTTATACCCATATGAACACTATTGTCCCTAAAAAATGACTCCTCATTTTTTAGACAACATATGACTATTTTGGTCCTGCATGGCCAAAATTGACCCTCCCTTTTCCAAAAATTTATTCTGAACATTCAATTTCATCATTTTCTCAACTTTTTGGTAAAAGGATTAACAGGTTCAACCATTTCAAAGGGTCTGTTGGCAAGCATCAAAACAAGGATTAAACCATTGAACCATTGAACCTTGAACCTTTTCAGTTCAATGGGTTCAAAGGTTCAACATCAACAAGAGCTAAGTGCTTCGACAGAGGTTCAAAGTTTGACTGTTTCAAGGTTCCACGGCCCTGATCACTTAACAAGTCTCAAAAGCTTGAACCATTGAACCTTAAACCATTTTGGTTCATTGGTTAAATGGGTTCAACATTCAATCGATTCAATGCACCAAGTTGAAAGCTTCAAAGGCCACCTTAGTTAAGAAAAGAAACACGCGCAAAAGAAAGAGTCAAGCGGATGCTGCCAAGTGTCGATGACCAAGCCCCACTAAACTTTATTTCTACAAACTAGAAGATATTGCCAAGTGTCCCTCTTGAAGCTTATTAGGAGCCTCCAAGTGTCAATATCCATAGTATCTTCCCTTAGCTTCACTATTTTGAGCAAAGACCATGGTGGGCCTAGGGATGAGTGACTAAATGAAGTGGAATGTGCCACGTGTCTGCATCAGTGTGACTACTAAATATATTCAAATCATGCCACATGTCAATGTTGTAACTTAGAAAAATGTGACACGTGTCAGAGTTCACTTCTTAAAGTTCCTTATAAGCTACAAGGTTCCTTTTGACAAAGCTTCTTCTAGATTTTCATGGAGGGCAACAAGTGGCAATCACGGAAGGCTTCACTTTATGTTCCTAAGAGTAGCGGACCATGCCACATGTCCCATGCAGAGAGTAGTGGAGGCTAACAAGTGTCATCATCCACAAGAGCCCAATTGAGTCCCAAGTGTTTCTATGGTTTTACAAAGGCCTGAGAAGGTAGATGCTGCCAACTGTCAATAGTGGAAGATGCCACATGCCTCTAATTAAAAGTGATGGAAGGTGCCACGTGTCATAAAAGAGGGCAGACACCTTTGTGGAGGGACACTCGACATTCAAAAGCAGACCTTTTTCAAGAACCTAAAGGGAAAGTTCCCTTCAAGAAAGGTTTGAGCTTCAAAGTACAACAAATGCTGCCAAGTGTCACATGATGAGACACAGTTTCAAATGAAGCTTCATAGAGTAGAATGTGCCACGTGTCCCATCCCAGTGTAGTGGAAACTACCACATGTCTGCATCTGCACCTCTAGCCTCTAACAAGTCTCAAGGCCTATTCTGATAATCCTATTTTGAAGCTATAGATGCTACCATGTGTCCTCACCTATGTCACAGTAAAAAGTGACCATGGTAAGCGAGAAAGACATGAGAGAGTTGTTGGGAAGAATGATGGGCCCACAAACATCAAATTTGTCATAATGAAGTGTCTGTTGATTTTAGAAAACTTAAAGCATGGATCCAAATGCATTCAAGAGACTCTAAGGCTAGGACCAAGAGAAAGAAGAGATAAAGAGGGGAACTCAGTAGGATTTAATTCCAGTAGGTGAAGTAGTTCACTGAGTAGATATTAGGGGCCTGTAAACATTGAAAGCACCATCTATTTGTCCCCTGTGAGATAAAGATAGAATAGATAGTTATGCAGCTAAGCAGGTGATGGAATGAGAGATTCAAGCTTAGGAGGAGGCACTAGAGATGAATCGACATGCCACTGTCAAGGTAACTGCCCTACTCTAACATGGCCCTTCCTAACAAGACCAAGAATGCATCTAAGGCATTGAATGTGCCGAATGGGTCACTCCATGGGAAAAAGTGCCAAGCCTCCCTCAGGCCTCTATATAATGTAATCTCTTGTGTCATTTGAAGGGAGATCTTCCAGTTACTAAAAGTGAAACTCTACCCAAATTGAAAGGCATTATTGAGACTTTGAGCTCAGGTTGTAGTTCATATTTCTTTGTTTGAATGAGAAAGCAAGTTACTTGTAGACTTTGTGCTGTTATATCTTGTGCTATTTTAGGAAATTGTTCTGATGTCTATTTCTTAGGAGCATTCTTATTTACTTGATTTAACAAGCAGAACTAGTGGAGGTGATAAGGAAGATGTCCTGAAGCCACCTACTTTTAGACTTTGTGCTGTCATAGTTGTCTTCATTGTGTGTTTTTATTTTCTTTCTATGTAAAGGACCTTGGGATGACTTTCTGCTCCCATTTTTCTTCATATCTCCCTCTAGGGCAGTCAAGGTGGAGACTTTGTGCTACATCTTAGATTGTTGGTTACTCTGTACCTGGTTACCTATTAATAGAAAGATTTTTGTTGCCTGCAAGAATAAGCACTTCTAAAAGAAATGAAGTGCCTTCTATCACTTCACCAAGATTTCTACTATCCAAGAAGGGATCTGGCTCTTAGCTAAATGTTACTTCTGAAAGAAGAGAAATGCCATCACCAATCACCCAGGATTCCTCCTTTATTTGTCAGCATCATCTATAAAAAAAGAGAGATGGATGGTTTATCCCACCCCTGTGTCTTACTTTCTGCATATATATATAGTATATAGCTTCCATATATTTAATAGGGAACCTCCCCTTGATGAGAGGAGAGATTTTTCCCCTATTGATGTAGTAAAATTGCACACTAAGATGACCAATCTCCCTATGTTGTGGTGATAGGAACTATTTTGGTCACCAATTAGCTGGCCGACAAAATATTCACCCAATAATTTTTGGCAACTCCGCTAGGGAAGGACAAGTAGTTTGAAGCCTCAAGCTTCAAACTGAAGTGTGACCAGTCCTTTTCCATTTTTGTTTTACAATTTGACAACTCCACACTATACCAAAAGCTGAAGAGCTCAAGGTGTTGTTGACCCTGTCTTTGAGTTGGCACAGTAAAGAGATTTTGACTTGCTTTCTCCCCAACCTCAAGTTCAATGATCTAGGAGTGTCCCTCCTACCCATACTAGGACACCAACACAAGGTAGAGCTACTTTTACTATTGTTAGCAGAGCCTTGCCTATCCAAATTCTACCTAGATTTGTTATCCCTACTTTCAATAATCCCATCATGGCAGGTTGAGGCCCCTAGGGTAACTCTTTTGGCCCACTTGATTTAACTCCACCCCTGCATGAACTTCCACAAAGCTCGAAAAGAATTTCCCCAAATTCTTTGGGGATGGAAAAGTTCATCCTGATAAACATGTTGCCACTTTCAACATAGCCTATGGCGTGATAGGCATGGAATTTGAGGACATGGTAGTTAGGCTTTTCATGGAAACACTACAAGGTGCTACTACAGACTAGTTTTACCACCTATAAGCCTGATCAGTAACTGATTGGGACACACTCAAAGCCAAATTTGAGGCCAGATTCAAGCCTACAAAGGATGCACATGCCTTGTTGGCTCAGTTCACATAATTGAAGAAGGAGCCCCATGAGCCTATGAGGGATTTCATAGCAAAGTTTGATAAGCTGAGGAACTAGATTCTTGCTATTGCTCAGCTAACCCCTGAAAACCTCAAATGCTTCTTCATTAACTCACAACTGCATGAAGTGATTTTTTTGCTAAGAAGAGCCAGTCACATAGATCTCAAAGCTACTCAGGATTTGGCTACCAAAGTTGAAGACCACGTCTTGCCATGGGGCAAGAAGAGAGAACCAAAAGGATTGCACAAGAAATGTGATTCCTAGTGGAGAGTTCCATTCACCCGTCATTGATTCTAGGGACAATATGGTTTCCTACTAGTCTATTAGGATGGAATGCCATTTTCATTGTCTCATCATGGATAACATCTGAATCACTTCAATTCTTGGAGTATTAGATAAGTTCACCTGTACATATATACATTTGTATAGTCTTTAGTTCTATTTTGTGCTTTTCATTTTCATTTTTTAGAGCCTTTATTTTTGGGTAGCATGACTCTATAGCCCAATGGCACACTTCAAGGCACTGGAGATTCTAGTTTCTACTCCTTTCAACTATTCTGAGTTATCATCTGAAGGAAGTTCCCCAATAAGAGCCAGCTGTTGTCCCTGAAAAATGAATCCTCATTTTTTAGACAACATATGACTATTTTGGTCCTGCATGGCCAAAATTTTCCCTCCCCTTTCCAAAAATTTATTCTAAACTTTCAATTTCATCATTTTCTCAACTTTTTGGTAAAAGGATTAGCAGGTTCAACTAGTTCAAAGGGTTTGTCTGCCAGCATCAAAACAAGGATTGAACCATTAAACCTTGAACCTTTTCAGTTCAATGGGTTCAATGGGTTCAAAGGTTCAATGTCATCAATAAGAGCTAAGCGCTTCGATAGAGGTTCAAAGTTTGACCGTTTCAAGGTTCCATGACCTCGATCACTTAACAAGTCTCAAAAGCTTAAATCATTGAACCTTGAACCATTTTGGTTCATCGGTTCAATGGGTTCAACATTTAATTGGTTCAATGCATTGGGTTCAAAGGTTCAAAGGACACCTCAGATAAAAAAATTAAGCATGCACAAAAGAAAGAGTCAAGTGGATGCTGTCAAGTGTCGATGGCCGAGCCCCACTAAACTTTGTTTCTGTGAATTGGTAGATATTTCCACGTGCCCCTCTTGAAGCTTATTGGGAGCCTCTGAGTGTCAATATCCATAGTCTCTTCCCTTAGCTTCACTATTTTGAGTAAAGACCATAGTGGGCCTGGGGACGAGTGACTAAATGAAGTGGAACATGCCACCTATCTGCATCTGTGTGACTGCTAAAAATATTCAGACCATGCCACATGTCAGTGTTATAACTCAAAAAAATGTGACACATGTCGACATTCACTTCTCAAAGTTCCTTATAAGCTACAAGGTTCCTTTTGACAAAGCTTCTTCCAGAGTTCCATGGAGGGTGACAAGTGGAAATTGCAGAAGGCTTCACTTTGTGTTCCTAAGAGCAACAGACCATGCCATGTGTCCCATGCAGAGAGTGGCAGAGGCCAACAAGTGTCATCATCTATGAGAGCCTGATTGAGCCCCAAGCATTTCTATGGTTTTTTAAAGGCTCGAGAAGGCAGATGCTACCAAGTGTCAATAGTGGAAGATGCCACGTGTCTCTAGTTAAAAGCGGTGGAAGGTGCCACATGTCATAAAAGAGGGCAGACACTTTTGCAGAGGGACACTTGACATTTGAAAGTGGACCTTTTTCAATACCCCCAAGGGCAAGTTCCCTTCAGGAAAGGTTTGAGCCTCAAAGTGTAGCAGATGCTACCAAGTGTCACATGCTGAGACGTAGTTTCAAATGAAGCTTCATAGAGTGAAACGTGCCACATGTCCCATCTTAGTGCAGTGAAAACTTCCACATGTCTGTGTCCACACCTCCAACCTCTATCAAGTCTCAAGGCCTATTTTGATAAGTCTATTTCAAAGCTGTAGATGCTACCACATGTACTCACCTATGTCACAATAGAAAGTGACCATGGCAAGTGAGAAAGACATGAGAGAGTTGTTGGGAAGAATGATGGGCCCGCAAATGTCAAATTTGTCACAATGAAGTGTATGTTGATTTTAGCAGACTTAAAGCGTGGACCTGAATGTGTTCAAGAGACTCTAAGGCTAGGATCAAGAGAAGGAAGAGACAAAGAGGGGAACTTAGCAGGAGTTAATTCTAGTAGGTGAAGCAGTTCACTAAGTAGATATTAGGGGCCTGCAAACATTAAAAGTGCCATCTGTTTGTCCCTTATGAGATAAAGATAGAATAGATAGTTGCATAGCTAAAAAATTAATGGAATGAGAGATTTAGGCTCGAGAGGAGGCACTAGAGATGAATCGACATGCCACAGTTAAGGTAGCCACCCTACTTTAGCATGGCCCTTCCTGACAAGACCAAGAATGCATCCAAGGCATTGAATGCACTGAATGGGTCACTCCATGGGACAAAGTACCAAGCTTCCCTCATGCCTCTATATAATGTAATCTCTTATATCATTTGAAGGGAGATCTTCCCCTTACCAGAAGTGAAACTCTGCCCAAATTGAAAGGCATTACTGAGACTTTGAGCTCAGATTGTAGTTCATATTTCTTTGATTGAATGAGAAAGAAAGTTACTTGTAGACTTTGTGTTGTTATAGCTTATGCTATTTGAGGAAATTATTCTTATGTATATTTCTTAGGATCATTCTTATTTATTTGATTTAACAAGCAGAACTAGTGGAGGTGATAAGGAAGATGCCTGAAGCCACCTACTTTCAGACTTTGTGCTATCATAGTTGTCTTCATTGTGTGTTTTTATTTTCTTTTTGTGTAAAGGACCTTGGGATGACTTTGTGCCCCCATTGTTATTTGTATCTCCCTCTAGGGTAGTTAAGGTGGAGACTTTGTGCTACATCTTAGATTTTTGGTTACTCTGTACTTGATTACTTGTTACCAGAATGATTCTTGTTGCCTACAAGAATAAGCACTTCTGAAAGAAGAGAAGTGCCTTCTGTCGCTTCACTAGGATTTCTACTATCCAGGAAGGGGTCTAGCTCTTAGCTTAATGTTTCTTCTAAAAGAAGAGAAGTGCCATCACTAATCACCCAGGATTCCTCCTCTGTTTGTCAGCATCATCTCTAAAAAAAGAGAGATGGATGGTTTATCCCACCCCTATGTCTTACTTTATGCATATATATATATATATAGTATATAAACTTCATATATTTAATAGGGAACCTCCCCTTGATGAGAGGAGAGATTTTTCCCCTGTCGATGTAGTAAACCTACACTCAAGGATGACCAATCTCCCTATGTTGTGGTGATAGGAACTATTTTGGTCACTAGTTAGCTGGCCGACAAAATATTCACCCAACAAACACTATAAGCATCTTGAAGCCAAATTTCAAAGCTATAATTATTAGTATGGTATGAATCTAAGTTAAAATAAGGATAAAGGAAAGGCTATACTTATTGATCCTTCCCTAGATAATTACATAGATCCTAATACCTTGGATTCCCTTTCTCAAATGCCACCTCCTGAAGCTTTTAATCATTTCACCATTTTAGATAATAGACTGGGAGAGTATGTGACCCATGATACATTTCATGTTTCCAATCTTCCTCATAATTTGAAAACCTTTGGGTGACCTAAAGTCACCCCACATATGCATTGGCAAAAAAATAACAAAGATATGGGACCTATCACATTTGTACTAGCATCTAGCCTAGAACCTGACCCTTTTAAAGGAGATGAATCATGGTTATACAATGACAACTAGGCTCATTTTTATAAAAGTACAAAGTATCATATTCCCAATAGGATCATGGAACATCACAAATATGAAGGAAGAGGCCTCAGATCAAATCAACAAGGAACCATCGAGCTAATTTCCATGACTAAGTAGGAAAGACCTTATGGACTTGGATTTAAACCACCTAGGGGTGACCCCACATATCTTATTCAAACTCCATCACCAATGATTAGTGATGATGATGTTGATAGTGTAGTAGAGTTTGATAATAGCCTCACCTTTGATGACCTAGCTAAAACTAATCTATTTGATAAAAATGCCATTTGTACCCTTACCCTAGCCATTCATCACAACCCTTTGCCATTATTTTATCCCTAACTGATATATTAGGACCAACAAGAATCTAGTCTACCAATTGATGAGTTCTAGAATGATGAGGCATTCTATGATTTATTAGGCTTTAGAGACAATGTTTTTTTGGGAGATCACAAATCAAGATTCTTAATCACATTGGATCCTACAGCCTATTTTAGAGAGTGAGTGAACACCCTTAGCCAAAAACAAATAAGTAAAACATTGAGGTCCCAAAGTGACAACCTCTTTGAGACAATTTCTAACCAAGAAAAAAGTAAAGATAAAGGCAAGTCTAGTGGTGCAAACCTATTTCAAGTGAAATTAGATGGGGGTGTTCACTCTTATTTGAATTTAGACTAGGAGACAACTAACGATGAACTTTCCTGAGGATCCAAGTTCATCTTTGAGAAAAACCAAGTATTTTATCAAATTCTTCAAGAATTTTTGACTATTTTTTTCACATAACCAAATCTCCCATTAGGGGATTCTAATTCATCATGCCTAGGAGAAGTTAAAGAGTAGGTCTTAACGGAGGACCCTGACATAATCCAATAGTTTAAGTCATTGCCTACTACCCTAGAAGATGGTTCGACCTTTCTAGTCAAAGATACAACAAAGGTAAACATCAGGAATTCATTAGACTTGAAATGGATAAATTTAGGTACATCCCTCACTAAGTAAGAATAGGACATCTTTATAATTTTGTTGAAAGAATTTGTAGATATCATTATATGGGCTTATTCTGACATGCTAGGTTTAGACCCTACCTTGGTTTTGCACCACCTTGTGGTTAATCTTGATGCCAAACTAGTAAAATAAAAGCTATGTAAGATGCATCCTCGCTTGTTGTATTGGTCAATAAAGAGTTGGAAACACTCTTAGAAGTAGGATGTATCAGATCCATTGACTACTCATAATGGATCTTTATTGTAGTTCCTGTTAGTAAAAAGACTGAAGGAATCAGAATTTATACCCATTTTCAAGACATCAACAAAGCTTGTCTTAAAAATGATTTTCCCTTGCCTAATATCAACATGATCATCGACTCCATGATCAGTTATGAAATGCTTTCACTCATGGATGGATTTTCAAGATACAACTAGATCAAAATAACACCAGAAGATCAACATAAAACAAAGTTCACCACTCCATGGGGATCATTTTGTTATCAAGTGATGCCATTCGGCCTTAAGAATGCTAGAGATACATATCAAAGAGTGATGACTATCATATTCCATGATATGATGCATGCTATTTTTAAAGATTATGTCAATGACATATTAGGAAAATCCAAAACTAGGGCTGACCATCTAGCAGGGTTGTGTAAGATATTTGAAAGATTATGAGAGTACATAGTCAGACTCAATCCAAAGAAATGTATGTTTAGTGTAACTTTAGGAAAATTACTTGGCTTCATTATGTCTCATAGAGGTATTCAAGTTGATCCAGCTAAAGTCCATGCTATAACTGAGATGCCACCACCAACCAATTTAAAATAACTCTATAGTTTGTAGGGTAATATATAGTCAATCTGATGCTTCATCTTTTAGTTAGTAGACAAGTGCCATCCATTTACACACCTTTTAAATAAAGGAGTTGCATTTCACTAAGATGATCACTTCCAAATATATTTTCAATAGCTCAAAGACTATCTTGTTAATCTACCTATTTTATTACCTCCTATGTCAAGAAAGCCATTCTTATTATACTTATCATCTACCAATCATGATTTGGGGGCACTCTTGGCTCAACATGATGACAATGGAAAGGAGCATGTTGTATACTACCTAAGCCATACTTTGGTCACATATGAACATAACTATGCACCTATTGAAAAACCTTATCTAGCCATGGTTTTTATAACTCATAAACTGTGCCATTACATGTTAAATAATAAAACCATGGTCATTTCAAAGGTAGATCCACTCAAGTATATACTATCCAAAAAAGCTTTACAAGGTAGAATGGCTAAATGGATCATGCTTATCAGTGAATTTGACATAGAGTATATCAATTAGAAGGTAATCAAAGGAGAAGTTCTTGTAGATCAACTTGCTGAAGCACCTCTCATGGACACACAACCACTCACGTTTCAATTTTTTGATGAATTCATCATGACCATCATTGACACACCCCTTAAGGAGTAGCCCTGGAAGCTATATTTTAATG
This sequence comes from Torreya grandis, assembly GCA_037957365.1. Lineage (NCBI taxonomy): Eukaryota > Viridiplantae > Streptophyta > Pinopsida > Cupressales > Taxaceae > Torreya > Torreya grandis. The sequence continues at coordinate 950,830 of JARHVA010000922.1, read as the reverse complement.
GTTAATTAACTACATATGGATCAGGGGTAGGCCTATTATTTATTACACCATAGGGGGATCTAATCCCTTAATCATTCAAAATTAGCTTTCCTTATACAAACAACATGGCTAAGTATGAATCACTTATTGTAGGACTTCAACAAGCAGTATAGTGGAATATTTTTTTTTCAAGTTTATGGTGATTCTTAGTTAATCATCAATCAGGTCACAAATTATTTTTAGAGAAAAGATGACAAGCTAGTTCCATATAAATCCATGGTCGACACTCTTAAACAAGAAATTGCCAACATTCGGTTTGAGCACATACCAAGGGCTAGTAATAGAATTGTAGATGCCATGGCTACTATTGGTTCTCTGATTCGATAAATAGTTAAATATAGAGAGTATCAGTTTCTTGTCAAAAATTTGTTAGCACCAGCTCATGAACCTTAAATCATTACCATGATTTGTGATATTGTTGGTCTTAATTATATCTGGTACTCAGACCTTTAAAACTACCTTCATGACCAAGTTATACCACCTAATCTCTCTCAAAAACAAACCAAATCCTTCATTCATCATTTTGCTTGTTATACTTTACTTGGATCCACCCTTTACCATCATAGTTTTGATACAACTCTACTTTGTTATTTAACTTTGATAAAGTCTACATTAACATTAAGATAAGTTCATGAAGGAGTATGTGGAGCCCATTCTAGTGGGGTAGTGTTATCTAAAATGCTCTTGCACACTGGTTATTACTGGCCCACAATAGATGTAAATTCAACTGTATATGTAAAAAAGTGTGATAAATGTCAATGGCATGTTAATCTGATTTATGCCTCAACAAAACTCTAAAACTGATGTTCACACCATGGCTATTTTCTACATGGAGACTTCACCTCATTGGGAGGATTAACTCCACTTCATCTGATAGCCATAAACATATCCTTATCACCACCAAATATTTCACTAAGTGGGTTGAAGCTATACCCCTCACTTACATGACTAGAAAGCAAATTTCCAAATTCATCTTCAACCATCTCATCTACCTCTATAGTATTCCCTTTGACATTATATATGATAATGGAGGATCATTTCAGAACAAAGATGTAGACTAGCTATATACTGAATATAACATCACACAACATTTTTATACAACATATTACCTTCAAGGTAATTTCCAAGATGAGGCATCCAACAAAACCATTATCAATATTCTCAAAAAGATTTTCAATGATGCCGGTCATGATTGGCAACTCTAGATATTCCACACCCTTTGGGCATACCATACCAATCATTGTACCCCCATATGAGATACTCTATACTCACTTGTTTATGGTACTGAAACCATCCTTCTCATTGAGATTGAATTTACTTCACTACACATCTCTTTCAAGCATGTCCTGGATGATCATGGCTATCAAGTAGCTCACCTGTAAGAGCTAGACCTACTAGATGAGAAATTCACAACCATGCTCAATAATCTTCAAGCATATCAAAATTGACTCAAAAGCCACTATAATCAACATGTTAAGTATAGAACATTTGAACTTGGTTATCTTGTTCTTAAATAAAACCAAAAGAACACCATAGCTGAGAAAAAACATTAAGGAAAATTCAAACCAAATTGGATAGGGCCTTTCATCATTATTGTAGATTATGGATTAGGAGTATACAATCTTGCCACACTAGACAAAGATGAACTTTTAGACCTGATGAATATTATTCATCTCAAGTGGTACTATGCTTGAGAGTTAAGGGGTATTGTCTGTAAGGACCATTTTAGTTATGCCATTTTATCCCTATTCTTCTTTATACAAATACCATCCTTATCCATCCTCTTCATTGTATCCACTTTCCACTTTTGACCTATCAACCCAGTGTGTTCTAAAGCCTAGCCCATTTGACCTTAGTTTTTGACATTCATTACACATTTTCAACAACAAGGCATCTGATAAATTTCATTAGTTGGTTTAAGTACTTTAGATAGAGGTCATATTTTGGAATAGTGTGATAAAAGTTTTGGTAGTTGTATCCTTCATTTTTTATTATTTCTTACCATCAGTCTTAATAATAATTATTACTACCTTTGGGAAATTAGTACCTTTGATCTATGTTGTTGTGTCCTAGTTATAACTATCTATGGGAGAACTAGGGGCAACATTAAGCCTTGATGTACCAAATTACCACTTCCTATGTCATCCTATGCCTTTTCACCAATTGTGCCTATTTTGTTTGAATTGACTGCTACACTAGTTGAATTACTCCACTGTAAAGGTAGAACTACAATGACTTGAGGTCCTACTCTAGGACTATGTAGGTAGTGCTCAATACTTATTGAGGTCAGCTCAGTCACCCTTTTCTCCATGTTCTCACCATTTTTTTAGCAACCTAAGTCACACTCTCACTATTTTATGAGAAATCTTAGTTTAAACACTCTCACCATTTTATGAGATTAAACCATTTAGTGTCTTGTCATTCTCGATTGAGTTGAGATACTCCAAAATAATTCCAAAAACATTTGAAAAATCATTCAAAAAAGAACAAAAACATTGACCACTTATTTGGATTAAGGATTCTAGGAGCCCTTACTAAGTTACAAGCAAATCACTTGTCATTTAGTTTTTCCATCTTTTTTGGCCATTTTCTCTCATACACTTGCCATTTTGCAAGACCATTCCTATTATTCTATCACATCCATTCTATTTGTTTTCATCATTTATCACATTCTTCCCATTCCTTGGGATAACTACATTTGGCCTAAAGTTTTTTATTGTATATTACATCCATAAAACTATGTAGGTAGTGTCCACTTGCCCACTGCATATGGAGATAGTTCAGCCACCCCTTCCTTTTCTTCTATTCCCCCATTTTTATCATTTGTAAAGTTGTCACCTATTTTCTAAGGGAGATGTTCATAGGGTTTCTATTGTGTTGTTTGTTTATTTATTTATACTTGTTTTATTTTTTTATCTACCTATTTGTTTGCTTTCAACACTATTGCCTTAATTCAGTTTATGTGTGTTCATTGGGTGATTCCTTATCCACACTTACACTTGAATCTATCCATATTCATATGTTCACTTTGTCATCATGGTTTCTATCATTGGTGCATTATTTTCTATTGAATATTGGATTATGGGAGTCAATCATCATGTATATTTTGGCCAAGTATTTATGGTGTTTTATCATGAAGCCTACCATCACATGATACAACAAACCTCAACTTCAAGAAGTCTATTCAGTAATGGTGACATATCTTCAACATTGACATCCTGCTTTAACTCCCAATCATATCGAAAATAGAGTAATTAACTGTGAAATAATTTCAACCTTTATTAGTTTGGATGAACATCTCCCTACTAGTAGGTTGTTCTAATTCATCATTACCCTATGTGCTAAGCTATCATCATCCTCAACCAAGTTTATCATGTTTAACATAATCAAGGTCTAATGATTATAACTGACTATGAACAAATCATTACACACCATCCCACCTACATTTCTCAATGATTATAACCACCTATGAACAAACCATTGTGTTGTCACCACTTTAATTTTTTTCCCCTATACAAGGGCATGTTATTAACTTGTTTGTCTATCCTAACTGGGGTAGCTCCATCTTCTCAATGATTATAACCACATTTGGAAAAATCATTATGTTATCATACATGTTGCCACTATCGAGGTACAATGTTTATAAATAACTTTAGGCAAACCATTGTATACTGTCCCACTTACATTCTCAATGATATTGACTACTTTTTTAATATCATTATGTTTTCACCCCATCATATTTCCTTTCTTTGGTCCCCTCATTTTTCTCTTTTCAAGGGACTATTTGTTGACCTACTTGTGCTAACCACTCCCTTGAGGGGGCATCATACAATTAGTTTATCATCATTGTAATTATAGGCATACATGACCTTTTTATTCTTTGAGAAGATGTTACTATGCTTATAGCTTGCAATGCCTTCCCAAGCAGGGGAAAACTATAGCCACCTAAATTTGGCCATCGATAAACTCTAATCAGGATTTTGGCTAATTTCCACCTAAAATGCACAATTTGGCCTAAAAACACTAAAACTTGCTGAATGATGTGAAACTGACATATTAAAGTTTCAATTTTGTCTATGGTATCCCTAAATAGAGCAATGCAATTTATGGGCTAGCTAACTTTGATCAGTTCATTTTTAGTCAAAATGCTAATTTTGCACTTAGGTGCTCTGGATTGCTTTTTCCTATTAAATCTATTGTACAAGACATGTTCCTTCATTATTTTTTGTTTGTAACATCCTAAATGGGAATACACATCTAATACTTCTGATGTCACCTTCTAATTCCAATCTGATTAAATTTTGGACTAATAACAAGGCATTCTGATCAATTTAAGTAATTTGTGCACAAAGTGATTAATCATGCTTAAGAGCTAATTAACCCAAATCAATGAATAATTAATAATTTCATAGAAACTTGTTGAATACTTATTTTTTGAAATGAATATTGAATATCTACGTCATCAAGTGACCTCATTTCTTGGGAAGACATCCCTAGGCTATAAATTCCATAAATATTAGGATTCATGCCTCCCATGCCTCATCAATTCCTTTCATGATGCCCTCCATGCCTCTTAATTTCCCATTCTTCCAATGTCATGATGAGGATAATTAAAAAATTAATTCCAAAAATTGAATTAGTACTCAACCACACATCTCAATCTTGAGATGGATGGTTCAGGTTATTTATGATTAAATCCAAAAGTTTATAAATAGGAGGCCTCACAACATCATTTATAAGTTATTTTGATTGAAAGTTATAATGCCAAATTGGTTCCAAAATCTTCAAGCAATTAGTGTTACCATGCCAAATTGATTCCAAGCCAAGCCACAAGCCAAATGTGCCAAGGAAAAGAGGAGATAGCTAAGCCTCCTTTGATGAAGACTCCATGAGCACAAGTTGAGTAAGCCGCTACTTCAAAGGTATTTGGAGAATATAAGGAATGTGAAGTAATTCTTGTGTTTTAATTCCTTTTTTTTTGTTGTGTTTGTCATTTTATTTTTTTAACTAAGCTCTCCCTAGTGTTTAGGCCTAGAGATGTTATGCTATTAGTGTGTTTATTTCATTTTGTTTTCATTTTGGAACTAACACTATAATAACCATCCTCTCTTGAGTAAAATATATATATCACAAATAGTATTATAAACACCTAAAAATATTTACAAGCCTTATCATGAAGCTTTAATTCCAAAAAACAAGTAAATTTACTCAATCTTTCTATTCTATGTCCTTTTCAATAGTTACCTACATGTAAGGTAACACAAAGTCAAATATATAAGAAATCACAAGGAAAATTTGGACTTAAAACCATCGGTAATGTTATATATAACCCTTATATAATATCTCATATACATTTCAATGGATTTTGTTGTTGAGTTATTAGACTTTTTATGAAATCCTATTTTACGGTTTCACAGAGCACACAAAAATTGAGAGCTTATTAAAGATTGTTTATAAAGTCTAGAAGGTTTTAATTACCTTAATAAAATTATCCAAACCTTAAATAAAATTCATGAACTTATTTATACATGTGATAAGTGATTTTAAGTGACTGTGAGTACATAGAAAATAAAATATTGAAGGTTTCAATACTATGAACTCAAATTTATCCTTAGAATCACTTCAAAAAGAATAGTATATTATTAATTCACACATAAATGACATGAATATACTTAAATAAAGTAACAATAAACATTTATTTTCAATAAGACCATACTCCTACAATACATATAACCATGTTTTGGATTGCAGACTCTTCATCAATAGTCTTAGTCAAGGAAATTTGTCTTTTTAGGATTGTATTTGTCCTTGAATGTCTCTTGATTTTTAGATTATATGTGAAACATTTAGTTTAAATCTTCTCAAATGTTATAATTTTCCCATTTTTCACAATATTCTTCTCAACTTCTCAAACATAAGATAGCAAAGTGACATGTTATGATTAGTCTTTTGTTAGACTTGTCTAATATAACTTTCTAGAAAGAATTTGGCTTGGAAAAATATATAAAATACCCTTTGATAACTTTAACACACCTAAATAACCTATGATGACTCATTAATGAGTATTATTATCCATGTATTTACATATAAGACATTTAAAAATTCAATTTTGATTTTTTGGAGGGAAAACTTATATAATCCCTCAAACTTACTTAGACTAACTTATAATACATGGAAAATGTATTTTATTATATTAAAATACATTTTAACACTATAAATACTTATACAAACCCAACAAAGTACACTTTTTCATGTTAATTATTATTTTCATGCATCAGGTGCCCTTATGAAACATTAGACATTTTTAGCATATCCATGATGGATATTTGCGTAGGATTTTTTTGAAGTTGTTCAATGAGGTTGTATTTTACTTCAAAAGTATGTAGGGTATTCCTTTGGATATTTATTTTTTTACACATAATTATTATATCAGAATATATGGATTTAAATTTTATGGTGGTGGCATAATGGTCTAGTTGTTTGATATAACCAATGATAGAATGATTGGAATGGGAGGATTGGTAAAATTTGGCAAAAATAGATTGGGTGTTTTGACCTTGATTTTATTTATGATGAATATTATCATGATTTATAAAGGTATATTTGTATATCCTTAACTGATAATTCTTTGAAATGGATACACTACCTTCAAGTTTGATATCTTCACTATCAATAAAATCTTGTATGTAGTGCTTTAGCTTCATGCATCAATTTTTAGAATGATCCTTGATTTTTTAGAACCCAAAATATTCATCCTCTTTGTACCACATGTGTTTTGGTTTTCTTTCTTTTAATGGCTTGATTTATATAAATATGATCATGTTTACAGTAACCAACTTAGGAAGATGACTTCTAATTATTCTTGTAGAGGAGTAAATTACCTTTATTTGATGTCTTTCTAGGGATGGCCCCAAAGGATGGTAACACTATTATTATTTTTAATTATTTGTATTTTATCTGGGTCAATTAATCCATCACCAATAACATTCTTGTTCTTGTTAAAGAATTTAGGATTTTCTTTTTATGCTTGATTTTATTGATCCTTAGAGAATATTTTCACTAATCCTTTAATGATGATATCCTTCTCAATCTAAACTCCCTTATCATTAATATCATCAAAGGTAGTATCATAATGCACTTAGAGATGGAAATCCATTTCTTGATTGATGTTTGTGGTGAAGATGCTGACCAATTAATTTTCAAGAATAAACCAAGATAACTTGCTTGTTAGGCTTATCCATCATTTAAAGAATGAAGAAAAGACCTTACTCTTCGATTTTTTCATTACACAGGTCCATTTTAGTGAGTTCATACTTGATATTATAAGATAAATGTTTTATGAATATTTCATATAGATCCATAAAAGTGGTTATTGATCCCTTAGGAAGATGCAAGAACTATTCCAAAACTTGGCCACCTAAGCTCCATGGGAATAGTATAATTAGGTAGATGTCACTATATGCAACCTCTTGACATGAAATAAATAATATATTTTACATGTTCCCTTGGATACCCTTTCCATTATATTTTTAAAATTTGGGTGGTTTAAAATATGGGGGAAAGGGTATTTGGAGAATATCTCATTTTAAGGAATAAGGGGACAACTCCTCAAATTTATATTTTTGGTATACACACACAATATATATATATATATATATATATATATATATATATATATATATATATATATATATATATATTACTAATTCTTTATCTCTTGTGGGAACCTATCAAAATTCAATCTCTCTGAGTGCTTGCCTTAAAGGGTGAACTAGGAAAGTGGTGGGTAGACCATTAGTTCTTCACAATATTGTTGGTTAAATCCTATCATACCTAAACCCACTAAAAATACGTATATTCAAAATACCTAAGAAATTCCTATATTAATATACCCTAACTAAGTAAAATCCCATTTTTCTACTAGGTCAGCCCTAACTAACATAGTTGTAAAAGTTATGACACATGTTATGCAACTAGGTCGACCTAGTTTGAGGCCAAATTATGAATTTTTAAAACTGGGTCATGGCATGGTGATATTTTTGGATACAATTATATAATTTTAAGAACTATTAGTTACTATAAATACAACCTTTAATTTAATTCAATAGAGAGGAAAATTTAGTTTTGTATTATTACAACTCATAATTCTACTACATATGCATCTGAAAGAGCCATTATTTAGGGTTTTCCATGGAGGAAAGATAATTTATTTTATATAAAGTCTTTTATAAAACTAGGAATATTTTAGCATAGAGATAGTTTTAAATAGTGTGATCCTTAAAAATTCACAAAAAACTCTTGTAAATCACCATTGGCTAAGGGGGATATTGAGACTCGATAGGTTCACTCAAAGGTAAGTATCTCTAACTTTTGTTATTTCACTTTGATGCATAGATATTGCACAAAGTAATAAGTTTGAATGTATAACTCAATTAGATTAAATCTACACTTAAACTTAGCGTAGCTATAGGGTTTTCATGGATTTTCATCTTCCACCCTAGGTGATCTAGTCCCCTATTTGTCTAGCATGATCCCTTGTTTGTTTTAAACCATCCCCATTTGTGTTATAAAAGGACCATTTCAAATAAGTTGGACTTATGCCTCCAAATTGGACTGGAGATAATGCTAGAGAAATAATAATTTTTATATATTCCAAATAAATTAGATTAGGAGTGTGGTAATAATTTGGATCTATTCCCATTATGTTACATTTGAGATCATTTATAATTATAAATTTTTGAATAATTTAGACTAATTTTTAATATTTTTTTTAATTGGACTAGTAATTAGTCCAAGTTATTTGAAATGATCCCTATAATATTTGATAACTCTATATTATATTTCATTTTATGAATTATAATACCTATATAGGGTTATTACATGACATTGTTTACCTAGAGGCTTTGAAAGCCTCTCCTTTAGTGTTTTATGATAAGTGTTTCTTTCCTTAGGTTTAATGTATCCAATTTAGTCATGATATTAATATACAAACTACATCAACCCTGGTCGACCAAGTTTATTTGGTGGATGACATAATTTATTTTATTAGCCTCTTTTATCTTAGCTAAATACTCCTATTTATACCTTTAATTTTCACCATGTATTACATTTTTATGAATCTAATGATCAAAATTAGAATGATATGATGACTTTCACTAACACTCCTAAAGTTTCCAAGCCCTAGCTACCATACACCATGGTATAAAATCCAAATCTTATTAATACCCATGTCACTACTAGGACCACCAATGATGAGACTCTTCCATATTTAAAAAATGATCCTCTTTATTACTCTTCAAAAATATTTATTGTGGAATATGAGAGTGATCTTAAATACATTGATGAACTGATCTTTTTCATCAACAAAAAAAACTCAACATCAAGGTAAGGATCCCATGGTAATCTATAATCTCATGATGGGCCCTCACATTGAGTGGCCCTCTTCACCCACATATATCTTTTCTAAAATACTCTTGGAAAGTCACCTTATGACATCCTTCATGTCTTTCTTTATTTCCATCCCTTCCTCTTCTTTCATGCCCTCTCCATCTACCCCACCTACCATTACTACCAACATGATTGGAATTTACTTTAGTGGGTCTACACAAAATTACCATATTAATACTCAAGTTAATGCTACCATTAATACATTTCATGTTTCTTATACTAGTAAATCCACTAATAATATTAAACAAATATTATTATAAGCCATGAATAAAATGGCTACTCTTCAAACTAATAGTGCAAATAAAATAATCCAAATGTAAAATAATTTTTTTAAATTATAAAATCATGGTCAAGATACTCAATGGGGAGTGAAAAACCCTAATTCCCCCATTCCACCTCCCCTCTTTAGAGATGCATAATGTAACCTTACACCTCAACCCCCATTTCTTAACAAGGCTATCAAATACCTACAAAATAAACCGTTAGTTCCTCAAATTAAGAATATTAACATCAGTGGCATCATTTGTAGTATCACTTATAATGGATCCACCAATCTTGAGTTACACTTTAAAACTTTTATAAACTTGTATAAAGGTTGGATTAAGCTTAGTAATTTTGCCACCACCAAGCTCTTAGATAAAACCATTTCAGGTGATGTTTTGGATTGGTATAATCAGGTCAAGTATCATATTATACCTAGTTTGGAAGATTTTTTTTAATATATTGGTATAGGAATTCCAAACTAATGATCTTCCTAAAAATACCTTGGATCACTTTATTAACTATAATCAATTAAAAATTGAAATAGCTAAAGTTTTCATTAAAACATGAAAAGCCTTATCCAAAAAAAATTAACATAACATGTCAAAAGACAATATATTCCACTTGTTCACTAATGTTAGTCATCCCAAATTAAAAATACCATTTTAGGAGTCTCTCTCCAAAATTAGGTGGAAAATCAATAAACCAATAAAAACATCAATATTTTCTCATAATAAAATTTGAGCCCTCTTGCCCTCTCATTGACACTTGAATGCTTATGAAATATAAAAACTAACATGCTACCAACTATGGTATTACAAATACCTATTATTATATACACACAATTCATGTTATCCTCCCAAGTGGCTCTAATTATGTGACTCTTTCACAACCACTTGCAACCAATCTTAAAAAAAAAAAATAGTTCTACATCTTCAATGTGAATAATGTATATTCTCACAAACTAATTTCCATGGTAGAAATTCAAATCATATTCCTAGGACTTTACCATGATATCTTGACCCCACCCACCCTACCAAAAATTGGTATGATCCACATAAGTTTTTTTTGTATCATGTAAGTTGAGGTCATTCTCATGAGACTTGTCACCAAGTTATAACATTTTCTCTTGAGTATCTCCTTCATCCTAACTTTGATCACAACTCCCTAATTTGTGAGCACCAACAAGCTTACTAAGTGGTAGCTAAGGCTCATGAAACCAAACTTAAGCATGATTCCCATAATCAAGCTAATGCTAATATTAATGTTTATAAGGATCCCCTTCATAATCATTAAATAAGTACTAATCAACCTCTCATTTCCAACATTTTCAAAAAATTTGTTGATCTTAATTCTCTAATAAACAATAAGAATGATTGAAATACGAATAATATGAGGATAGTAGTATCTTACATTTTTCCTTGTCCACATTTGAACTATAATAATTTGTGTGTTATTCAAGACACTTATCTATCTCATTTCATACAACTTGAGCATATGACAATGATTACAACGAATATAACAATACAACTTCCTTCTTCATTCACTATCCCACATGGTTTCAATCAAATGATACATTTGGATAATCATTCTCTTTCCATTGATACAATTTCTATCCCTTATCAAATTTTCCTCATTCTTGATTACCTACTATCCCAACCAAAAATAAATCTACTTCTATGTTTCCTTCATGACCTACAACATCTAAATATTCAAAAAAACCAACGACATTACCTAATTTAACATAATTCGAGACACTTGGCCAAACCACATTAGAAAAATCCCAATCAACTACTTCTTATCATCATCAATTTAAATTCACTTCCTACCTTTTCAATGGAAATGCTTCAATATTATGCACCTTTATTAGATGTAGTTATAACTATATATGATGAATAGGATGAGGAATCCTATCATAAAACTTTCTCATCTCCCATCTCAAATTCATTTTATAGAACTCATGAATACTTCCCCTCATAATAGTATATTTTTAATTCAAATCTTATTCAAAATGAACATCTATTGACCTCTAACCATGGGGCAAGAATCCACTTTGTCTAGATCTGAAAATAGTATTCTTCAACAGTGTCAATAAATGTCTATACACGATGAAACTATATATACTTATATCTCACTCAAATTTCCTATCAATTCAATCATTCCTAATGAAATATTGTTTCATGCTGATGATCCTCCATTATTTATTAGTGTCAAAGTTAGTGATATCCATGTCAAGCTTGCATTGATTTATGAAGGTTGTGGCAGTTTTGTTGCCTCCCTCAATTTTATTAAAATAATTAGGTACTCTAAATATAGTCTTAAATCTACCCAAAGTACATGTCAAGGCTATAATTAAAGATAAATTCCTCATTTAGGTTATGTTTGGATTCCTATCATAGTTCCTCCTATCATAATTCATATGAAGATCATGAATTTTAATTTCCCATTGTCATATAAAATTTTACTCAGTTGACCTTAGACATACCACATGATATTTATAGCCTTGTCAACATACGAATATGTCAAATTTCCTCAGAATCGTTTTACCTATAAGATTTAAGGAGACAACCTTGGAATTTTGAACAATTCCAAGAATATGGTGTTTTCAAAATACCCATCCTTGAACCTTTACCTAGCATCCCTTTTCAAGAATCTCAACAAATTAATTATGATGTTAACTCTAATAGAGTTTATAATGGCCACCACAAACTTATGGGGAATATACCACCTTATCTCTCAAATCTAATGATGATAGACCTTATGATATCAGTTTTAAAATCAAAACTTTAGATCTCCCTTCTCATATAATTACTCAATTACCTCCTTCTTTATGACCTCAATCTCATAAAAAAAATAGATGAAATTCATGATACCATAAAAAATACTAAACAACATTTTTCTCATTCATCCTCAACTGATAAAATCATCAACACTTACACTTTTGATCTTAATACTCCTAATTATGATTATGAATAATCATTATATGATCTATTTTTAACTAGTTTTCCTCAAGCTAAAGATGCAATAATACTTTATTATCATTCTTCTTTACATCATTCTTTACATTTACATAGTATTTATTCTAAAAATATACCTCATCCTTCTTATTCTATGATAATTGACATTATCTATTCTTTACTTGATGTTCATAGGTCAGATATGGATCTCAGACACTCTACTTCTCACTTATTCACTTTTTCACCTCTTCGGTGTATGCTTCTTGACCGTGCCATGATGACACCATATTATTTTGCCATATTTTTTGTTACTTAGATCATGATCCCTTCTAAAATTTCATCCATATTATAATGACCCACATTGAGATCCTATGTCATAGTTGTTGATCCTAATATTTATCCTACTCTAATTTGTTTCACTCAACATACCCCACTGTCAAAAAAATTAAATAGGGGCCCATTTTAACCTAAAAGGAACTAGATATGAGTGAGGAATAATTTATTGGTATTTAAATGATAGGATTTCATATGTATTCTTATGTCTAGGTTTTTGGTTAAGAATATATTTGCCTTAATGCTAGTGGAATTTTCCATTAACCTAGTTATCCAAGTTTTCATTGTTTATTCTGCTCAGGATAACCTATTAATGGCTTTCATAAGTTTATTAAGTGAACAAGTTATTTGAGGATATTCCTAGATTATTTGATGATATTAGAAAGACTCTTGGAAGGATTGCTAGCTATTGGTTATACCTAGACTGCATGATTATTAGAGTGGAGGGAACCAAAGCCTTTCCCATGTATATCCCTTATTAGTGCCAAATAAGGTGGTAGAGAAAAAAAATTATAGCCCAATGGGTATAATCTATGGATTTTACCTTTAGGAATGATAAATAAGGACAATCCACCCAATCCCAATCATCATTGGCCAAATTTAGTACACCAGATGGGAACAGTTTTACCCAGTAGGTACGCTTAGAACATCCTATGATTTAAAGTGGGAACCCTATAGGTAGTGGTATATAAGGAATAAGGTTAAGGATAACCTAAATAGAATTAGAGATCATGTGGAAATTGGAGTATGGTCACATGTCATTTCCACATGACAAGGTGTTCCTAAATGCCCTGAATGACACAAAAGTTCATAATAAGATTAATAAATTAAATATACCAATGATGGTGGCCATACATATTCAATACAATATAAATACTACCAAGGATGATTCTCAAATAATTGATAAAGATAATTTGGATTTGAAGCCACCTCCCAAACCTCTCTCACATGAATAAATTCTAGGGTGGGAACAGGTTGGACCATATGGACAAGCTTCTATGGGAAGTGAACAAGGAATCACTCAAGGGTCCCCTCAACATTCCATCCCAGTGGTCACCATTGCATCAACTGCCATAGTGTCCATTCCTCATCCAAATACCAAAACATTGGATACTACAAGTATATCTTATCTTAGTGGCCCATTTTTTATGTTTCTTTTCCCTCCATTCACTATAGAAAAATAGGTGAGCCTCCCATATTTCCTTCCCCAAATTTATGGTGTGCCTTCTTCCTCAATTTCCCTTTTATGAACCATTGCTTCCATCACCTCATCACCACCCATTATCCCTTTGGATTGATTTTTTGTTTCTTCCCCCTTTCAAGGGAAAATACTACTCCCATTAGACCACCTTTAGTTTACTAGAGAAAGGTGAAGGCACATTCAATTTCCCTTCAAGGCACTCCAATAAAGGAAACCTTAGTGGAGAATTTAGGGGAAGAAAGAAATAAAATAAAAGGCTCTAAGGAAAAATAACTATTGGAGATCTCAAATAATAATGAAGATGGTAAATAGAATCTCACAGAGGGAGAGTGGTCCATAAAGGAAGAATGGGAAGACAAGACATAAACAACCTTATGTGAGACCATCAATGAGACCACATATAGTGACATAGAGGATGAATGTTGTCCAAAGGAAGCTCAATCAGGGGACATCAAGATTTTGAAGGCTAGTTTAGGCTCAAATGAATTTCTTTAGGACCAAGTGGAGGAAATAGAGATGAATTAGAGTCAAAACCTCTAGCTTTAACATAGGGATAACTAGAAAATGTACCTCTAGCCTCAACACTTCATGGAATTATAATGATATCTACAATATTAGTTTCCTAAGTTTTTAATATGTAAAGGGTGAGTGAACCAACTTCTTATTTCTCTCCTATTACTAAAGATGATTTTGTCTTGTCTAGTTTTATAGTAATTATTCCTCCTATTTTAGATTCCTCTTCCACAATAAATAAGGCTCAGGTGGCTAAAATCCTAGTTTTTCAAACCCTAGCCATAACCCATATAATTTAGGTTGTGGCATCCCCCAGCCAAGCTTCTAAATGTCCTAATGGGGTTATTCATACATATATAATATATTATTTACAAAAAAATATCAATACCCATCCTATTCATTCATTCTTTATGAATTCAAGCCATTATCCCTTTGGGCCCAATAAATAGGTACATTTTGAAATATTGGTTTCTACCAACATATTTGTTCCCCTAGTTTATCTTTCTCAACCATCCATTAAATTGGGCTTACCAATTAGTCATATAGCCCAAATAGAGTCATCTACTATTATAATGCATAAAGGGTTAGACAAAGGGAAACTGATAATTGATATAGTGGCTCCTAAAAGGGTCACTAGGTGGATAAGAGTTATTCCCCCTTTCCCTTATCTAGAAACATATTCTCCTAAGTGTATGCTCCCTTTAGGGAAATCCCCATCTTCTTCTCTTGTAAAATAGGTAGAGACTTCAAAACAACTAGTTGCCTTGAATATCCTTAAAAGAATATTAAAAATTATATAAACATAGGAGGGTAGGAAGGACCTGGTTATTGTAGAACATCCCATAGTCAAGTTTCATTTCAATAAATAAAATAAGACTATGAGGAAGATCAAAATAAAAATCATCACGGTTGATGGATAATAGGTGGAGTTGGAACAAAGATAATATATGTTCTAATTAACTAAGAAACATAGAACCCACCTATCTAACTTGGGAGGTCATAGAGAGGAACCCTATACTATTTTGGACTCTATAGGAGTGATAAAATAGATGATTAGGGGATATGATCAATTGTTGGAGGCCTTACAAGAAGGGGGTATCATTAAACCTCCAAGGGACCTCATAGGCAGTGTGGAAGGACTATCCCATAAGTTATATGATGTCTTATAATTAATAAGAGATGCAATGAAGGAATCATATCCAAAATGGGGGGAATATATCCTCCCTTGTTTAGGTTATGAATAAGATGGAGGCTAGATTATTATTTTAAAGCTAGGCAACCAAGGATAAGGCTTATACTAACATGAATTTAATAATTGCTCTAGACTCAGTGTGGGCCAAGAATTATGTAGTTGCTAGGAGGGATAGTTTGATTGAGTGACATCAAGAGATGTAGAATTTAGTAAAACATCTCTTTAGTTACAAAAGGTAGGCACTACAATTTTGGAGGAGATGAAGATTAATGGTGTGATTAAACAAAGCAAGTAATTGGTCCTTAAGGTCATCTTTAGATAAATTTTTTAGACAATGATGAATAGTTTAAAGTAGAAGTTAAAGGCACAGTATATAATACACATGATGAATTGAAATAGTTGGTGAATTTTTATAGATGCAGGGTCCTTCAAATAGAGACCCTTTATATAGAGCTCAAGGGTACACTCAAAGCACATAGAAAACTAATGGATAGACTCCCCCAACTTTTCAAAAGACCTATATTGGAATTCAAGACCTATATAGTCTTGAAAGAGTATATGATTTTTTTAAAATAATGGCTAGTTATTTAATATATGCTACAACAAATTCAATTAGATTGTGATAATTTGGTAGGATTCTATCAATAAATAACATGCAACAATAATTTTATGTCGATAAATCTTACTTTCATATAACAAGTTTGTTAGGCTAATCTTTAATATTTGTCCAGAGGCCCCACTTCAATGCAAATTCTTAGACTGAGATATATCTAGTTGAAGGTGCTCTCCATTAATTAGTTACAATATTTATTAAGAGATGCTAAGGAAATCTTAGTAACAACAACCTTTAACTAGAGACCTTTAATTAATTGCATTTTACCCCCTTAGATCCCTTTGTTATGTTTATCAGCTCTGTATGCCAAAGCAATACGCTATAAGCATTATCCCATGGTGATTATCCTTATCCCAAAACTAGTCAAAATGAACCCATGCTCTTTATTTGTAGATTTCATTTTCTACCTTACCTTTCCTTCTATTTATGGTTTTTTTGAGTCCTACCCACTTTAGAGTAGATCCATCATCATCTCATTCACCTCAAGTAGATGTAGAATCCATGTCCATATCTGAATTGTCTAGGTTAGAAGTTGTATTATGCATATCTATTCCACCATTGGTCACTATAAGACCCAATACATGTAACTTGTGCCCTAGAGTGAAGTTGATCTTCAATGAGATCCCAAAATATTAGAGGTTACCTCATATGTGCTTTATAGTGTTTATGAAAATTAGAATAACATAATTTGGAACTAAAAGGAGGACCTATTTCACTATCTATACTTGAATATCTATTAAGTTACACTAGATATATCCTAAATACTAACTAGATCTACCTCTGGAAATAACTTGTTACATTTTTCCCTATAAGCCCATAGAAATGTTAGGTTAGATATAGTTGTTTTGAGGAGATCTTAGGATCTCAGGCTTAGTCATATTCTCCAAATAGATGACCACTCCCATGTCCAATGGTATAACCTTGGTTTATGGGTTCTGTCTTTAACATTATAAGGGGTATTCATGACCTATATAGAAATATTAAGAAATACCTTCCCACCTTTTTTCCCTCAGGGGACAAAACCATTGAAGACCATGTTAAAGCTTATAGAACTACTTTATGGATACTAAATGTAGTCCATGAGGATGTATATTTCCATATTTTACCATTTACAATACAAGATGACACCTACAACTATTTCCTTAATATTTTTGAAGGTTCCATCAAAACTAGGAATGAATGCCAAACCACCTTCTTAGGATAGTTCAGCCAAGTTACTAGCCCCAATATCATGTACTAGATATTTACCATCATGAAAAGAGAGACTAAATAACCCATTAGGGAATTAATGCAAGGCTTCAAAAAATGTATAATAAATAGATAATTTGTATAATCCAAATGATGTATTAGCTCTGGATATGTATAAAAATGCCTTAGATCCTACAACTGCACTATTTGTGCATAGGGTAGCTAATGTTATAGATTTGACCTAGGCATATGCCTAAGCTATTGAGGTTGATAGATAGATGAACCCTCAGTCATAGGGATTAACAAGAAAAAATGTTTATCAAGCCTATTTGATGCTAAATCTAATCCCAAGTGCTAATAAATAACTATGGATCATAATCAAACTTAGACCCATATGCAATTGCCTTTGTCCCATGTCACACCTAACTAGAGTTTAGACTTCTTGAAGAATCATGTCCAGACATCCAATCATCATATAATCTAATATTTCATCCCAATCACTGCTTACACTACACAAGATGATGTTACTAATTCAAATTAGGCTAGAATAGACTTTATCTAGAGGATGATACAAAAGTTATGTAATGAGTTCTTGAACATGCAAAAACATATGGGAAATGTCAGTGGATAGAACTCCAACTAGATTTTTGGTTACCATAGATAAAATTGACATTTAAATATGCTAGGGATTAATGCTGACTAGTTGCTCAACAAGATGTCATAGATAAACATCATGGAGGTTGCATTGCCCAACTAGTGTAGAGTTCATAGAATATCCAAGCATGAAAAACTAGATTACAAATATTTTTTTTTGAAATATCTAGGGTCTCAATTTACTACAAATAGGTGAAAGTATGGGATAATCC
The DNA here is from genome assembly GCA_037957365.1 of Torreya grandis. Taxonomy (NCBI): domain Eukaryota; kingdom Viridiplantae; phylum Streptophyta; class Pinopsida; order Cupressales; family Taxaceae; genus Torreya; species Torreya grandis. Next base: position 932,220 of record JARHVA010000922.1, on the reverse strand, counting down.
CATTTTACACTCAACATTTAAACACCCAATTGTGTCGACATCAATCCACATAAGGGAAAAGCCTTATGCACTCACCTAAAACACAGGTGAGAATGAATGAAGGCCCGTGTTGGGCTAGTTATGTCATGGTGTGAGGCTTCACTAGAGGGTCTTAAGTAATGTATCTAAAACTTAACTCAAGTAGATCCATAGGCATATGCCTTTCTCAAGTTTATCCTAGGGTCATATAGGTGCTTAATGTGTCATAATACTAGTCTGGTTCCATTTACTCATACTAAATAGATGTGATTTAAATAGGGATTAGGTTATTGGTATAGATATATACTCATCCTCCATGTATAATAAAGATGATGTCATGAAAATTTTAGACTCCATTAAATTAGCAAACCATTAAAATGCATGAACTTTAATTAATTTAATTCAATAAAAAAATATGAAATCACAAATCTTCACATCGCATTAATAATACCATAAGCTATGAAAACTGAACACATTTATAATATTTTAATGCAACACCATTTTCATTATTCAAAGATCATAACAAGATTTTATATTCAAATCATAATGCTAAAATCCCAGAGACTCATATATGAGCTTGGACACATACAATTAGATTCAGAGTAGCCTCCATAATTTTTTCTAATCCTTAATGGTAACTAGAGTAAGGTTTAAAAAACATGGCTTTGTAGTAATTCTACCAAAACTTCACTATAGTTGTTTTCTCTCCTTCCTCTCTTAGATTGAGCTCCTTATATAATCTTTCATGAGCATATTTTCTAAGGTGGAAGTTTCACATTGAGTGCTGAGTTGGAATTTTGTCATCATAACCATCAGCTCCATGACTCTATGATCCCCACACTATACTAGCCACATTTTTACAAATATTTGTTGATGCCCTAAAAATTTGAGATGGTTAGTCACCTACCAAATATCACAATATTTGTGTCATAACCTCCAATTGGTTAAAAAATTCCTTAAACTAACCACTTGCCAAAAATATCCTCTCTCATTGAGGTGGGTGTCATGTTGGTACAAATATTCTACTAACAAGTTAGGGGCCTAACATTACCCCATACAAAAAATCTATTCTACCCTTGGACTAAGCCATCAATCTCCTGGGAGTGTAGAACTTACATGCATTCTCTTGGAGTTCAACATTGAAGTCCTCAAATCCTTTTATGACTAGATTTATTTCTTATGCAATGTTATCAATTTTGGATGATGTAGCAGTGAACACAAGTGTATCTATCTTATCTATCTCTTTACAAAAGGCTTCTACATTGGATTTTGACTTTGACACACTTCTATATAAGATATCCCCTTGCTCACATGACTTAGTCTATATAGCACATAAGATTTCCTCCTATATGGAATCAAAAATGCTTCATGTCTATAAATCAATCCTAACTCAGAGAAGATAGATCATACCATATACTTCTAACTGGGGACATATTTATTAAGCAGGAACATGACTAATATGGGGATCTACTAGACTCAATTAGGGGATATCTTACCATAATACACCATGCTAGGGAGGGTTCCAAAGCCTCTAGTCAAGCACAATCATGCAATAACCCTAAGGGAGTCCTATGTTTTGATATCTCACTAAACTAATAACAAGTAAAGTAAATCTAATCTAGTGTTCACTAAAGCTTGTGGCACAAAGTGGGTGTTAGAAATAACAAAATTAAACATGCATAAGAGACATATACTCATGTAAATTTATATATAATCCTAATGCATGGAAGATAAGTAAAAATGTATATCTATCTACTCTTACAAAGTAGGAACAAAGCTATGAATACTTACCATTGAAGATGAACCCACTAAGCCTCAATCTCTCCCTTGGCCAAGGTGATTTACAAGAGTTTATCATGGTATGTAAGGATGATAAAGATAAATCATCTCTAGGATACATAACCTATCAATGCATCCAAAAGACTTCTCCATAAGACAAGATCTGTATCTTCAAAGAAAGTATGAAACCCTAAGCTTGTTCCTTAAGTAGAATGGTGGATAAGAAGATGCACATAGATCTTACTTCTTATTCTCTTCTCTAAATAATGGTGAAATGAACTTGTATATATAGGTAAATTTAAACCTAATCATTGTAAAAATATTGGCTGACAGGATTGACCCAATCAACCTAGAATAATTTCAGACAATTATTCACTAAGTCATGAGCTAGGTTGGCCAAAGGCCAAACTAGTTCCTAAGTGAAAATTACTCGAAACTGTATAGGCTTAACCTAGTAGACCAAGTATAGCTAAATGACAAAAATGGATTAAGGTGAGGAATAAGAGGATAAAATATATCAAATGATTGGAAAGGGTATAATAGAGAAGAACAAGCTTAAGGATAATGTTTTTAGGAGACAAGTGTGTAGATAACAAGTGGTAAAAGGGATAACAATCCTATGAAGCACTAATGGTCTATGCACCCCTTTCTCAGTGCACCCTTTAAGGTGTGTAGTTAGAGAGATTATGACTCAATGGATTTTTACAAGAAATAAAGTCTTCGTAATACATAAAAGTTTGAAAATATTATGTGTATATATATGCCCCCACTAAAAGCTTATCATGTGTCACATGAGTGTAACATGGGATGGTGATTTAGGAATAGAACATGATAACATATAACATTAACACTAAGTAAAGTGTAGTAAGAAGCAAATAAGATAAATATAAGGACATAATTGAAAAATACATACCTTTGCTTACCTTAGTGATGTAGATAAATAAGTAGACTATAAGAGAAGTGAAGGTGTCTAATGTGAAGAACATTAGGCAAACCTATAGAAGTTAGTGCAAAAAATAGCCAAAAATCAAAAAAATTGAAGATAAGCATATATTAGTGAAAAATATTCACTACCTCATCATGATTTTAGAACATTTTATGGTTTAAAAAATGGATTAGTAGAAATAAAAATATAGGCAAAACAAGGAATCTGATGAAAAAAATGTGAAATATTTAGATTTTTAAAAAGTAAGTTTAAATAAGGGAATTAATTTGGTATTTTTGACTTGTGAAGGAGAGAAAAAGAGCTCTAAAAGACCAAACAAACTAGGATGGCAAGGAGACAACAGGCTAGATGAGAGAGACCCCTAGTGATGGGAGTGGGTGCACTACAAGTAGGCAACTAAAAATCTCAAGCTAATTTTTGAATATTTTAATGATTTTAAGTTTATTTTATAAATTTGTAATTTAATTAATTTATAGACACAAAATTGAACCCAAAATAGATGCTAAGGGTAGGAAAACCCATTTAGGGAAATAACATTTGAAAGGCATTTATTTTTAAAAATGTAAGGGGTTAGTAGGTAAAAAAAACTAGGTCAACCTAGTCGATCTAGTAGGCTAAAACTTGGTAAAATAAATACTATTGACCTAGTAGGTATGTGACAATGTAGTTTGTTTCTCAGAATACCGACCTAATACATTATTGTCAACCGAGGATAAAAAGTCACTATGACAACTCAGTACTAAGAGGGGAAAGATAGAGGGGTTGATGTAGTTTTTTAAGTCAACTAGGTCAAAAATAGTGTAGACACCAAAATTACATTACACAAGTGTATAACGTGTTATGTTGAAACCCCCCTTAGACCCCCTTTGTAACAAGTCTTCCTAACCCATGCCTTTACCCCACATATTTAATTAATTAATTAATATTAATTAAATATTCCCTTTGCCACCTTGCTTAGCCACCTTACCCCAAGACAAATTCTCCCCCTATGAGTCACCATTAGACTTGGTCTCCGACAAATAACTAATGCTTACCCTATAAACCAATTTCTAACTAATTACCTTATACTCAACCTCACATATTGACCATTTCTTAATGGGTATCACACTTGGCATAGAGAAATGGAAGAAAGGAGCTAAAAATAACCCTTTTGACCTATTCCTATGCCACTGACATTGGCCAACCCTCAAGTGACATCAGTCTACCTGAGACCAATGTTAGTGGGATCATCAATGTCAACTACTTAAGTAACATTTTAAACCCATTTTGGGCCCCCCAAAACATTCTCTCTCTCAAGAAAAAACTCACTTAAGAGATTCAAAGCACTCTTAACAAGATTTTGGTGATTATCCATTATAACTAGGCTCACAACTTCTTTGTACTAGTCAAATCCTGAACTAGAATTAATCTATTGTGTAAAGAACTTGAACTATGATGAACAGGCGGCACACACTCATCTATATTCAGTAAATTGCATTAACAAAGCTCTATCAAGAGTATTTCTTCAAGTACTTATATCATTTAAGCATCTCTATATTCTATGAATTCTAATTGTTTCTGATCAGCATTTACACAAGTCCCATCCATCCCTAAGGAGGAGTTACAAAAATCATTCATCTCCATACCTGTACCTTAACCAAACCAAAATCCTCATCTAGACTTCTTACCATCTCTCTAAACCCCTCACACAACTCTTTCCCAGTCCCATTAACCTATCAAATATCTTTCCCTGTACTCAAGAAAGCCTTCTGTGAATTTTTGACTCCATTTCCCCTATCGACATTAGTTATCCTATCAACATCGGTCACGTTTACACTACTAAAATTGGTTACCCTACCATGTCAGTGACAACCCTTTTACCTAAATCACCCTAAATGAACCCGAACAACCCTCTAATAAACCAAAATTATATTTTGCTTGCTCTATGATAATGCCTTCTACACATAGGTTATAGAAAAGGTACATGCAACTCTCTCTCTCTCTACTTTACTTTTTCATTTCATTTTTAACTCTTTGTATTAAACAGTGGACTATCATCCCTTGGAATTTTTTTCACTTTCTAGAACAAGCAAGTTGCTTGGCAGCCCACTCACCAACCTACAAAAAAATATTTTGTTGTGTGTTCTTACTTACAGGTGGTCCTCCTTAGCCAAAGAGGAGTTCCCAAATTCATCTAGATATGGTGCACACCAATCTAGGTACATATAATCACTAACCCCCAATCTTTCTTTCTCTATTTCTCACTTCTTAAATTTAATCAAAAATAATTGAAACATTTTTAACACACCTGGTGGGACCCCTAATGTTTTCCTTGGGTTCACTGTATGATTTTTAAGCATTCATTTAAGTGCACAGTAGTGAATTTATTATTTATTATACTTTCTCTCTCCTCTTATTTCTTAAGAAAAAAAGGAAAAAAATAAAAATATAATTTTATTAATTTTCTTATTTTATAAGCAGTACATTGAACTCTTCTCTTACTCTGTCATCCTTTCTGCTTCACAAAATAAACTCTATATATTTTTCAAGTTAAAAAGAACTATTTTCTTCTACATGAACAAATAGGATAGTGAAAATCATCCTCTTTTCCTATTCCTCTTTGTTTTCATTTGAATTAACATAATTTTAATTTAGGTTTTAAACATACTGCATTTCATTCTCTATCTATTGCATAATTAACACATCTAGTTAATTGAAGAATTATGAATGAATAATAGGTCACAAATGTTACACATCCAAACCATAAATACAAAATAAACACTTCAACATACCTAAGACAAGGCCCATTAAGATTTCATCACTTGGTGAATTACCTTACCCTACCCAGTTATTCTACTTGGATATCATTACCAAGGGAAGAACCCACTCTACTCTCTAGCAGAGTATAAACTCTAGGCAAATGGTATATTTTGGCTAAGCAACCTGGCTAGGATTCAAGGTCATGAAGTGGGGATAGCAAGCTCCTAGCATAGGGTACATACCTAGTCTAACACGGATACTTTTTGAAAACCAAAATTTACCTAAAACCATCCTTAGACTACTCTCTAGTACTTACAACAACTAATTATTCTTCTCATTCTCTACTTAAAGCATAAGCTAACATGACTAAAATTAACCTCTAGTAGTTAATATTAGTGGCTACATGCTATTTTCCATTTTCTATATTTTTGAGTCTATGAGGATGCTTCTTTTTTGATTCATGAGATCAAACCAAATTTGACAAACATAAAAGTCAAATAATCTCTAAAAATCAAACTTCTTGAGTGTTTATCACTCTCATACAAATTCTCTAAGACCTTTCAAACACCTATATTTCACTCTCTGAAACCTAGAAACTCATTTTTTTCACACTTTCCATACTTCCACAATGATCAAAATTGGCTATATATAACCGATGTCGGCAACTACCCCAACCAACATCAGTCATAAGTGATCGACATCGGTGACTATGTAAATTATTAAATTTACAGTCTACCTTAAATAGCAACTTCACACAATGTTTTAAACATTCTTTGAACCTCATTTACCTTCAACTCAACCTTAACACAATGTATTCAGACTATTAATATATTCTTTTTCATGGTTTTAACATGAAGCCAAGCAAAAGCACTTGCTGATTATGCAAGTCATCAACCACTTCCACTTTCCCTTCTATTTTTGAATCCATAATGGAACAAGATATAGAAATAATGCCCAACCCCAATCAAATTCTTATCATAGTTGCAGGCAATCAATATTTTGCTCAATTTCTTGATCATAATGTAACTGCCCTCCAACATTACCTTACTACAAGCCAAAATCAAACCTCCTCGAGTGACCTACTCCTTGGAATGCCAACATCATTGATGGTATCAAATCTAGTTTCAACTAGACCTTTGATGGTTACCCAAACCATCACATCAACTAATAACCCAATTTGTGCATGATATTCCAAGTGCAGCATCACCCACCATTCAATCCAACCTCCACCTTATCATAACTTACTTACCTTCACAAGCACAAGGGTTGAAATCTATTTCAACCCCATTTTAGAACTTGGTGGTACCCATCCCATCAACTCTTGCACCCATTAATATCAAATCACAACTCACCCCTCACCAAGCATAAATATGCCTTCCACTCAACCCATAACCACAAATCAAACCATTCCCTTTACTTTAGTTGGTCAAGCCCCATTTCTTTCTATGCCTCAACTTATGACTCACTATCCTTATGTTGTGTCAACACAACCAAAATAGGTAGTGTCATATATGACTTCAACTTCTTATTCTCTTCCTTATAATATAGGAGGTGTTTTTCATGAAAATCCTCCTCTCGACCTCATCAAAATGATCAGGGATAAAATGAAAAATCTTGAGACATCTATATCTAGATCAAAGAATATTCTATCTTACAATCAGATCTACAATGAACCCATTCACCACTCTGTACCAATTCATCCATACCCAAACCAATGGGAACTCCCAAAATTTTCCCGTTTCTAGAGCAAAGAGGACCCATAGCAATACTTGTGAACATTCAGACATCCTTGCTATTTGATAGGACATGATGATGTGTTATTACTTTGCACATTCCTCATGTCTCTTTTAGGAGTTGTTTTGGATTGGTACAATTCCATCATGTACCATTCACTATTCTCCTTCACTCAAATTGCACAACTTTTCCTTGATCACTTCTCCATTAATATCTCCAAAAAGGTTTTTATAATAGACCTTTATTCTATTCAACAATTTGATGATGAAGCTATTGCCAATTTTGTTGCTCATTGGAGATGTCTCATAAAACAACTCTCCTCCCTATCTCAACCTGAGCTCATTGAGCTCTTGTCTAGAGCATGTGTAAAACATATTTCATCCACACTCTAGGTGAAAACCTTTTTCACATTCGATGAAGCTTTCACAATGGCAAGAAATCTTGAAATACAAGCCATAGATGAGGTTAGGATCAAATTGCATAGTAAAAATTCTAATTCTAAAGCAAATGATCCTTCTTCATCTAAAAATTCCCATCCAAATCAAAAATCTAAATGTTTTGCAAATGTTGTGGTTATGAAATCCACTTCTTCTATAAGTAGGACTCACCGCATAAAATAATCAAACCCAATCAACCCAATAAGAATCTTTCAACAATGGTATGAGCAATGACAATATACTCCTATTGGGGAATCAAATGCTTCCATTTTAGAAAAACTACTCAACCAAGGAGTTATCAACCTTCCTACCATCAAACCTCCAATCCAATTTGATCATTCTTGACCCATTACAACATGGTTCAAGGAGGATGAATTTTAAAACTATTATCATGTGAAAGGCCACAATGTCAATGATTACAAAACTCTTAAAAATATTTTCCAAAATATACTAGATAGGGGTGATCTTATTTTAGATAATCTAAACACTCCCCCAAACTAGAATATGGACATATTCAAACAACCCTTCCCTAATCACGTACCTAACCAAAACATAGTCCACACTACTCCTCAAACTTCTTCAGATCATAAGATTCATCTAGTCAATGTGATATTCCCTTAACCCAACCATTGACACAATAGGAGGTGCTTGTTTTACATACTCCTACCCCAAAAATGGTAGAATTTGGTTTGACTCTACATACTATTTCGATAGAAGAACCTATTTCTCCTCTTCTACTTCCATGTGAGGAAGGGCAACCTTTATCACTCCCATTACCCCATAAGGAGTCACCAATTACCTTTGCACTTACCTCACCTACACTTTCACAAAATGGAGATCATGCTTCTCTTACACCTCAAACAAATAGTGATAGAAATCCTTTGTTACTTCCTCTTCAACCCATAGAAGAAAGTGACTCATCCACTCCTCTTTCACAAATAGATGAGTTAGATTTCTCCACTTTATCATATGACAAAGCAACCATTGAACCACCCCCAAACCCACCCATCTTCCCAATCCTCTTACCCAAGGAAGATCTTACCATACATGTTCCTCATCTACATGTTGAAGGAACAATCTTTATCCCCTTGAGGAGCCCTCATCTTCTCATTCTCCACCTACTATAGAGGAACATACTTCTTCATCTATTAATTAAAAAGATGACCCTATTTTGACTCTTTCCCATCTTTGGATGGAAATATCAGAGGTAAATAAATCTCCTCTCTCTCAATCATTAAAATACAAAATGGTTTAACCCACACCAATGACATCTAAACCATTTTCACATTTAGTGGAAAATCTTGAATTCCTTGATTCTAAGAAATTAGATCAAGTAGCATTTTGGGATCACCTTAAAATTCCCTATCCAAGATAGAGAGTATCCCCCTTCACTGCTAATCATCTCACAACCATTTATCCTAAGGTTTTTGATAAGGTATGTATTGCTTCACCTAAGATTTTAGAAGCCTCCTCTTCTACCTTAGAGCCCTCCACCTCACATGCGTCTGCCACATTGAAATAGATAAGATATTTAGGCAAACAACAAATTTCTAATCTATTTCATCCACATATGAAGTTAGATTTAACCCCTCAAAAACAAGGAGGTGTCTCTCTCCTTGAACCAAAGAAGAAAGATAAAATCCCAAAACCTCGTCGATCTACCCTTCTTTAACCTTTAACCTTACCATCCATTTTGGGTCCACATCCCTCTACCTTGGTGGGAGTGTTGCCAACCCATGTAAAACATAAAGTGACATTACCTCCATTATTTCCATTACCACCTCACAAACCTTTAACATCTATCAGCCTCTTACCCAAACTTAAAAAGGTGGAAATGAAATATGTGGGTTCACTACCACCTAAAATAGTGTCACCAAGACTACACCCATCACCACCAAACTCATAAAGGTGTCCACTCCACCTATGATGACAAGTGTTAACCCATTTCAAGGCTCAAAAATATTTTATCTACGCTAGTTATTTCAAGCATCAATAATAAGTCTTTCCCCTTCAAACCATTTGATCCTGTTGGACCAAAACCATTATGGTTTAATGATTCACAAGATTGTTTATATCATCGTTCTCTGGGACATGATACTAAGAGTTGCAAAGCTATCACAACAATCATTCATCACCATTTTTATACTCTCTTAGGTGTTAAATCAGTTTAAATGCCTAACATTCAACTCTTGACATCCATAATGCCTCACAAAATCCCCTTTCACATTAAACGCAAAGATGTTATTTTACCTTCTCTATCACCTCCTTCACCTGTATTTCAGATTAACATGATCAATGTGATGACACAATCACAAAATTAGAAAGACAAAGGGAAGGAAAATTTCTCTACTCTTTGGGTTTGCCCCTTTACAAAAGATGTCCCCTCTTCAAATCCCAAGATTTCCATCTTGGGTGTCCCACAACAGTCATCATCAGGAGTTATCTAGAACTCCATCGTGAAACAACTTCACCAATCCCCAGTGAATATGTCTCTCTATGAGTTAATTAAAAACTCATCCCAACATCAATAGGCTCTCATTAGTGTCTTAAAAGTGTTTTAATTTCAACCTAAAGACACTCAAACCCTTGAAACGTTTGTCAATTCTCTCAACACTATTTCTATGATCTCCTTTCATGATTAAGAGATCCCCTCTTAGCATCTTAAAGATTAGGATTCTACCCTCTTTATCATTGCCTAATTTGATAAAAATCATTTCAAGAGAGTTATGATCAATGGGGGAGCTATCATAAGAATCATTTCAACCCATGCTTACAAGTAATTATCACTCCCTAATAATTATTTGTCACAAATGGATGTAGTGTTACGTTCTTTTAATGACTCTACTACTACAACTATTGGCACCATGGTCTTGCACATCTATGTGGGTCTTCATACCCTTCCTGAGTTGTTTTATGTTGTATAGGGTGAATTCCAATAAAACATACTTCTTTGGTGACCATGGATACATGTTATGGCATGTGTACCTTCCACATTACACCGTTGTGTTAAGTTTGAATACAATAGTCAAGTTCATGTCATTCCCACTGACCCAACTCCATTCAAGACATGTAACATGACCTATAGCCCAAATGATGTTATTATTCCTTTCAACACATCATCACCTCCATAACCCACTTTTGAAGCATCCACAAGTTTTTCTACCCCAAATACACCTATACCAACTACACAGGTTCATGGCAAGGATCTCATATAGGAAACCTTCAAGTGATTATCACTTAGTGAATATCATTTTTTAACTCTCGACATGTTCCATAACCCTCAAGAGTATGGAAAACCTCACATGAGTGCCAACTATGATCTTGTTATTGGTATGATCATCCCATATGGTCCACCCCATCTCAAAAATAGCTTCACATATGGGGGAATTGATCAATCTCTTGTCATAGGTAATTCATCCTCTTCACCCCAAAAGTTTAACTATGACTTTTCCTTCTTAATCAAGCCTAGCTTTTTGCATACTTATCTCTATGGGTGTGCTTAGAAAGTTTTTGGCCTAAGACATTATGAGAAAGGTGCTCAAACATCTATTCAATACCCTACCCATCAAACCATTGATAATTCCAAACAAATGCATGGCATTGGTTATGTTGACCCAACTCAATCTATTAATACTTCTATTCCCATCATTAAATAACCTATATCTCCTTCCAACTCCTCTTCTCCTCCATCACCCACTGAATTATAAGTATTTATACCTCCTAATTTTTTTTTCAATAAATGTCATTCACTTGGGCTCCCTTACCCACCACCAAGGTAGGGAAACATGGTCCTTTCCCCTCATACATCCTCACATGACCGATGAGGATTCTCCCATAATTAACACCATCTCTTGTGAAACTAATGATGACATTCTTACTTATATGGGTGTCAATGATTCCTACATCAAATGATCACTCCATTTTGAGACACAAGTTATGTTAAATGAATCAACCATTAACATTAACTTGCCTTCTCATGATGACCCTCGTATTCTTAAAATAGGCTAATATCTAAATTCTTTCAAACAAACTGAATACACCACATTTATCTATGACCATAGTAAGGCTTTTTCTTGGTCCTATAATGACATGCCTAGTATTGACCCCTCAATCATAACCCATAACATTGTCACTAATTGTGATGCTAAACTAGTTAAGCAAAAGCTCTCCTTGTCAAAGATGAGATCCAATGAATCCTATCCATTAACTTCATCCAACCTATTGACTACCTAAAATGGGTTTCTAATATTGTACCTATTAAAAAAGCAATAAGGGGAATCAGAATTTATACTAACTACTGTGACCTCAACCTTGCTTGTCTAAAGGATGACTTTCCTTTACCAAGTATTGACTAGCTTGTTGATTTAACAATGAGCCATGAGATGTTATCACTTATGGATGGGTTCTCAAGATACAATCAAATCCTAGTTTCCCATGAAGATCAACACAAAATAACCTTTATCACCCCATGGGGAATTTTTTGTTATCAAGTTAAGCCCTTTGGACTAAAAAATGCTGATGCTACATATAATTATGGAGGATTATGTCGATGACCTACTCGAAAAATCTAAACTTCATCAGGATCTATTGGGGGTCCTTAAAATCATTTTCACTTGTCTTATTCAGTATAAAGTTTGACTCAATCCAAAGAAGTGCATATTTAGTATTCTTTTTGGAAATCTCTTAGGATTTATCATCTCTCTTTGAGGTATTGAAGCTGACCTTGCTAAGGTTCAGGTAATCCATGAAATACCTCCACTAACCACACTCAAACAACTCCATAGCCTCCACAGTAAACTCTAATCAATTCATCACTTTATCTCTCATTTATTGAATCATTGTGAACCTTTTTACCATCTTATCAAAAAGTAAACACCTTTCCATTAGGATAAAAATTATGAGGAAGCCTTTGATGCATTCAAATGGTATCTCCATTCTCCACCCATCCTTATTCCACCTAAAGAGGACCAACCCTTCTATCTTTATGTCCCTTTAACTGACCATTCTTTACGAGCTATGATAGCACATAGGGATGATCACCACCATGATTAGGTAGTCTATTACATAATCCAAATGCTTATTGACTATGACACTCACTACACTCATATCAAGAATTTGTGCCTTGCTTTGGTATTTGTAGCTTCTAAACTATGAAATTACCTCATCAACCACAAAACTTATGTTGTTACCCACAATAACCCTCTCAAATACATGCACTCTAAACCTTACCACAACCAACACATCACTCAGTGGCTTATGCTTCTAGTTGAATTTGATTTGGAATTCATGCAAGAAAAGTCCATCAAAGGGCAAGCCATTACTAACCAACTAGCTATCGCTCCTCTCCTTGATAGCCAACCCTCAAATCTTGAATTATTTGATGAGTCTATTGTCATGATTTCTAATGATGATATCACCTATCAAATGATGATGTTCTTTGATGGGTCTACATGTTAAAATAGTGGGGAACATGGGTTATCTTCATCCCTCTTGATGGTGAGCTGATGCCTTTATCATTTAAACTAGACTTTGACTACACCAACAACATGGCTGAATATGAAGCCTTAATTCTAGGGATTCAAATGGTTGTCTTCTTAAGAATAAAATCCATAACCATTTTTAGTGACTCATAATTAGTCATCAACTAGGTCAATGGTTCTTATCTATGTAAGAATGAGACTCTACAATGGTACAAACACCATGCAGATACCTTATTAGAATCATTTGACCATTACCTTTTACATACCATTCCTCACTCAACCAACAAGTTTGTAGACACAATGGCTTATTTAGCCTCCCACATACCCTCTTCCTCCTCTTTCTCTAAAATCTAAGTCACTATACATCACCTAACTTTGCCTTCTTACATTTTCTCCAACATCCTCTTTGTGGTGAATATCACTAATGATCTGCATGACTTGTGGTATACTCAACTTATAGATTACCTCACTCTATTACTCTTCCTAACCTCTCCTAAAATTCATGATGTGAATTCATAAAGCATGCTACACATTACACTATTCTAGGGGGACTTCTCTACAAATGGGGTTTTGATGGTCTCCTCCTTTGATGTCTCACTAGTAAAGAGATTCCCTTTGCTATTAAGTAGGTTCATGATGGGATTTTTGGTGGTCATTTTAATCATCACATAATTTATAAACATATCCTTTGCCTTGGCTATTATTGGCCAATACTCTCTCATGATTATATTGACTATGTTAGACATTGTCTCAAATGTCAACAACACACCAACCTATTTCATGTTCCTAGTCATGCCTTACAAGTCGCTAAGGACTTTTGGCCCTTCTCTCAATGGGGTTTATATTTAATTGGTGAGATTAACCCCCATTCCTCTCTTCACCATTGATCAATCATAAAAACATAAAAATACTTCACTAAGTGGGTTGAGGTCATTCCTCTCATATCCATTAAGGTTGATGAAATCATTGAATTTATCAACTATCATATCATATACCATTTTAGTGTACCTTAAAAAATCATAACTGACAAAGGTAAGTCTTTAAAAAACAATATTATCTAGCAACTCTATGATGCCTTTGGTATCAAACTCAACTTCTCTTCACCCTATTTCCTACAAGCCAATGGGCAAGCTGAAGCCTCTAACAAAACTTTGACCAAAATACTTATGAAAGTAGTTAACACTGCTGGTAAGGATTGGCACATTCACATCCCCTGTGCTTTATGGGCTTACCATACTAGCATTCACACTTATACAGGAGTTACACCTTTCTCTCTAGTCTATGGGATGGAAGCTATTTTTCCCCTTGAAGTCCAAATTCCTTCTCTTAGGATTTCACTACAAGACATTCTAACTAATGACAACTTTCACCAAGAACATTTGGCTCAACTTAAGCTACTTGATGAATGTTGTCTCATAGCCCTTAACCATATCCACATCTACCAAGAGCATATCAAACGTGCCTATGACAAAAACCTTAAAGATTATGATTTAAATAGTAGATATCTTGTCTTAAAGGAAAATCAACATGTGACTAACTTAGAAACAAGAAAATGGGGAAAGTTTGCTCATAATTGGCTAGGAAGCTACATTATAAATCATAAATATGGCTTTGGATCTCATCACTTGTCTTCTATTGAAGGACAACTAGAACCTAAACCTCTAAATGTACTGCATTTATGACCATTATTTTGTTAATTAAGTGATACTTTACCTTGTGTTTAACTTAAGCTCGTCCCTTGAGCAAACCCACTATATTCATATTTTTTCACCATACCCTTATTCCTCCACACTTAGTTAACCTACGACGTGTTTTGGTTTTGTCCCAAAATATGGAAAACCTATAAGCCTTTATAGATTTGTCCATGACTAAAGTAATAAAAAGACTAAAAAAAGAAAGAAGAAAAGCAATGAAAATAACATGGGATACATCAACTACTCCAAATCATGCCTAGCTCTTGAAAAAAAGTAGACGGTTCCCTTGAAGGAAAACTATTAAAAACTAGCAAAATAAAAAAAGACTAGACCATATCCTTGAAGGATGGCTAAGTCAAAATAACCAATATCAAAGGCAAATATGATTCATAATCTCCCTATTGATCAGCTTCATCCCATTGTGAGCTTCCTACATTAATAAACTTAAAAAACAAAAGTAAAAACAAAGAAAAAATTAAAAGGCAACATAATAACTTTATTTCATGGACTCGTCTATAGTCACTCTCTGGTAACCCACAAATGCGGCATGCCATTATTACTCCAAAGGTTATGCTACCTCACTACTTCTATTCCATTTTACACTCTCTTTCCCTAAAAAACACATTTTCAAGGGAGTTTGAGCTTACTTAACACAAGGTGATAACCATGCTTTTCTAACTATCGAATGGTCAACTAATGCAATGCATAAAAAGGTTCAAACTTAAGAGCCTATTTACATTGTTATTTTGGTTTGTGCCAATAATGAGCACCTTGTCTCTCTCTTTTACCTTTTACTTCACATTTTGACTTTTCTTCTATAGATACATTTTACAATAGAAGAACTCACTATCTCAACTCATAAACATAACATCAAAATCCTACACTTACCCCAAAAACCAATGCCTAAAACCAATCCTTTCTAGTATATACCATCACATTTATGGGACAATGCTAAAAATGCAACAAGACCACCATTTTATTAACTAAAAATAAATAGGAATAATTTCACAATGCCCAAAACCATTACTTATGCATACACCATCACATATGGACAATGCAGAGACCAAACAAACATGACTAACACATTCATTTTTAGTATACACCCAATCACATATATGGAAGGTACTAAGAATGCAACTTAACTATAATTTTCCTAAAAACCAATACATAGGAAATAGACCAAGACCAAAGCACTCATTTTCATTATGAAACCAATAACATATATGGTAAATACTAAGAATGCACCTAAACCATAATTTCCTAAATACCAATACATAGGAAATAAACCATGACCAAAACATCTATTTTTAGTATAAACCTTCACATATGGAGCATGATAAAAATATAAATTAACCAAGAATATACCATTTCACATATGGAAAGTACTGAACCTTTTCACAACCATTTCATTTTATGCATATACCATCACATATGGGAAAGCTAAACATGAAAATCTCATCTATTATGAATATGCCATCACATACATGGAAGTGTTAGTAAACTAGCATCATCATTATAACAATATCATAAGCATTCATCTAAAACCATAAACATATACATGAAAGTAACATTTACATCATCATGATATAAAATAAAACATCTCATCATATATATGTACTGAATCAATATACATCATATACAAATATTAACATCTCTCATCTCTCTCTCATATACATCTCACATCCTCAGCTCACAGGCTGGTATATATACAAAAAATGAATAAATACAAAAATATATCTCAAAATTAGGATCAACATAGACTCATCAAAATAATGGTAGACATGATGAGGTGGTGTCACCACCGCCCTCTCCCTGTCTCCATCTCCGTGCAGTGGAACCTGAGGTTCACATCTCTGACCACTGCTACTCCCTAAACTCTATAAATATAGGAATCTACACAAAATCATGGATTTCCCTCTCATAGTATGTGATCTCATCTAGTGTAGTGTTGTATCTCATAAGAGATATAGTCTGTGGAGGACCCATGGCACATACCTATCCTACTACCTATACTGCTATCTGCGGAAGAGGACGAGGAGGAAAAACTACCAGTGCCCATGCAAATGACCTCAACTAATCTCTCTCTACTATCAATGATGTCACTCATCCCTGTAGAATAGCCACTTGACTTTGAAGATGGCCCAATTAACCATATAACTCTAAGACCTCTACTTGTGAGGAATCCTGTGACAGGACTATAACATCTCTCTCCTATATGGCCATGTCCCTGGCATATAATGTTGTATCCCTCTTTAGATATATAGCATCTTTGGCCTACATGGCCACATATCTCACCTAAATAGTGGCATATCTAGCCTATAATGTTGCATCTCTATCCTAAATCATGGAATCCTTGGCCTACATGACCGTATCCCTCTCTTGTATGGCCATGTCTCTGGCTTGTAAAACAACATCTCTCTCATGTACCAAACCCTACATATGTGGAGCTAGCCTCCTAGTTGGTACAACTAGGTGTAGTCATACCTACCATACTTGGTATGCACTAGTGGATCTAGCATTAGCAACATCTGTGCCTAGTGGTAGCTCCTCAAAATTAAGTCTATCTATCTCCATCAACAAAGGGAGTGGTACATCGATGTCATCATGCCTATATCAAGGGAAAATAAGTGGCACATCCTACACAAGTCTAAGCTATCTCCTAACACATGCCATATGTATCATCTCAAGCTCCCCTACTCTCTTACCTCTAACCCATAGTGTGATTTATAGCCCAACGAGCTCCTCCCCCTCACCTCTGTAAACTAGATATGTCAAATAGGGGTGCTAGATAATATCTCTTGGACTCAAGCCATCTAGTAGCCCTCTGTAGTACATGATATCCCATAGAATGCCATCAACCCATGTCTATTCCATGGCCTCTCACCATCATCTAAACCTAACTCTAAATCCCACTATAATCATGCATGATAGTCCTAGTGGCTACATAACTATGATATGCTCATACTCCCAATAATGTAGTGGGTACCCAACACATAAACTATAGTGTCTATGTAGACGTAAACCCCATAACTCTCTATAAAACTTAGCCAAGAATATAGGACCCCATGAAAAAAATATCCTCTACTTTATCATTTGATCTAAGACCCTTATCAGGGTGATAAAAAATCTACCACCATCTATATCTGGTAGCATGCACACCATGATGCCGATCGTCATCAGGATGTTAAGATGATGCTCCTCCTCATCCACCAAAAATAGAGGCTCATAAGTGAATGATGCTAAGTGATATATAACCTCACTCACATGGTCACTAAATAATGACACCTTATGGATGTCATGTTCCTCCCTCATGCACATAAAAAGTATCTCACCCTGCAGTGGTAATATAAGGATCCTGTATACATCCTCTCATGTGACTATCATCTCACTAGTCAGTAGGTGAAATGTGTTGGTGGTATGATCCCACCTCTCAACCAACATGATCATCAATTTGACATCTCAAGTAACCCATAAATACTTCCAAACTCCACCAAGACCAACTAAATCCATGTGGTCTCACTAATCTACTAACACATCTCTCCTAATCCTAGTCAGGAGTGTTAGAAGATGGTCTCTCAGGGTGAACTCATGACTCGCTTGTAACCAGAAACACACAAAATTAATCAATAAACCTTTCTAACCACTACCTTAACCATTTTCCCTATCCCATGGGAAAAATACATTTGCATAAGGCCCTTTTAGGATATGTAGGCAACACTCAGGAGACATGGGGTCTTCTGGGGCTAGCTTGGCCATCTACCTACCTAACTCTTCAACCTATCCCTTTTTACCCAAGGCCTTATGACCTCTCTCTCTCTTAAACTAGGCCTTTCAACCAATCTCTCACTATTTAATTGAGATAAATCTACTCTATGCCACATGATTCACCTATTCCCTAAGGCCTCATGGCTTTTCAACTCTTTTTCTCCCCATTTTTACCCTTTTTTACTTTAGCAAGGCCACCGATGTCAGTCACTTATTGACTGACATCAATGCCTAGATTATCAACATCAATGCAAAACACACCAACATTGGTGTCTTTTCCACTGATAATTGTAAGAAGGCCTTAACTGACATCAATGGATGGCCACTGATGTTAGTGACTAGTTTAGCTCTAGGGCTGAACCCTGCCTATTACCCATTACCAAATTTAGCCTTAAACTACCCTGAAAACCACCCAACATGCCTAAACATGCTCCTAACCTCCCCACTACCCACCCACTACTCCCTAGCAACCTATTATCACCCCACTTAACTCAAATAAACAAAACTAACAAAAAAACATAAACTAAAGGTTTAAAAGACCATACTTGATCTCTCTACCTCTGCTAGGTTAGGATGACTGGTGCTTATACTACCATGCCTCTAGCTGGGTCTCTACCTCATCTTTTTCTTACTCTCTAACCAATCAACATGCAAATGACATTGGTCAGCCACCTAGCCCCTTTTTGTTGAGCTTGGTCAACCATTGATGTCAGCAATTTATGCCTTAGGCCACCAACAGTGGCCGTTTTACCACTGACATCGATACCATGAAATAGTATTTTAAATGCTTGCACATCACTTTTTATAGTCCCTTATTCAATCTAGGGAAACCTTGCACACACCTTGCCTTTACAAACTTGACCATGGGGATCATTTTCATCTCTGCTCATGCCAACTATTACCCAAACACATGTTTCATTACATACCCACTCATTACATCTAAGTTTGGTGTCTTGATCATTCATGCTATCTAGTACACATTGACAATACCTTGCATGCATGACTATCAGTTGATTCAGATCACCACTAACTAATCCTATCACCTGTGACCAATTATGTTTTTAGGATAACTTCCTACCTCAGATACCTAGAACACATTTGACCATTGGAGCTACAGTTTTTGTTAATCCTACCTTATCAGCTATCACTAACAAGCTGTGCCTTGGTAAATTTAACCAAAATTCTCCATGACCACACCTATTTTCAACTTGTCAACACACCTTTTTAGTACTTTATGACCATGATGTCATCTCTACACTACTAACCCATAACCAACCATTCTCATTTACTCCTTATCAAATCGATCATCAATTTTGGGTTTTTCCCAATTAGTTCCCATTTTGAGGGGGAGGATATCACACCCCATGCCTAGACCACTCAAATTTCGTTTTTGTCTTACAACTTGCTGACACAACTTACCAAGACAAAAAGGGGCAAATGTAGACACCAAAATTATGTTACACAAGTGTATAACGTGTTGTGTTGAAACCCCCCTTAGACCCCCTTTACAACAAGTATTCCTAACCCATGCCTTTACCCCACATAATTAATTAATTAATTCATATTAATTGAATATTCCTTGTGCCACCTTACCCCAAGACAAATTCTCCCCCTATGAGTCAACACTAGACTTGGTCTCCTACAAATAACTAATGTTTACCCTATAAACCAATTTCTAACTAATTACCTTATACTCAACTTCACATATTGACCATTTCTTAATAGGTATCACACTTGGCACAAAGAAATAGAAGAAAGGAGATAAAAATAGCCCTTTATACCTATTCTTATGCCACTGAAATCGATCAACCCTTGATCAACATTGATCAACCTGAGATTGACATCAACAGGATCACCAACATCAATTACTTAAGCAACATTATAAACCCATTTTGGGCCCCCCAAAACATTATCTCTCTTAAGCAAAAACTTACTCAAGAGATTCAAATCAATCTTAACAAGATTTTGGTGACTATCCACTATAACCAGGCTCATAGATTCTTTATACCAATCAAATCTTAAATCAAAATTGATCCATTATGCAAAGAGCTTAAACTATGATAAATAGCCAACACACACTCATCTCCGTTCAATTAGTCACCTTAACAAAGCTCTATCAAGATTATTTATTTAGGTACTTATATCATTTAAGCATTTTTGTATTCTATGAATTCTAATTATTTTTTATTAGCATTTACACAAGTCTCATCCATCCTCGAGGAGGAGTTGTAAAACTCCTTCATCTCTATACATCTACCTTAACCAAACCCAACTCCTCATCTAGACTCCTTACCATATCTCTAAACCCCTCATACAACTCTTTCCAAACCCATTTAACCTATCAAATATCCTTCCCTACACTCAGGAAAGCCTTCTATGAATTTTTTACTCCATTGCCCCTACCAACATTGATTATCCTACCGACGTCGGTCACATTGCCACTATTGACATCGGTTACCCTACCAACATCGGTGACTACCCTTTTATGCAAATCACCATAAATTAGCTTGAAAAGCCCTATAATAAACCAAAATTGTATTTTTCTTGCTCTGTGATACTGACTACTACACATAGGTTATAGAAAAGGTACATGCAACTCTCTCTCTCTCTCTCTCTCTACTTTACTTTGTCATTTCATTTTTAACTCTTTGTATTGAATAGTGGACTCTCATCCCCCAAAAAAAATTTCACTTCTTGGAACAAGAAAGTTGCTTGGAATCCCACTCACCAACCTACTAACAAATATTTTGTGGTAGTGTGTTCTTACTTATAGGTGGTCCTCCCTAGCCAAAGAGGAGTTCCTAAATTCATCTGGATACGGTGTGCACCAATATAGGTACATATAATCACTAACCCCAAACTTTTCTTTTTCTATTTCTCACTTCTTAAATTTAATAAAAAATAATTGAAACAAATAGGCAAATTTTGGTCAAACTAGTGTTTGACCAAGGGACCAGAATAGTATGAAAATGTATGTAAAAGACTAAAAGAGTGATAGAAAGGCCCAAAATGGCCGACTAAGGGATATAAGGGTTGAGTAGGGTAAAAATAGGTCAAATTGATTAAAAATGAATAAATTAAAGTAAATTGAGCTTATTTTTGTTAAAATTTTAAAATAATGTATTTTGACTATACATGACATAGAGGATCTAATACATCATTTATTGTTTTATGGTTGTAGAGATAACCTAAATTTTGGTGGTTAGTGTATATATCATGGATTCTATACTTATTAGAGTGCCTATTTCTAGAGGATAGAGTTATTTTGATCTCACTAGGGCTAGGAGGCATAGTAGACATGTGTAGGATACCACTTAGTTTAAATTTGTTAGTCATGTTCCTAGGATCTTGAGAATGATTGACTAGTGCCTTTAGGTAGGAGGTGGAGCGGGATACCATAGAGGTGCATATCAACTTGGAGGATGTGCATGCTATCCTAAGATTACCCATAATAGGTACACCCATGATCATGGGGGTGCCAAATAGTGATGAGGAAAAGAGAGCCCTAGCTATATGGGTGACGAGCTTAGAGATGAGACACCCTAGATTGAAAGTGAATATGTTTAATGTATATACATCATATATTTTGGATATTTAAAAGGCTATGATAGGAATTGTGATAATATGGGTGTGTTTCCATAAGTTGGATAATAAGTTACCACTATTTGTGATAGCCTTGAGCCAGATGATATTAGAGTAGAGGGTGTTATATGACTTAAGATCTATCATCTAGGTATAAATCATACATGACATGTATGGAGTGTTGTCCAGATGGAAAATGTTAGTGGGACCAGTTATATTGTTGATAACATGGATATAGAAGAGGTTTCCCATGTATCAGTTAGTTAGATTACCCCATGTGATTGATGATAGGTTATCTCAAGTTCAAATATAGAGACAAGACTAGGTAGCATGGACCATGCCCCACATGTCAATTCCATAAATGGTAAAATGAGTGGAAATTGTATGGTATCCATATAGGTACATCACTATGATGCTAGGAGATAGTAGCACAATTTTTGGTATGAATAGAGGTGATAGTTCACTATACATGGTGGATGAAGCCACATCTAATGGCACATGTACCAAGGTAGATGGGATTTCCTCACCTAATGGTGCCCGTATTTTGGGCCCAACATGTGAGAGAGATATGGGGGAGATGAGGACTAGGGCCACTAATTACTAGGTGAATGTTCGAGCCACAACATGAGAGACCATGGATAGGTCATGCACGATAAGCAACAAAGTAGGAGATGGATGTGGAAGTAGGAGTACTATAGGTACCACCACCATCTCCATATTAGGAAGAGAAATTAAAACCACATATATGATGTTGATGGAAGTAATAGGAGTAGGAGAGAGAAGAAGCTTTAAACATATCAAATGACCTATTAGATGGGCTAGGTCAAAGCTGGGCTATAGAGAGACCACTCAAGAATAGCTTGAGATAGGTATGAGTGGTAACTCTAGGATTTTTTTGGGTGGTGACCTATACATGAAGTTCGTGGAGGCCATTCTGATGGGGGGATCATGCTTGATGGGTGTACAAATGGAGAGATAATAGTACCCAACATACATATAGGTAAAAAAATATGGTTAAATTTTGCTTATGTTTACTTGAGATAAATTAAAGATAAATATATTTTGAGATATATTAGTGATATAATATCTATCTAATTTATTTTTTGTAGGTGTGGTAGAGGATGAGGAGACTAGATGGGGGGTCCCTAGTAAAGGGAATACTCCATGATATCCTAGATGAGGCACTAACATCATACAACCATGCTACATTGGAAGATCCCAAGGTACCATCTACCCCAGCTCAAGCAAGCTATTTTAGATTAGATGGAGAGGATATGAGGTAGTTGTGAGTGTATATAGAGGGGTTACATCCACTAATAGAGGTGAGTGTGGGAGAGGCACAAGTATGGTAGGCCTTAGCTAAGGATAGAGTTGTGCATCTAGCTTTTATTACACATATGAGATAGGTATAGGCCTAGTTGAGAGTGACACATGTAGAAACCCTAACCTATATGATATAGGTATAGGAGTAGGAGAGAGTGACACATCTAGTAAACCTAGCCTAGTTGGCATAGGTGTAGGCTCAAGTGGCTCATATACAGGGTTAGGTATTAGGATTGTGATCTTAAATATCCTCTTTTCAACATTATGTTTAGAGGAGTAATACTAAGGAATCTATGGGTAGTGTGGCTAGGCCACAAGATGGGTTGGATGGGGCCCAACCATAAAGATGAGACTTTGTATATGGTTGTATTTTCATATTAAAACTCATGATATATATAGATGTCTCATTTTAGGATTTGGATTGTTGATTGTATATGTTTACATTACAGTTGTGGTTGTAGATGTTTGGATATATTTATTTTTAGCACATGTATTTACTATTTTTTTTATATTCTATGGGAAATATATAAGTTGTGGTTTCTTTTATAGCATAATGTAGAACACATACATGGTTAAAAATAAATAAGCAAAAATGACTTGGTAAAATATAATCAATCAAAAATATACTACACACTATTTCACATTGGGAAATGTGTAATAACAAGAAAATGATTAAGTATAAATAACCAAAAGGGTGGTAAAACAAGATGGTAAAGGGTTTGTTTTCAAACCAAAAATTAACACCAAATTAAAATAAGTAAAATCACACTAAATCATCTTGGGAAGTATGAAAGTAGTGTAATAAAGTGGAAAGCATGTGAAAGGAGAAATGGTATAAAAAAATCAATTAAGTCAATCAATAATACTAAATCATGTTGGAAAGTATAAGATAGAAACAAAATTGGCAAAAATTGGTCTTAAAATGTTCACACTAATTCAAGTTGGGAAGTTAAAAAATTCAAGAAACAATTGGATTCTTACATGAAATCAGAAAATAAGAAGATAAAAGTGAAAGAGAAATGTAAGAAGCATAAAAAATACTAAATCAAGATAAGAAGCATGTCAATGACGTGTAAATTCATAATCGATCACATCTTATCTCATATTTGACACATGTAATTTTGATTGTGACTTAGATTATTGGAAAATTTTATGAGGGAGGCTAGGTCCTATCCATGGTATTACATTACAAGTCACAAAGGGAACACCACTGAGGTGGAATAAATGTGAAAATTTGGTATTAAGGTATGTTGGTAACAAGAAGGTGAAAATTTGGTAATTTTTTAAGAAGGCTAGGTCATATCTATGGTCTTATAATACAACTCACAAATGAAATCCCTAGGGGAGTGATCAATGAGCTAAATAATATTTCTCAAGAGGAAATATGAGGAATGTAGGGAAGGAAAAAGGGAATGGAAAAATCATAACTTAGGCATCTTATAAGAAGACATTAGAAGACAAGAGGCATACTAAAGACATGATAAGACACTAAGTGACTAGTCACCATCAATGTACAAAGGATACCTATTTGCTCTAGACACAAATATTTATAGACAAATAATCATGTTACTAAGATCAACTCATGAAGTTATATTGGTAAAAGAAAATTAAAATGGACCTACCTTCCCATGACATGTTCCCCATTCCTCAAGACCCCTTACAGAGCCATCAGTCTACTGCAAAGATTGGGTACTTGCATGAGAAAGTAGGTAACACTAAAAGATTTATTTTTATTCTCCTTTTCTAATATAATGTCCTACCACACCCCAATGGACTTTAGCTCTATCATGAGGCCAACTATGGAATTCAAGCTTCTACTAGAAGAAGGAGATGTGCTTTGAGTCATGTCTTTTAGTGTGATTTGACTTTTAAGAATTTTGGAATGTTTTTGCCTTTTGTTATCATTGCCTTTTATTAAATGATTTTAGATTTTGAATGTTTTTAAGGATTTTTAAGATTCCTCCTCCATACAGACTTGGAATGACTAATCATGAGAGATAGAGTGATACACATAAATGAGTTATAGGCTTAGGCTAAATGAAGCTAAGTAACCAAAGACAAGACTAACTAGGACATTTATGTTATGCTTATTTTGAGAAAAAAGAATAAAGGGAATAAAGGAGATCCAAAGTAGACTAGTGAAAGGAGAATATAATGAGATTATTTGTTTACTAGCTAATCACATGGTAAAGAGGGAATGACTAAAGGTAACCAAGTATGTATAACCAAGTCATAATGACAATTAGTCATGAAAAAAGAGATAATAAATAAATATGAAGGTAAAACAAAGGATAAATTTTAAGAATGAAACTCAAGAAAAAAAGAAATCAATGATAAAGAAGACATCTATATGCAAATGTAAATGACAATATAAGCAATATAGAGTACAAAAGTAAATTCACCATTTAAAATAAATAAGAATTTTGACACAATGTCAAATGATATAACAAATAGATAAATATAATATTGGAGAACACATCTAATCCAAATGAAAATGTAAATAAAACCATGTATGTGTTCATAAATAATAATGGATTTACCCACACACATTATCCAGAACATATGATAGATATTTATGAAGTTGGAGGTGAACGACTACTAATGTCTCATCTATCTTCAATGAAAACAAGGAAAATACTTCTCATCTAATCTCCTTAATAGAAAAGGTAGGAATGTTATATGGATCATCCTAAGGATGGTTATCAAGAAAAGGATGTTTAGAATAATACATGGGAGTGGAATCTATGGGAGATGTAAGAATCACTGGTGTGGAAGGATCCATAAGTGAGGGACTCATAGGTAGAGAAAGATCCATACTTGAGCAAAGGTCCATGAGTGAAGGATTCATGGGTGGAGAAATAAGAGGTGAAAAAGGGAACATAGGAGGGGATGAAACCATAGGAGAAGAAGTGGGAACCTTCTTATGAGAATGAACTATGGGAGGAATAGAAGAAGGGGTGGGAATAGTTATAAGGTGATTTTTAAGGTGTTACTAAAGTATGTGTCAACAATCGGTGTGATGGGTACCACATTAGTGCTAAAGATAATATACCTCTCCATACTTAGGCATATACTTAGGTAGTTCCTTCATGGGAGGTATGGCTTTGTTAAAACCTGAGAGGTAAAAGGACATAAAGTATCAATATATTATCACATCTTGTGAAAATGAGTGGAAGAATGGTTATTTATGCTATGGAAGCAAAAGATACACCTATGAGTAGGCTAATTATAAGTACTCATAAGAGGAGGTGTAACATAAGTGGAATAAGCTTAGGAAAGCTCATCAAACCATTTGGTGGGAAACAAAGCCATTTGAGGTAAAATAATCAAGCCATCACCAAGATAAGGTGATGGTGGGGAAAGAACAAGACTAAGCTCAATAGGAGTAATGGGATCAGAAATTATGAGAAACTCAACTAAAGTGGAAGCAAGAATGGGATTAACTATAGTAGGCTCTATTGAGGAAAGGGAGGGGTATATAAAAGGAAAGATAAGGGTCATACACATCTTAGGGATAAGTAGGCTATAGTGGTTAAGGTACCTAGAAAAGTGTTAAGGCTCAATCACAACATGATCTATGAGTATATTCCTATGAGGTTCTTGAAAATTTGAAACTGTCAATACCACCTCTACCCTATGATAAAGAAGATAAATACTAATAATTGAAACTATAAACATTAGAATACAAGAAGATACACAATAATAACAAATCAAAGAACAATGATAATGGATAATCTCAACATCATGAGCCTAAACAAGACCACCTAATAATGTATTGCCTAAGGAATAACCATCATTATAGTTAGGTATGTGAAGATTGATGACACATGTAGGGATGACTTTGTCATCTAATGAAGTGTGATGAATATAATTCCAAGTATTAGTCAAGAAAATGGAAATGCCATCATAAGGAGGTTTACTAGAATAAGGCTACAAAGAAGTAAGATGTTGAGAGATGAGATGAGGTGAGAGAATGAGAATGAACCAAAACATCAAACAAACAAAAAATACATAGTTTTTTCTAGAAACTCTCTAGCTAATTCTATGGACTATGGAAATACTCTTGTATTAATAATTTGAGAGATTAAAGTTTTAATATTTAGTTTAATCTCATTAGGCTCATAATCATAAAAATCTAAGAGATTAGGAGGAATATTCCCAATGATTTTGGGATGAAAATTGTAACCCTGAGTGGAATTGATGGGAAAGTTGAATCATTGAGACTCTCAAAATGGAGCACTGGGCAACAATTCAAGAACATGAATTTTTAAGATGCCATGGTCTTAGAATTATTAAAAATTCTAAGGGTTAGTATCACCTTGAATCCTATAGATGGATCTATTATGAGAGAATTTAATGTATTAGTAGGCATAAGAAGCAACAACTCTCATACAATAAGTCCACAACCTACCCAGAAAGATGTTATAAGATATAGGAAAGTTAAAGATCATCACCTTCACATAAATGATGATAGGTGGGATGATAATAGGAAGACACACAACCTAAAGGAAGTATTTTCCTTCTATCATATCCTTGACATGTATTACATGTGGACTTGAGATTGCATTCAGAATATCTAAGGGTTTTGATAAAATCAAGAGAGGCAACACAAGTGATGGAACCCTCATCAATCAAGGCATGCTTGACTTGGATATCACCTATTTGGACACTAATGAATAGAGGATGATCATCTACATGAATTAAAGTCTCATAAAGAGTCATAAAAGTGATAGGAAATTTTAAGGAAAGAGAAGTTCCATTGTTTCATCAATATGGATGGACATCTCTTCACACTATTGTAATATGTTATCTTCAGATCTAGATAAGGTTGCTTCACATCCTGATAGAGGAGGATAAGGGATGTTCATTTTGAACAAAAGTTACATAAGATGGTTTTATTGACATAGAGAGGTCCTCATAAGCTCAAGGAGTGTAAATTAAGATGGTAGATTAGTGAGTTCTATGATGGGATCCCACTCATTATAACCCATAAGAAGGTTGTTATAAATAGGTGCATAGTGTTAATGGAGGTGCTCAGAAGGAGGAGCTAAAGTACATTGAAATTTGTGTTGATAAGAAGGAAAAGGTTTGGAATAAGGTTGTAAATTATGTTGTGAATATGAAGCAGTTGGTTTAGGTTGGTTTTGAGAATTGGGAAAAGAAGTATTTATAGAAGCTTGATTATCATTAGTGTTAGGTAAAGAAGATGGAGGGATGGTAGAAAAAGAATGGGAATTATTATCAAAAGGAGGAGAGGGAATTGGGTCATAAAAATTTATAAGGTCATCTTTCCCCAACTCATTTTAAGTGTGTTAGAGAAGACACCTAGATAACATGAAATGTGTAAGATAATGAAGGGGTGTAGATAGATTGAGGGTTAATGAAAACAACCACCTTTTGTATATTATTTATATTAACCACATTATCTTCAGTAGTTATGTCAAAAAGACTTTATAAATTATTTTTGGAATGGGTAAGCTTGTCTTGGGTATCTTGATTAGGTTAGTAATTAGGAAGAGGGTCTTTATAGATATCCAAATGATCTTTAGCTTGATTCAAGGCTTGAGATTTAGTATTAGTTCATGATACTTAAAATAAATGTCATAGGATTGTTAAAACTTTTAAATAATTAAATCATGATAAAACTTAGGAACAAGAAGAAAATCCATAGCTAAATTATGAAGCTGCCTATAGGTCTCATGAGAATGACCCCAACTAGCATGAAACCAACAAAACTTATTAGGATCATACTAGGCTGAGTGAGACGAGTGGGATCAAGTTTTCATGAGAGAGGACTAGGTAGACATTTTATTAATTCAAATGAGGATAGGGGTTTATGAACATTGATGTTATTAGGTGAAGATAAGTAAGGATTGGTATATTATTGAGAAGGAGGAGCTAGTTTTGAAGATTGGTTAGGAATAATAGTTTGAATAGTGTGAATGGTGTCATAAGAGTCTGTGACACCATCATTGGTATCATTATGGTTTTTTTTCAAGTAAGCTATGAGGACCCACATAAAGTTGGGGTGGCTCAAATTAATGCATAAGGGAAGAAGAAATTTTGCCTAGACAATGGCCTCCTCCAAGGTACATAGAGATAGAGTACAAACCCAATATTGTAACTTGGGAAAAAGAGCATTGGTAATGAGATGTAAAAGATTATCATCAGCCATGTTATGTTCACATTGATTGGAAAATTTTTCAACCTTTTAACAAAAGCTTGGGTAGTTTTGTTTTCAGGGTTTTTATAATTTATAAAGTGATCCAATGTATTGTTGGGAAGATCACTAGTTTGGACCTCTTGAACTAGAGAATTTACTAAATCTCCCAAACCAATAATAAAATGAATTTTAAGTTGGTTGTACCAATCTAAAGCATCACCTATGAGGGTTTTGGCTAGGAGCTTGGAAGTGGCAAAGGTGTTCAATTTAACCCAATCCTTATAAATATTTCCAAATGTTTTTAGATGAAGGGTAGGATTAGTTGATCCATTATAATAAATGGTAGGGGTGATACCTCCTATATCAATATTAGAAATTTGAGTGGTAAGAGGTTAATTTTGAATATGCTTAATGGTTTTGTTGACCAAAGGAGGTTTAGAGATGAGATTTCCTTGGAATATTGAAGAGGAGGTGGGAGAACATTTTGATTATGCATTCCCCAATATGTTGGTTGAGGATGAGTTTGAATATGGGTAAGATTTTTCATTATCAACATTTGATTTATATTATGACCTTGAAAAATATTCATTTGATTAAGTGTTTATAAAAAGAATTGGTTGGTTTGATTGGCATTGTTAACATTATTTGAAGCATTAGATATAGTATTAGTAGCTTGGGTGCCACTATTGGTGTTAGTAGGAGCTTGAGAGGAACTGTTAGAATGTGAGGCACTAGTAGAAAATTTTTCTTGTGTGGCAAAAGATGGAC
Organism: Torreya grandis; assembly: GCA_037957365.1. Classification (NCBI taxonomy): domain Eukaryota; kingdom Viridiplantae; phylum Streptophyta; class Pinopsida; order Cupressales; family Taxaceae; genus Torreya; species Torreya grandis. The sequence continues at coordinate 901,792 of JARHVA010000922.1, read as the reverse complement.
TAGTGAAGGGATGAGAAGAGGAAACACTAGAAGCATGATTACCTTGGGTATCAAATGATATAATAGTGGAAGGATTAATAATAGTGGGTCTGAGGAGAGGCTCACTAGATGTAGAACCTACCATGTTAGTGGATATACTAGGCATGGAGGTAGAAGAAGTTAATTAAGAAGAGGTCATGGTATGAGATGGGGTCATAATCAAGGGAAGATATTGAGAATCAAAGAAAGTAGTACCTCCAAATACATTTAATAATGTGGGAGATGGTGAATGAATATCTTTAGATTGACCATTAATCATGAGATAGTAAATGATAAATTATCCTTTCCTTGATGTTGAGGAAATTTAGAGATAAAGAAGAGCATTTTAGGGGTATACTCTAACTCAGGTTGGTCTTCTAGTGAGAAGAGAGGATTACACTATGAAAAATAATGAGTAAGGGTCCCATAGTTCATTATGCAAGTGGATATATGAACTTTACTTTCATTAAGGAGAGGATCCATACTCTACTTATGGGAGACCCTATGAGGTTTGGTAAGAATCATCATGTCTATTGAATGCAACTCAATGTTGTCTTCAAATAGAAAGTTCATGATGGAGAGATTAAAAAAGTTAAGAGAGATTTTAAAAGTAAGGAAATAAGAAGTGACATTAATAGTATAGAGTTAACTGGGTAGACCTAGTACAAAAAAGGGTCTAAAAATTATACAGAGTCAACTGGGTTGACCTAGTATAGTAAACAAAGGCCAAAAAAGTGTACAGGGTTGACTGGGTCAACTTAGTACAATAGGTAGGGAAAACATATAGCATATAAGAGATTATATCGATAGAAATGATTGTATATTGAAATAAGAATAATTTTTCAAGTAATTATGAAAGCATGAAATAAAATTAACCACATAATTAATTGGATCAATGGGGTTGATCCAATTGAGTCACATAGCACAAAACCTTACACCAACACTAGCCAATGTAAGTTTTTTCAATACAAAATACAATTGAGAAAAGATAAAGTTGTCAATTTGGAAAGTAAAATCTAACTAAGTGGTCAACCTGAATGTTGTTAGATTATTATAATATAGTTTTAGATGTGATAGGAAGTTGGCTATAAGTAAGGAACTAAAAAGCAATCTAAGGATGGTTTTAGAAAGTTTGGGTTGAAAGGGATCTATATTGGTAATGGTACTGGCTTGGTATTGGGACTTACCCCCTCAATTCACATAGCATATCAATAAGGTTTTTAGGTGTTTATAAAAAATATAACATTAACCACATGTTTATACTTGGCTAGAAAACCAAGTCAGCTGCCCCCTTGGTGATGAAATCCAAGTAGGTAGGCTTTAGGTAGACAATTGTTAAAATACATTTTAAGATTTTTTTAATTTTTTAGTGCATGCATAAAAGAGGAAATATTGAAACTAAATTTTATATTGAAAACCACCTAATTATAATATGTGATCTATTCTAAGCATGTAAGCAACTAGAAATGAAAGTGTGAGATAATTACTAGCATATAACGGTTAATTCCAACTTTGAAACATAGTACAGTGTCATTTCAGATGATAGTGTACATAGAGAATATAGAATAGAGTTTAAAATTTCACCCCTATACTATAGAATCAAAGGTTTGAAAACAAACTATGTTAACAGAGTTAACCTAGCTTTCTAGATAGAATATAGAATATAGAACTATGTCAATACATTCGACCTAGTTGACTATACAAGAGCAGTTTTAAAGACTAAAAATTATGAAAAATAGGATTTTAAGGAAAGAGAGATAAGGATGGAAAGGAACCTTGGTGGGTTAAAAGATATATATAAGTGAGATTTCTATTGAATAACCTTGATTAATACTTGTAAATTTTGCTAACTATGTTGACTGGGTCAACCTAGTTTCACAAAAACCTATTATTGATAGCCTGAAAATGTACAGGGTTACTTGGGTCGACCTAGTATGTTGAAATACATGCTTGAAAGTGTAAAAGGTTTATTAGTTTGACATAATATGTTGAACTATATGTTTGAAATCTTAAAAACCTAAACTATGTTGACTGGGTTGACCTAGTAGCTTATATCTAAAGAAGAACTTGCACAAACATAACATAGTTGTATTGATGTAAAAGTGTTTTAAACCTGCACATAGAAGTTAGTATAATGTTGATACATCTGACCTAGCATCATAAATATATGAAAAATAAAATGATAAAATAATGAAATAAGTGAAGTAAAACTTGCAAGGGTTAGATTCATGTTGGGTTCACTAGAATGTATGCAATTAAAAATGCATCATGTTAATAAATCAATCCTAACTCAAAGAAGATAGATCATACCATACACTTCTAATTGGGGACACATTTGTTAAGTGGGAATATAAACAATATAGGGATCCACTAGACTAGATTAGGGGATCTCTTACTTTAATACACCATACTATGGAGGGTTTCAAAGCCTCCAGTCAAACATAATCATGCAATAACCCTAAGGGAGTCTTATGTTTTGATATCTCACTAAACTAATAAAAAGTAAAGTAAATATAATCTAGTGCTCACAAAAGCTTATGGCACAAGGTGGGGGTTAAAAATAACAAAATTAAACATGCATAAGATAAGTACAAATACATATCTATCTACTCTTATAAAGGAGGAACAAAGTTAGTAATACTTACCTTTGAATATGATCCCATTGAGCCTTAATCTCTCCCTTAGCTAAGGTGATTTTTTATAGGTTTTTTTGGTATGTAAGGATGACTAGATAGATTAGTTCTAGGCTACACAACCTATCAATGCATCCAAAAGACTTCTCCACAAAAAAAGATCTATTTCTCTAAAGAAAGTATGAAACCCTAAGCTTGTTCCTCAAGTAGAATGGTGGCTAAGCAGATGCACAATAGCTCTTACTTCTTCTCTTCTCTAAATAATAGTGAAATTAACTTGTATATATAAGTGGATTTGACCCTAAACCCTTTCAAAAATCCTAGCCAACAGGGTCAACCTAGTCAACCTAGCATAATATTGGACAATTGTTCACTAGTTCATGAGCCAGGTTAGCCAAAGGCCAAACTAGTTCCTAAGTGAAAATTACCCAAAATTGTATAGGGTCGACCCAGTTGACCTAATACTACCAACTGAAAAAGGTGATTAATATGAGGAGTAAGAGGATAAAATATAGCAAATGACTAGAAAGGGTACAACAAAGAATAAAAAGCTAGGGGATAATGTATCAAGAGAAAGTGTGTATATAACAAGTGGATAAAGGGATAACAATCCTAAAAATTACCAATGGTCCACCCACCCCTTTCCTGATGCACCCCTTAAGGCATGCACTTAGAGAGATTGAGACTCGACAGGTGCCTATAAGATAAATTGTTTTAATATTTGATAAAGCTTTGAAAATATTATGTTTATAAACTTCTAAAGTCTACTCTTAGTTCTTGATCTGATTAATTAGCACACTTTCACTTCCCATGATTTGTGACTATTCTTCCCTACTTATGGAGTATACTTGATACATCCATTGTTCCTTCTCATCCTTCAAATTAATTTAGGTACATATCTATTACTCAAGCTTGGTTGGAGAAGCTTAAGAAAATGGTGTCTTCTATTTTTGTGCCCTATTTTAACTTCATGAAGAGATGTTTTACCTCTTGAAGGTTTTTTGAAATCTCCTTATTCAGTGTGATGCTAGGGTCTTCCTCTTCTTCTTCTTCTTCTTCTCTTACGTCAGCTTAGGTTGTAGCCTTGGGAGCATTTGCTCCACTAATACACAAATCTTATTGACCTCTAAATTTTTTGAAGTGTTAACACCAACTAGAAGAGATGTTTCAACCATTTCCACATGCTCATAAATCTACTACAACTTGAACCTATTATCTTTCACCTTCTCCTTGACTTCTTTGAGGAACTTTTTCAATTTCCTCACCTTTCCATCATTAATGATTTTATAATGTGTTATTTTTATGGTCATTCTTATTATCACATTCCTAGATTAGACTAGGTTCATGGCACATGGGTCAAAAATAAGGATTATTACCCTTATAATATTCTAGGCTCAACGTAGTCACTCTTGGTGCCTCAAACTAGGGCTCATACATATAATGGTCTAACACAAATGAGATCTACTTGTGCATCCTTCTTTTGGTGGCTTGGGGGGGATAATTTCATACATATATATATCTTCATCCCCTAATTATTTTATGCCATCTCCCTTATGTTAAGGTATCTATCATCCTTTTCAATGATATCCTTCTTTGTGTGCACTTATTCCTCTTCACTAGTGCCACCGCTTTCTTTAACATGCTCGTTCAAGGATTCACTTGTTTTTTCTTTGGGAGTTACTTCATTGGACTTCTCCCCCTCATCTAGTTCTTCATCCTGGGGCTTTTCACTACTTACCTTGCTATGTACCTAGGGATATGATATATTGATGTATATGGGTTGATGGAGATGCTGACATGTGGCACACATCCCCTTAGTTATATGAGTACACTATATTAGGATAATAGAGTAACTTATGGAAGTAGTACATTGGGTAATGGTCTACCTACATTGGATTAGGAGGTTACCCATCCATGGGTTAGATAGATGTATATATATAGGAGATGATTATCATGGTAAGGATATCAAGTAAGCATTGAGTCTTCTATTGTAAGAGGATATTGGAGGTTGTCCCCTCGAAGAGACATTGTGGAGTTATTCCTTCCTAAAGGAGTATTATATGGTTTTCCCCTACCTTAATAGTATTTCTACATATATTGAATATCAAGACCATTACAAGTGGTATCAGAGCTTTGATTTGGGCAATTTGTGTGGATTGAAACCCTAATTTCACTATATATTTTGAAATATAGGGAAATTTTAATCTAAATTTTTATTGGAGATGTAATAAAATATAAGAGAAGCGTAGTAAAAATTTCAGAATTTTTTGATTTGTTTTGAGGGAGTTATTTCTATTTTAGGGTTTATAATAATTTTGCTATATCTTCTGAAATATAGGGAATTTTTATTCAAAATTTTTATTGGATATGTAATTAGATTTACGAGAAGTACAGTCAAAATTTCAGAATTTTTAGAGTTGTTTGGAGTGATTTATTTTGATTTTATGGATCAATTTTGACATTTTAGGGTTTCATGAACCCTAATTTATTTGTGGATCATGGAGTTGAAAAAAAATTTAGGGAAAGATGATATTGATGATAAATAATGGTGGCTCCTTTTGGAGAATCATTTTAGAAAAACTTTTGGGGACAAATGATTAACTCCTTTTTTGTCTGGGCCTGCACTAGATTGGTTTGATCAGTTGAGCTGTACAGAAAGGTTTTCTGCATGGCAAGAAATGGAACAAATCTTTTTAGATTGATGGGCTATAAAACAAGAAGCAAAAAAAGAAGAAGTAGTAGAAGAAGAATTAGAAAAAGAAGAAGCAGTAGAAGAAGAATTAGAAAAAGAAGAAGAAGAAATAGAAGAATCAGTAGAAGAACAAGAAGTAGTAGTAGAAGAAGAAATTAAAGAAGAAGAAGAAGAAGAAGAAGAATTGAATGATAAGGGTTCGAATAATTTGGCTCCAAAGAAATCTGAGTCAATTTTTCAATTTCATGGATGCATTCAAAAGAAGAAGGTGGTTGTGTCCATAAACCCTACCAACAAGTATAACTTCATTAACATGAATGTGGCCAAGCATCTACATGTTCAAGAAAATAATATCAAAGAGGTTCAAGTAGATGGTAAGAATATTTCAATGTTTGAAGATTTGAAGCTCATTATGGAAAAATATGTTTTGTATTCAGATTTTTATGCTTTGGATATGGATGATGTGGATATAGTTCTTAGATATCCATGGTTAGAGACTTTGGGAATAATGAATATTAATGTTCAAAAAAAGTTCATGAAGTTTTGGTATAGAAAAAAGAAGATCACTTTAAAAGATATCATAGTGAAAAAGGCACCAATAAAAATCCAAGTAGATCATAAGGATGAGATTGAAATAGGTGATGAAGATCGTGATGAAGATTTAAATGATATAGATAAAGACACACTACAAATGAGCACTTCATCTACTCAAGAGACAAAGAAGGAAAAGGTGGAAGATTTAGAAGCAAAGGTGGATAAGGTAAAAATATTGGAAAAGGTTGAGGTATATAGACACCCACATCATCATGAGAGGAAACAATCATTTTATCTATATAGGAAATAAAATTTCCAATCATTATGGATATGCATGGAATCCAAAGAAAAAATACTATGGCACATGGAATGAATGTGGAAAACACTATGACTATGCATGGAAGAATACCTATTATGGTCATGGTTGGAATCAGAGTAGCGCAGCGAAATATGGTACATGAAATAAAAAGAGGAATAATTATGCTTGGACACCAAAGCAATATAATTATGATCATGAATGAAATCAAAGGAGTACAATAAAATTTGGAAACAATCTTGGAGAGTTATCACCTGCCAAGATCACATATGGATGGCTAGATGATCGAGATTGGAGACAAGTGTGCAATGATTTAAAGCACACTCATTATTTGGTTTCTTCCTATGTTTTGGGGATGAAACATGTCAAGGAGGGAAGGAATGTTATGTACCTAGGGATATGATATATTGATGTATATGGGTTGATGGAGATGCTGACATGTGGCACACATCCCCTTAGTTATATGAGTACAATATAGTATGATAATAGAGTAACTTATGGAAGTAGTACATTGGGTAATGGTCGGCCTACATTGGATTAGGAGGTTGCCCATCCATGGGTTAGATAGATGTATATATATAGGAGATGATTATCATGATAAGGATTTCAAGTAAGCATTGAGTCTTCTATTGTAAGAGGATATTGGAGGTTGTCCCCTCGAAGAGACATTGTGGAGTTATTCCTTCCTAAAGGAGTATTATATGGTTTTTCCCTACCTTAAGGGTATTTTTGCATATATTGAATATCAAGATCATTAAAATTCATCTACGCAAGAGAAAAAGAAGGAAAAAGGTGGAAGAGGTAGAAGCAAAGGTGGATAAGATCAAAGTATTGGAAAAGGTTGAGGTATATAGACACCCACATCATCATGAGAGGAAACAATCATGGAACTAGGTGAGGAAGTGTCATAACAATAATCATTTTGTCTATACAGGAAATAAAATTTCCAATCATTATGGATATGCATGGAATCCAAATAAAAAATACTATGGCACATGGAATGAATGGGGAAAACACTATGACTATGCATGGAAGAATACCTATTATGGTCATGGTTGGAATCAGAGTAGCACAACAAAATATGGTACATGGAATAAAAAGAGGAATAATTATGCTTGGAAACCGAAAGCAGTATAATTATGATCATGAATGAAATTAGAGGAGCACAGTAAACTTTGGAAACAAGCTTGGAGATCTATCACCTGCCAAGATCACATATGGATGGCTAGATGATCGAGATTGGAGACAAGTGTGCAATGATTTGAAGCACACTCATTATTTGGTTTCTTCCTATGTTTCGAGGATGAAACATGTCAAGGAGGGAAGGAATGCTATGTACCTAGGGATATGATATATTGATGTATATGGGTTGATGGAGATGCCAACATGTGGCACACATCCCCTTAGTTAGTTATATGGGTACAATATATTAGGATAATAGAGTAACTTGTGGAAGTAATACATTGGGTAATGGTCAGCCTACATTGGATTAGGAGGTTACCCATCCATGGGTTAGATAGATGTATATATATAGGAGATGATTATCATGATAAGGATATCAAGTAAGAATTGAGTCTTCTATTGTAAGAGGATATTGGAGGTTGTCCCCTCAAAGAGACATTGTGGAGTTATTCCTTCCTAAAGGAGTATTATATGGTGTTTCCCTACCTTAAGGATATTTTTGCATATATTGAATATCAAGACCATTACATACCTCTAGGGTTATCACTTTGGTTCTAGTGTTACCTTGTTGTTATTGGTGCTCCTCAATTTTCTCTATTTGTTGCTCTGAGGTGTCAATATCACCTTTTTATGTTTAGACACCCCTTCACTACTTGGGCATGCTTCTTGTGTAGCTTCTTCTACTTATTTGGTAGGGTCAATTGGCACCTATTTGACCACTTATAATATTGGTCCTCTACTTGAGGGAACCTTTGGGGCCTTTTTTTATAGTTTGGTCTTCTTTTATTCCTGATCAAGTTTTCTATTTTATTCAAACACCAAATACTAGTTTATATCTTCATCATTCAATCCCATCTTCCTCTACGTTTCTCTTTTCTCCTTGATAGTTTGAGGTGTCATTTTGGAGGATATATCCCTAGATGTTAGTATCAATTTCAATGCTAGGATTATTAACAAGGTGTCACTAGATGTGAGGCTCACCACTTCCTCTGTTACTTGTAGTGTGGTGGTCATGCTACTTTGTAAGGCCTTTTACACATTTTTGGTGTTGAGATCCTCTTCACCTTCCCCTAATTATAGGATATAGGTCCCTACTATATCTTTTTTAATCTCCTTTATTATGGTCACTAGGGTCACCCCTCTCTCCATATCTATAAGGGTCTTTGTAGGGAACTCTATGGGTCCATTAGTATTTTTTTTAATACTTTTTGGAAGAAGAACCCTCTTGTATAAATGCCACATGATTCTTTAGACTAGGGGCACAATTTATTATTTAGAGGCTATTTTCAATTGTATGCACTTCATGATCTCTTCTAATTTTTCACCTTTCTTTTTGAGTGACTTTGCCTCTCTCTCCATATCTATACGAGTATTTTTAGGGAACTCTATGGGTCCCTTAATCTTTTTCTTTGAATTATTTCTAGAAGAGGCACCCTCTTTCTTGAATGTCATGCACTTCTTTGGAATAGGGGACACAATTTATTCTTTGGAGGCTATTTTCAACCATATGCACTTTATGATCTCTTCTAATTTTTCACCCTTATTCCTTTAGAGTGACTTTGCCTACAATTTTGATGCATACTTCCCTTCATCATTAGCTAGGAGGGGGAAATCATCATCCTACCAAGATTTACACCCTTCTTATGTGGATTCATCTCATAATAAAGGCTAATCCTTCCATTTATTATTTCCCTTTAGAGGGGATGTATGTGAAGTCTATCACTATCATCCTCCTCATCCTTGGTGTCTTTGGCTCTAGGGTACATGAATTAGTGCCTCATCATTTTGATATTTCAATCCAAGACCTTGGCCTAGATCTCAATTTGTTTCACATTATGGATTCTCTTTAGTGCTACCATGAAGTATTTTGATGATAACACATAAGATAACTGGAGCCATCTTGATAGATTTCCTTTTGTGAGCACTAGGCACACCACACATAAGTGTTTCATCATGGCAAAGGTTGTTGTTCCTATCAATTGTTAAGGGATTTTTTGTGGGATGTGCCAATCCTTACTAAAGGCCTCTACATACCTTTCAAACCACCATTACACTCTAGTATTATATTTATATGAGAATATTGGGTGAAGATGAAGTCCTAATACTTCATCACTAGGGATTCATGGCTTGGTGAAAACACTCATAGGTGGTCATCATCACCATTCAACACACCTATTTATTTCATCACTATTAGTATCAACATGTATCCCCACTAGAATGTCTCACATGCTTGGTGGTATTCTTGTACATTATTTACTATCTCCTCTACTATGAACTTAAAGATGTTGAACATTACTCTCTGTACCATGTGGTGGCTAATATGCATGAATGTTTTACTTATGTTGGACCACCGACTACCAGGGAAAAGTTTGGTGCTTACAATGTGTACTAATACCCTTGTGCCTAGGTCTTAGATGTCCTTTATAAGGAAAGAAAATCTTGACTTGTAGTAGTCCAGGATATTTGTGACCCTTTCTACCTCTACATCATCCTCTATCATATCTCATATGTCTGATCTTGTGCTAGGTAGCCCTATGATTCTACTAATGAGGCTAGAAAAAATATTCATGCATCATTCAAAAAAGTAGAACCAATAACCATACGCCCATGAGAGTAGGAAATACACCAAGACCTCTAGTTTGTTGAAGCTTGGTGGTTCAAATAGCTGTCTGGTTTCCATGGTTTACAATTTGTCTCTGATTGAGAAATCAAAGAGCACAACACTTGCCTTGGTCTTCTTACCCATATCTATCATCTAATTCTTATTCAACTCCTTCATATTGTTTCCTATCCTATGGTTATAGTCCTTAATCTTTCAAACATGCATACAGGACACCCAATTCTCCCCTACCATGACCTCTAGTAGGTATTCTATCTCTTTGTAGGTGAGCTTGACACTTTCACTTGGGTCAATATCTTCAATACTCACCCCTTTACCATATACACATTTAGTTTTGTAGTGGTTGATTCCCTTATCACTTTTGATTTCCTTGCCTCTTTTTGCACTTATGGTGGACTTGTCCTTAGTCATTTCTTTCCCATCTTAAGCCTATTATTATTGAAGTATGGTTGATTGATTCTGCTGAAGCCCAGAATTGTGTCTATTGTGCTTTACAATCACAAGAAATGTGACTATACATTTAGCTACTAAACTTCTCACCCCATTTGACAACTTAGTTATTCTATTGAATTCTCTTCTTTCTTATTTATATGTCAACTTTCCTCTACTTGCCTCCTTTTCTCCTCAGGGTAAAATACAATCTTCTTCTTTCCCTTTTGTTTTCACTTAGGGAGGTTGTGGGTGACTTATTTCCTTTCTATCAACATCTTCATGATTAGTGTCTTCAAATCTTTTCTCTACTCTAATGTGTTAAAAATGATAGTAAGTTTCCTTCCTCTACCATCTACCCTTTTATATGTTGTTATTATCTACCATATTAATTTTGCTAAAACCAATGAAATATACTAAAATACACTACCAAATACTAATTTAATGTGAATCTTTGTTCTTCCACCACTGTAGCATTAATTTTAATAATAGTTTCTTCAGTGAAGTGACAGGTGATTCAAATGGTCACTTCTTGTTGACTATTAGGTGGGTGCCAACTATCACAATAGTCATTATCTTTTATTTTTTTCATCTTGGTGTGAACTTTGCCATAATTATGGTTACCTAGGTATAGCACTTCACATTCATATGATATATATCCTCTTAGGTTCTATATCTTCTCATTGTTGTACTTTTTATGAAGCACACCTTTCTTTCTTGGTTAATTTATATGTGCTTTACTATCTCTTGCTTCAGCCTTGCCTAAACCATACAAATCCTTGTACTAGTCCTCCAACACCTCATTTTCTCCTTTTGGTCTCTTATACATGATCACCTTGTGCACCTTCCTTCATCAATTTGTACTTATAGTTTACTTAATCCGGAAGACTTCACATATGCCTACAAACTTAGATGTTTGGCCTCATGAATTTAAAAGTGACCAGGATCGACTCACCTGACTGAATGTATGTACGTGTAAGTGATAGAAAAGTATTACGCTTGAGCTAATTTTATTATAGTCACAAGACAAAATGACCAACTTTTGACCAAAAAGATGGCATCAGATGGTGAAATCACTATCCTAGTGATGGTATACTTTCAATCTGGTGCTATTGAAATACCTAGGGAGAATTTGACCAATCAATATGCACATCTTGCATGTACTAGTCTACAAATTTTTTGGTATGATATAAGGTCCCATCTACCTAATATATAACTTATTAAGGTTCCTAAGTACTTAGAATCATATAACAAGACCAGTGTACTTTTTGTAAATACTTTGTACTTGATGTGCTTATCATGCCATAGATTTTGGTGGGCCTTCTCTATCTGCTAACTCCATTATACTTATGTGCGTGTCTCATCTAGCATCTTCAAATATTCTATGCATATACTTAAGGAATCTTGGTTATCCAAGAGACCAATACATGTGATGCATAATGAGGGTACTAGGAACTCCATAGGAAAAGTGGCATTTGTGTCAAACACCAGTTGGAATGGTGTAGCCTTGTTTAAGTGCTTGTATATTTTATGATAGGCCCATAAAACAACTGACACATGGTCATCCCAATACTTACGACCAATGTCACATATTTTTTTGAGGTTATCCCTAATATGTTATTGAATGATTCTATGGTGCCATTTACTTAGGGGTGGTAGGGTGTTATTTTATAGTGCACCACCATATATTTAGACAATAAGATCTAAACTATTTTTTTTTATGAAATGTGTGCCACGATCATTATTAAAGCTAAGTAGGCATCCATACCTACTTATAATAGTTTTCCAGATGAATCTTGTTTCTATGGAAATTATATAGTCTTTGGTTAGTATTGCTTTGGCCCACTTGGTGAAGTAATCTATGGTAACTAGAATGTACCTTGCACCTATTTTCCTTGTAATAAGAGTAATAATCATAATAAAATTAATGGCCCATGTTTCAAAGGACACTTGGGAAAGGATGGGGATAAGGGGAATCTCATCCTAGTGGTTTGGTTTTTCTTTGTACTGGTAGACATCATATGTGTTAGCTTATTTTTTTTCATCAATAAATAGAGTTGGCCACCACAAGCTTGATTATAGCACTTTTCACATTGTGGCATCTCTAGCACAAAATCCTATATCAATCCCCTCATACACCTCTTGTAGTAATGAGTCCCATTCATGATCTAGGGAACATCAATGCATGATTTCATCATGACTTAACTTGTATAATTCCCTACCAATGATTTGAAAATGGGTGATGTGAAATGTGATATTCTTCTTCTCTTTAGTTGTCATGGTTTGAGGTGTAGATCTAGAGGTAAAAAATGTGAAAATCTCTACTAAGATATAGAGGTACACATCAGGCATGCCATCTTCAATTAGCACTATCGCATTCCTAGAGTTGATGTATGATAGATGGTATGGGCCCAAGTTTTTTTCCTAGGCTTCATGATAATAAAAAATTATAATTCTTAAAATAAGAGGATCCATTGAAAAATGTGCCCATGTAAAATGGGCTTGTTCACCAGGTACTTAATCTCCTCATGATTAGTAAAGAAGATGAAGGGGGTTGATAAAAAAAATTATCTAAACTTTTATAGGGTGTAGACCATGGCAATCACCTCATACTCAATCATTGTGTAATTTTGTTTTTCCTTTATTAGTTTATTTCTTGAAAAAGAAATAGGATGATCCATCTTCCGATTTCCTAGTTGTATAAAAATGACACCAATTATGGTACCAGAGGCATCAACATGGATATGAAAGGTAGTTGCCTAGTAAAAAAATTATAGTATTGGCACACTTTCTAGCTTTAGATTTAGGGTCTCAAAAGAATCATCTTATGTTTCACCCCAATAGAATGGACCATCCTTCCATAAGAGTTCCTCTAGTGGTTCCACAATCCTATTATATTTTATTATGAATTTGTAGTAATACCCATAATACCCAAGAAAGGTGAGGATGTATTTCTAAATTGATGGTGTTTGAACTTGAAGGATTATTAAAATCTTGGATGGGTCAATGAGAAAACCATCCTTGAGGACAATGTGCCTAAGAAATGTGTTAAATGACATTGTGAAAACACACTTATTAAGATTCAATGAAATTTGTAACTATCTACACCTTTCAAACATTGGGTGCAAATTGACATGGTGAACGTTCACCAACCCATACATTATCCAATTGTTTAAGTATACTTGGAGGAACTTATGAATGAATTATTTTAATGTGGTGATCACCACTCAGGCAAAAATGGTTGGCACATTCTTTATACCAAAGGGCATCATGTTATATGAAAAATAATCCCATTCGATCATAAAGTTGGTTTTAGGCTTGTCATCCTCTTTGATTTGGACTTGATGGTATCCTAAAAACCCATCAGTAAATGTGTATATCTCATAACCTATGATGCCATCCAATACTTCATCGATGAATAGAGTTGGGAAGGGGTCAGTCATGTAGGTGGTGTTCAATTGTCTATAGTCAACACAAAATTGAGTGCACCCATCCCTTTTAATGTTGATGACCATGGGGTTGACCAATTCATATTATTGCATGGGATATATGAGTTTTGTGGCTAGCATGCCATCAATCTCAATTTTGACTTTGGTGTGAAGATTTGGGTTCATCTTGTAAGGCCATTTCTTGATAGGTCTCACACCTAAACTATTTTGATGTCCATCTTCCTAAGGGATGGGTGTGGACCTTTCATATATTTATAGTTTCATAGGAATAGGTCTTATAATCATTTTAGGAGATTAATATTATGCACAAATTCCATGTCAAAATAATAGGTGCCTAGAGTGGTAATTTTGGTTTCTCCCTCTGAACTAAAATCTACTTTGCTAGTTTTTAAAGGTGTCTGGGTTCATGCTTCTCCTACCCTTGATTGTTTCTACCTGATGATGGGTAAAGCTTTATTTTTCTAGGGAACCAGCCTTAAATTGGTGAAATAACTTCCTTTTCCATATCAAATTATTCTAATTTTACACTTTCCATGTGTCATCATCTTCATCACTAGAGTCATTGATTAGATTTTTTTCTTAAAAGAAGTTTAGGAGCATTAAGCCTTATTTTATTGAACATGTCCTATGAGAAATCTTCCAAAATAGTGGTATCATTAAATAATGACCTTTGAACTACCTGTAATGGCTCAATTAGTTCAAGAAAAGGATAAAGTACGAATAAACTACTCTTTAAGGGCATCCTAGTCTACTATTTCATGGTGCATCTCATTAACTATGTACCATGCCCATGCCCAAGTATTTAAGGTTATATAAAAGGTGTACACCCATAGATTTATTGGTGCATTTTCACTACAAATAGTCCATGTTTCCTTGAAAAGACATACATGTGTAATGGGGTTAGAGTCACTAGAGTAGGATGAAATGTCCAAGTCCTTATTGATTTTTCCAAACCTGGTGAAAATAGCTACCTTTGCATCCTACTAAGTTGGAAATCTAATCTTCTATGTTGCCCACCAACAAGTGACAATGATTTTCAATGTGTACACTAGTGTTCTTATTCTATCCACCTCCTCTGGGATGCACAAATAAATATCACAGACATAGTCCTCCACAAGATTACTTCTTTCATATCTTGGAAGTGTAGCAAGTTTGCCCTTACTGAGGTAAAACACACTCCTTCCTCTTTTCTTGGTGAAAGGAACCCATATTATAGGAGTTTTATCAATCTATATCCATACTATCTTTACTGGATTTGGTGCCTTTGCTCACACCAAGTGGTACCATTGACAAGTGGTCTCATATGATTCTTTAACCCATCAATTGTGAGCAACATCTATAGTTTTTGAGGCTAACTATCCATCTTCCCAAGAGAGTATTCCTTGATCATTTGGTTTTAGAGTCTTGGTGCCTTTTATTGTGATGTTATAGATATGGTTTATTTCATCCTCAATGTCCATGCTCTCAACATATGGGGGTCCTTGGTCATTTGAAATAGGTATAACTACCCTCTCATTTCCATTATCAAAGGTCATGTAGAACCTTTTGAAGTGCATATTTACATTATTTTCATAACACCATGGTATTCCTAGAAGCACTGGGTATTTTTCCTACTCTACTAACTCTATTACTTCAAAGTTAGCATACAATTTGACACCCATGATATCTACAAATTACTCTTTAGAATCCAAATTGGATTTACCCAAGCTTTATTGGCCATGAAGAGTACATTAGAGGAAGGTCTCAAGACTAGTCTACCCATTTTCTTCCAAGTAATATTTTTCAAGATGTTGACCTCAGCACCTATGTCTAAAAGAACCTCATTGACAAACCATCCATAAATAGTGGCATCCACCATGAGTCCTTGGGCATATTTAACATTTTGAGTATGTCAGACTTCTTGTGCCCTCTCTATGCATAATAAGGTGACCTCAACTTGATTTTGACCTACACGCTCTAGGAGTAAGTTATTCAATAGGGGAATCATACCCTTAGTCTACAAGAGGCATAGGATCTCAGTTAATTCTTGTACTTTAGCTTCTTAGCTATCTTACTTCTTTCACGATGTGGCAACCTACACTTTTAGATATCATGCTAATTATATCTCCCCTTACAAGTCTTGTATTATGCTCATAGCTTGTTTTAGTATGTCCTTTTGGCATGTTGGGTCAAAAAATTTGGTTTAGGTCACATTATTCACTCATTTAAACCCTTATCCCCATATTCGAGATGTAACTTAGGTAATAGTGTAATTGGTAGTTGAGTGGTGAATCCATTATGAGTAGTTTCCTGCACTTTGACTACCTCTATGTGGGTCAACTAATCCTTTTTTCCATCTTTTGATTGCACCTAATCATTATTACACCCTTTTTTATGTGAGGCATACCTTGGTCAACTTTTTTTAAAGGTCAGGGTATTATTTGATCTTATGGGGCCCTCGACAATACCCACATGTATGATGTATAAGGCAGTCATGCTAATAATGCTCTGTTGAGCCACACTTATAATATGAGTGTGGTGGGAACCTTTCACCATTACATCCTCCACCTTGACCTTTGGTACCTTGATACATCCCAAATCCTATATTATTTTGTTCATATCCATCATTACCTTGATTTTCTTGTCTTCTAACTACTATTGTAGCATGTTGTGCACCCCTTTCCATGTTTTTTCATATTTCATCAATCACCTAATAATTAGTAGTGGTATAGGTGCAGACATCACACAAATGAAAATAAATGTTTGTGTTGAAATTATTGTTGTATTACAACAAAGGATAGTTTTAGACATCATGCGCTTCTTGATAGACTGTGTAGCTTAAAAGTAGGGTGTGAACATTCCTCTATGGGTGTGATTAGTTTTATTATGGCCTTCTACTTCATAGTTGATGTACCACCATAGTCCACTATGAGTGTCATGCATAGAGCTAGAGGTAAGATTTTCTATCTAGGATGCCATATATGAAATATATGCCTCCGTAAATGGGTTGATCTTAGTGTTTTCACTTTCAACTATCTTTGCTCATAGTGTAGATTTAAGTACTTTTTGAGGGTCTATAAAAGTCTTCATAGAAAGTGCTCCTCAAAATGGAATGAATAACCCCCCAACGAACCATTTCACATGTTGGGAAGGGTGAATTTCATAAAGGATATTCTATAGGAAAGTTTTAAACCATGCATCATATAAGTGAATACTCTCTAAGAGTCCTTGGGTAATTTATTTTAACGTACTGATGCTCTATTGTTCAAACTCTAGGATGTCAAATTATTTTAGGAATGAATCCTTTAGGGTATCATAGTCAACCATGGCCTAGTTAGGATAAAAATTTATGCACATAGTGTGGGTAAGATCAAGTAAATTGATTATAAACTAAGAATCCTTGCGATCCAACTAGGTTATGTGTCATGCACGCCACTAGAGTTCACATTTTAGCATGTATTCTACAACATTTTCCATGCCATGATACTCTCAGAGGAGCATAGACATTTATAAGTAGATATATTATAAGGGGTAAATTGGTACTTAAGGAACTTATCCCCATGTCAGTGGTCCTCCAACATCTCCAAACCTAGAGGTAGGCATTAGTCCTATCATCCCTTATAGTGTAGTAGTTGTTGTTAGTGTTATGCTACTTATTTGTGGTACCAGATCATTTCATGTAAGTTGTTTCCCACATGACATTGTTGATGTTGGCTAAGTTTGTATGCTCATGTTTAAGTTCTATTTGGTGAGCTAGGGCTTAATGGTATATTTATAGTTGCACTCACCTCCTTGTTTAGAACAATTTACTCAATAATAAAGTTATAATCTTAGCTTGGAAAACATGTAAGATCTAAGGCATTATCAAGGTCAACAATAATTTGTGTACTATCTAAAAGTGTGGGATCTAGTGAATGAACATGCATCATAGGTTCAAATGGGTTAGGTACATCAAGTGTATCTATAATAACCAAATTATATAGGAACTCAGTGAATTCCACACCTATCAAGTGTCTAGTTTGATCCATTACTTCATTAAATCTCTCATTTCTATGTTGTTATCCTTCAAGAGATCCTCCCCATTCCCTTCCCATTCACTACAAGTCCTCTCATCACTTCTAAGTTCCATATCCTCCATCATTCGATGATGTTTCTTATTATAGGCCCATCCACTAAGCTCTCAAATGTTAATTTGCTTGTCCCCTTTAATTATGACTAACCTATATCCCCTTCTCCCCTTATTGCATATCATATACAAAAGTATTTAAGTACTCCATTCCCAAAGTTTTAAAATCACAATCAACCATTATATTCTTGATCTCTATGTTAAAATGCTTCATGAACATGCCTCTAGGGTCACATAAAAATTTGTACTCTACTTTCTCAGTACATGAATAAGTTGATATATGAAACTTAAGTACATAGCTATTCATAAATCCTTTCCACCATTTATCCACTACTCTATTCCAAGTAACATCTAGTGTCCCAAGCCTATCTAGGCACTCTATCTACTCATAACATCATCCATAAATTCTTCTTTCATGTGTTGAATATGTAACCAACCACCTGTATACATGCTTTGGCAACTCATATAAAAACATCTCATATAAAGCATCATATAGGTTGTCCTAAACCCTTTTTTTGTCTTTTATCAATTGCAAGTTAGATGCTTCAATACAAAACTATCTTCTACCTATTGCAACTAATGCTCTATGTTTTTGGAGAGAGTCGATACATCATTCTATCATACCATTGTACTAATAAAATTCAACATGGGTCTTGGCAATGGAACCAAAATATTTTATAATGTCTAGGGTCTTGATTTACTACAACCAAATGCAAGCATGGGATACCCCCCTTTTGTGCTCAACATTTAAACACTTGGCTATATCAACATCAATCCACATAAGGCACAAACCTTAAGCACTCACTCAAAGCATAGTTGAGAATGAACTAAGGCCTATGCTGGGCTAGTTGTGTTATGGCATGAGGCTTCACTAAAGGGTCGTAAACAATGTACTAGAAACTTAACTCAGGTAGAGCCATAGGCACAAGCCTATTTTAAGTTTAGACTGGGGTCATATATGAGCTTAATGGGTCATAAGATTGCTCTAGTTATATATACTCATACTAAATAGATGCAATTTAAACATGGATTGGGTTATTGGAAAAGATATATACTCATCCTTCATGTATAATAAGGATGACATACTGAAAATTGTAGAGTCCATTAAAGTAGCAAACTAGTAAAATACTCAAACACCAATTAACATAATTCAATCAAAAGTATAACATTAAAAATCTTTGCATTGCATTAATGATACCATAATATATGAAAACTAGACACACTTAACATATTCTAATGTAACACCATTATCATTGTTCAAAGTTCATAACAAGAGTTTGTATTCATGTCATAATTTTAATAGCCTAGAGACTCATAGATGAGTTTGGCCACATACAATTGGAGCTAAAATGGCCTCTATACTATTTATAAGCCTTAATGGTAGATAGAATAAGGTTCACATAACATGACTTCAGAGTAATTTGACTACAACTTTGTTATAATTCTTCACTCTCCTTCCTCTCCTAGCTTGATATCCTTATATGAGACTTCAAGAGCATATTTTTTAGGGTAAAAGTTACACCCTGAGTGTTGAGATAGAATTATATCATCATAACTATCAACTCCATGACTCTATGATCCATGTGCATCACTTCCCACATTTTTACAATTATTCATTTATGCCTTGAAAATTTAGGAGATGGTTATCCACCTACCAGTTAGATAAAAAAACCCTTAGGCTAACCACTTTCCAAAACTATCCTCTTACACTGAGGTGGATGCCAAGTTGGCATGAATATTATACTAATGGGTTAGAGTCCCAATAAATTTTGTATGGCCTTTGAAATATTTCAAAGGGAAATAGACAGACAAGAGGTACTGGAAAACTTACCTGAGATAACTCATCATGAACTTTCTTCTTTTGGTACTTCTAGCACTGTTATGGTCTTAGATACATATGATTTTCCATTTCTAGTGGAAGAATATAATGAACCAAAGGACATTGTAGATGAATTCCATGATTTTCAATAGTTCTAAATAAATAATTATAATTTAATTAACAAGCAACCTTTCACTACCTCTACACCTCCAAATAATAATGTTATCACTCCTCCAAATATAAAAAACATCAATAATCCACCTCCCCCTAAGGAGAGGGATCAAATATAGCCCATAAAGTCACTAAAAAAATGGGGGTACAATATTATGGAGGATATCATGAAAATCAAATCTAATACATTCCTACATGAGTTGGATCATATTCTTGAGCAAAGGGAATTTTTGTTGAAATCCTTGATTGGAAGATATTATAAAGACAAATCCAAGACTACCCAAGAAAATGTAATGATATATAAGGACAAACCTAAGGTTCCACCCTTCTTATGATAGAATGTTTGGTAAAAATGTTCACAATTATTTGGTTGACTCAAGATCTTTAGCCAATGTGATGCCTACAACTATATGCAAGAAATTGGGAATGATTCTAGACCTAAGGTTGCACCCTTATTGTGATAGAATATTTGTTAAAAAATTCACAATTGTCTGGTTGATTCAAGAGCTTTAGCCAATGTGATGCCTATAGCTATTTGCAAGAAATTGGGAATGATTTTAGATAAGTCAAAAAGGGTAGGCTTGTAATTAGATAAATCTACAGTGCCTTTTATCAGGGAATTAATGAATGTACACTTATAGTTGAAATCTAAACCACATATCTGACAATTTATTGACATGCTAGTGTTTAACATCCTAAAAACCTATGGTCTACTACTCAGTTGAGATTGGTAAAAAAAAATTATTGTATACATAACTGTTGATTTATCACATATGTGTCTACCTTAGAAGGGTGTGGCTAATCAAATTAGAATTTATCAAGATTAGAAGATGAAATATCTAATCACATAATATAATTACAAGAATTAGAAGGTTAACTTTATATCCTCACATGATGGTATTTACACTTTCACTTTCGAACACAAGACTTATTAAAAATAAGTTAAAGGACATTCAAAACTATGGACCCTTTAATTTGATGGTGCTAATAAAAATAAGGATCAGGTGTTGGTGTTGCCTTGATGGACCCTTATGGAAAGTAGTACCTAGAATCATATAAAATGTAATTCCTTTACACCAATAACTGGGCTAAATATGAATTTTTTTATCCTAGGCCTAAATTTTTCCTTAGGACATGATGTCAAATAGTTGTAGGTATTCATAGATTCAAAGCTAGAGGTTAACTAGTTAGAAGGAAATGTCAATGCAAGCTAGCATCCTAAAAAAATACAAACACATACCCTACGACCTAATTGATCCCTTTGAGTTTTTTAGCATTATATTTGTTCCAAGAGAAGAAAACCAAATGGTAGATTCATTAGCATCCTCAACTACCAACTTAATGCCACTCTCAGAGTCCAATATGAGGAAAAATTCTATGGAGCTAGTGCCTTGCCCTTCGATCCCCAAAAACATAGAAAATTTCTAAGTCTTTGAGGATGATCAATAAATTATCCAATTCATAAATAATTATGGGGAATTTGAAGACCAAATTATATATGAAAAATATTTTGAATGTCTAGGATCAGAATATGTTAGGAAGGATGGTATCATACAACTCAAGGAAAATAGATTCCCCATGGGGATGGTATCTTTAGAAAGGATTTTTTATATAGATCTGCAAGCTAAAAAACATAGGAATCAAAATAAATATTAGTATAACTTTGGCAAAGATGGTTTGGGAACTTAAGAATACCCTCAATATGTTAATATCAATTTATCTTGTACTTATCATAAAAATAATAAGTTGAAGGAAACACTAATGAAGTACAAGGATGTGATAACTTGGAACTATGATGAATTAAGCACTTTTGATCTTAGGGTGGTCACCCATACTATTCAATTAAGTTTAGGTATTAGGCCATTCAACAAATATCAGAGGCTCATGATCCCATCATGGATCTTGTTGATGCAGTGGATTGCACCTAGGGGCAAGATGCCTAGCTCCTGCCCTTCCACACGCAACAATGGAAACTCCCCTCTCGCCTATGGGACTGGTGAAGCTAGAGGGGAGAATCTCTAGATAAGGGCTAGCTCCATTTTATGTATCTTTTAGGCCCTACTTTCTCCTACTGCTAACAAATAAAATGGAAAAGGGGGGATGAAAAGGGAGAGAGAGATGATGAAAATAGAACCTAAGCCTAAAAATGAAAAGGTGATACACCAGAAAAGTGATGACTCACCCAGCCCAAATATACACTTTTCACCAAGAAGAAATGCCCATACACTTCATCTAAAGTGGTAAGCTCTTCTGCAATAGTCAGCTAGGGGTGCGTGAAAACACAGGGAGGAAGAAACTACCAGAGGCATCCTCAAACACACTTATGGTAGCCTATTCATAGGCACCTATATTCTTCTTGTAGACACTTTTGGCAAACCTGTAAAAAGGAGACTTCACAATGCATTGGGCATGTTGTAATCGATCTATGAGAAGCATGAAAGATAGTGACTTAACACAAGAGAAGAACATAAACATATACTTTAAAGTGCAAGTCCAAATAGAGGTAAAAAAGCTAAGTCTTGATTCAAGGTAAAATATTGGCAGAGCTCTGCCTTACAAACCCCAGAGATTTTTGGGTAGATTTTTTACTTAAGGCTAAGAGAGTGGATCCCTTCTCAAATGAGAACTTTTAAAATATATAGAAAGAGGGGAAGAGAACTTGGTGATTCTTTGACAACTGGACCATGTGCACTGAAAACATTGAGAAGAGGAAGTCACTGTTACTAATGTCATTCTTATAGAATAGGCCTACTGGAAACATGGTGTATAATCACCAAATTCGACTTTGGCATTCAAGAATTAATATGAAAAAAATGGACTACGCCTCTTTTCTACAAATAGATTACTCCTTCCAGATATTTACATGGTTTATCCCCTTATAAATGCAAATAGGAGAAGACAGGTGTGTCATTTGGTGACCATCTGGCAATAACTTGCCCCCTCTTTGCCACTTGAACTACTTTGTCTCTTTTTGCACCTTGTCTTCTTCTTGGTTTTGTCTCTTTCTACTCCTTTAGCCCTCGGGGATGGTCTTTTATCAAGTCACTACATTCCTTGGGATCTTTTCATGGTTGGCACTCAGGCAATTCAAAAACAAATGGCTATTTCACTGCCTTAAAATTGATGCCCACGCACCTATCATTACTTAAAAAATAATGGCTAATCTACCTCCTTAAAATTGATAGCTTTTAGGACATCACCATCCTTGGCAAATTCCTTCAGGCCTTTTTTGCAGGCCTTTTCCCTGCAGACTTTTTCCGTGGACAATTTTCCCACGGACAAAAGTTCACGAGAATTGTCTCAGTCCTTTGTCCTTTTCTTTGTGCTGGCTGCCTTCCTCTAAATTCCTTCAGACTTTTTATCTAAAGGAATTCCTTCAGACAAAAAGTATGAAAGAATTCAAAGCCTTAAGTCTTTTTCACATTTTTTAAATCCTTCGGCTACCTTTGAAGTGCTCCCTACCCTTTGCAAGGGCTTTTAAACCTAGAACTACCCTCCACAAGGGAACTTGCCCTTCGGCTTTAGGACACTCCCTTGAACCAAGACATTGAACTGACTGATTGAACCAAAAATGGTTCAATGGTTTAATGGTTCAACACTATGCACCACTCTCTTATTGAACCAAGCCTTTGAACCATTCACTTGAACCAACCATTGAACCAGTTCAATGGTTCAAACATTTGTTGAGTTGAGCCTTTGAACTGAGCATTGAACCAAGCTCATTAAACCATCTAATGAACTGAGTGATTGAACCATCTAATTGAACTAAAGTGATTAAACCAATGCATTTAACCAAGCCAAAGCATTGAACTAACTAAATTGAACCAAGGTTGATGAACTTGAGCTTTGAACCAAAGCATTTGAACTTAAACCATTACACTCAACTGTTGAACTTTACGTTGAACCCAAGAGATGAACTTGTCAATTGAACCAAGGTGTTGAACCAAGGCATTGAACCAGTTTAATGGTTCAATGATGCCAACCTTCCTTGTGAAATTTCTCCAGACAAGAGCTTGAAGAAGCCTTGTAAAACCTAGCACTCTCTGAACTGATTCTTAATGCACCAAAAGACTAACCTGTAGAGTCTATAGAAAAACTTCTTTGTGGAATCTATAGAAATAGACCTATAGAGTCCATAGAAATAGACCTACAGAGTCTGTAGAAATAAACCTTTAGAGTCCATAGAAATAGACCTGCAGAGTCTGTATAAATTCTTGGACTTGTGCAAAATCAAAAAAATGAATTGGCCTAGAATAACAGGGGAAGAAGGGGACTGATTTTTGGCCTGTTGGGCAAAAAATGGTCAACAAATTGGTGACTCCCAAGGGAAGCATGCCTGCTATGCTTAGAGACCAGTTACCTTATATTCCATTGGGCACAGAGTCAGATGCAACTTTGAAGAAAGGTTAGCAATAGCCCCAAAGATCCAAGAATCAAACATGAAGCTTTTTACCCCACACACAAAGGAAAGCACACACAAGACTAAAAACACTACTTGTGCAAACTACACTTAGGGAAACTAGGAAAAAGAAATTAAAAGCAAACTACGATATACAACTAACCAAGAATACTCACCTCCCTCCTGGATCAAAGGGAAAACTTCTTAAGTCTCCTTCTTGGCAAAGAAACTTATGGTGCCAAACAAGTCGCTAAATAAGAAGGATATTTGGTGACCTGCTCCTCTTGCTTGTCACCTTGATTGGCCTACATCTGAGTGGATCAGATTCAAACATGCTTCCAACATACACGTATTCTCCCTTTTCCTGGAAGCTTGTTGAATGCTGGCTCTTCATGTTGGTGTATATCACCAAGAAATTTATGGCTGCTAGCTCATCACCATAAGCCCTTTGATCTGCACAATCCGTCTGCAATGCATCATGGTTTGACCCATTTCCTTCTACTTCATTGAAGACCATGTCAAACTCATCCTCTACTTCCTCTTAGATTTCTTAAAGAAGGGTGACTATGGTGATGTCTGAAATGGAATCACAAACTAATTATTCATCCCACAGAACATCACCTCTTTGTTTAAAGCTTTCTTCTTCAAGGCCTTCCTCAAGGAAGACAGACCTCTCCTTTTCCTCCTCAAAGATCAAGATCTCTAGATTTTCAAATATATTCTCCTAATCCTCCTCCAACTCAATCTCCTTAGCATAGTCATCCTCCTCATTGAAGCAACAAGGAAGTTCATCAAACAAAGGGGGAGAGAGCTCACCATGCTTATGTTTCTCCTCGTATTACTAGAACATTCGCATGTATGCATGCCCTGTGTCTTCTCCATTACTGATGAGGTCTCCATAAGGAGCATCAATGATGATTTCTTCTTTGTTATTGCTCATGATAGCCTCTTGGGAAACTACAAATTGGATCTTTTGCTCCTCACTCGCCTCCTACAGAATAGGTTCTTCTTTGAGAAGGGGTGAAGTGGAAAAACCATGTGGAAGAGGAGGGAGTCCTTGAGATATAATCAAATGATTCTCCTCCTTCCATTTGGTCAGCACTTCATCGATATTAGGTGTGGCCTGATAGCTCTCTTAGAGGTATGTAGATGGGGTATGTTTAGACATGGAATGTGTTGTTGGGTCTGAACCGTCCATTACACATTAGCCGAGGAATCTCTCTCTAGATTTCAACTCTGAAATTCTTCTGGCTATATCCTTTTGGAAATGCCTTTCTTAGAGGTCACCAGCATTATCATGAGTAGGAGCCACCTCATCCTCTTCAAGGTTTTGAGCAAAACATTTCTTCTCCTCCTTCCTACCCCATGATTCTACTATTTTCTTCTAGTTCAGGATCTCAGAGTTGGAATTTTACTCTTGCGAATAGGCAACAACTTTGTTTTCTCCAAGGTCCTAGGGCTCCTCCATAAGGACTAGAAGTTCCATCTCTCCTTCTCTAAGTAGTCTCATCCTAGTCTCTAAATATTCAATTTTCTTGGCTAGATTATCCTAAAAGAGTCTTTCTTGGAGGTCACTAACATCATCATGTTGAGTAAGAGCAGTTTTGAGAGAGATGTGTTGGTTCGTAAAGTTCCTCCCAAAAGAAGATTCATGATCTAAGGAGTTTAAAAGGTTCATCTCCAAGGGAGGTTGTTCTAGTTCCCTTTGATGCTTGAAGGCTAGGTGTATGTGGTTAAGATCAGGGTTGATTGATGCATCAGATGAGTTGGAGTGAGCAAGTGCCATCTGATAGAAAGGATTTGGTGTACAAGAGGGGGCTTTCTTTAGGATAGGAGGGGGTGCGCAAGGCTAACTACCTTGCATGAATGGATTCCTCCACTTTGCTACCTTCTCCTCCATGGATTGTAAGGTTTGAGCTTGCTTGAACAAACACGCCTGTTTGTACATCATGTCCTGCTGATAACCATATTGCTCATCTAGTCTATCTATTTCCATTACCTGCTTCTCAAACTCTAGCGCCACCTCCCTTATCATTGAAGGGCAACTAGGAGAGTTGCTTGAGGTGATTTCCTAAATATCTTGAGTTTGATCAAAATGATATGAAGGAAAACAAGGTCCATGATTCTATACAAAGGAATTATACACACAAAAATAAGATTTTTAGATGGCGCCTGGACTACTTAACCAACTGATTCAACTCAGAGTCACCATTGGTGTTGATGCAAAATCCTCCAAAGGCTGGTTGGTTGAAGAACACACCAAAAATTCTTCAACTCTTTGGAAAAAACTTGTCCTAGTTGGTCCCAATAAGCATGCCAAAAACTATTGATGCAGTGGATTGCACCCGGGGGCAAGATGCCTAGCTTCTGCCCTTCCACACGCAACAATGGAAACTCCCCTCTCACCTGTGGGACTAGTGAAGCTAGAGGGGAGAGTCTCTAAATAAGGGCTAGCTCCCTCTGATGTATCTTTTAGGCCCTAGTTTCTATTATTGCTAATAAATAAAATGGAAAGGGGGGGGATGACAAGGGAGAGAGAGATGTTAAAAACAAAACCTAAGCCTAAAAATGAAAAGGTGATACACCAAAAAAGTGATGACCCACCCAGCCTGAATATAGATTTTTCACCAAGAAGAATTTCCCATACACTTCATCTAAAGTGGGAAGCTCTTTTGCAACAGTCAGCTAGGGGTCCGTGAAAACACAGGGAGGAAGAAACTACCAGAGGTGTCCTTAGACACACTTATAGTAGCCTATTCATAAGCACCTATATTCTTCCTGTAGACACTTCTGACAGACCTATAGAAAGGAGACTTCACAATGTACTAGGCATGTTGTAATTGATCTGTGAGAAGCATGAAAGATAATGACTTAACACAAGAGAAGAACACATACATATACTTTAAATTGCAAGTCTAGATAGAGGTAAAAAAGCTAAGTCCTAATTCGAGGTAAAAAAAACTGCCGGAGCTCTACCTTACAAACCCCAGAGATTTTTGGGCAGAGTTTTTCCTTAAGGCTAAGAGAGTGGATCCCTTCTCAAAAGATATTTTTTACAATATATAGAAAGAGGGGAAGAGAACTTGGTGCTTCTTTGACAAACTGGCCCATGTGCGCTAAAAACATCAAAAAGAGGACGTCACTATTACAGATGTCATTCTTCTAGAAGAGGCATGCAGGAAACATGTTGTATAATCACTTAATTTGATTTTGGCATTCAAGAATTAATATGAAAAACATGGGCTACACCTCTTTTCTACAAACAAACTACTCCTTCTAGATATTTACATGGTTTTCCCCTTATAAATGCAAATAGGAGAAGACAGGTGCACCGTTTGGTGACCATCTAGCAATAACTTGCCCCCTCTTTACCACTTGAACTACTTTGTCTCTTTTTGCACCTTGTCTTCTTCCTTATTTTGTCTCTTTCTATTTGTTTAGCCCTCAGGGATGGTCTTCTAGAGGTTCATTGCGTTCCTTGGGCTCTTTTCATGGTTGGTGCTCAGGCAATTCAAAAATAAAAGGCTATTTCATTGCCTTAAAATTGATGCCCACACACCCGTCATCGCTTAAAAAATAATGGCTAATCTTCCTCCTTAAAATTGATGGCTTTTGGGATGTCACCATCCTTGGAAAATTCCTCTAGGCCTTTTCTATGGGTTTTTTCCCCACAGACTTTTTCTATGGACAATTTCCCATAGACAAAAAGTCCACAAGAATTGTCTCAGTCCTTTATCCTTTTCTTTTTGTTGGCTACCTTCCTCAGAATTCCTTCAGACCTTTTGTTTGAAGGAATTCCTTCAGACAAAAAGTTTGAAATAATTCAAAGCCTTAAGGCTTTTTCACATTTTTAAAATCCTTCGACTGCCTTCGAAGTGCTCCCTACCCTCTGCAAGGGATTTTGAACCCAAAACTACCCTCTGCAAGGGCACTTGCCCTTCGGCTTTAGGATGCTCCCTTGAACCAATCTATTGAACCAACTGATTAAACCAAAAATGGTTCAATGGTTCAATGATTCAATGGTTTAACATTGCATGCCACTCTCTTATTGAACCAAGCCTTTGAACCATTCACTTGAACCAATCGTTGAACCAATCCATTGAACCGGTTCAATGGTTCAAACATTTGTTGAGTTGAACCTTTAAACTGAGTGTTGAACCAATCTCGTTAAACTGTTCGATGAACCATCTGATTAAACCAAAGTGATTGAACTAAAGGGTTAAACCAACACGTTAAACCAAGCCAAAGCATTGAACTAATTGAATTGAACCAAGGCCGATGAACTTGAGCTTTGAACCAAAGCGTTTGAACTTAAATTGTTGAACTTGGTTGTTGAACTTTGTGTTGAACTGGAGTGATGAACTTGCCAATTAAACTAAGACATTGAATTGGTTTAATGGTTCAATGGTTCAATGATGCCAACCTTCCTTGTGAAATTTCTTCAGACAAGAGCTCAAAGAAGCCTTGTAAAACCTAGCACTCTTTGAACTGATTCTTCATGCACTAAAAGACTAACCTGTAGAGTTTGTAGAAAAAATTCTTTGCAGAATCTGAAGAAATAAACCTGCAAAGTCCATAGAAATAGACCTATAGATTCCATAGAAATAGACCTACAAAGTCTATAGAAATAGACCTACAGAGTCCGTAGAAATTCCTAGACTTGTGCAAAATTGAAAAAATGAATTGGCCTAAAATAGCAGGGGAAGAAAGGGACTGATTTTTGGCCTGTTGGGCAAAAAATGGTCAGTAGATCTCTCATTCACATTAAATTTTGGAAGTTATTATATTCCATGATCATATTTATTATCAGACATTCTACCTGGGTGAAAAATTTAGTACCTATCAAAAAAAAGAATGGAAAAATAAGGTTGTGTTGACTTCAAGAACCTAAATTGGTCTTTAGAGAAGGATAAATACCCTCTACCTTCCTCAAATTAGGTAATCCAAACTATCAATGGGTTTGAAATGATGTCCTTCCTAGATGGTTTCTCTGGATATAACTAGGTGCTGGTATAAGCACAAGACCATATGAAGATTGATTTCACCATGAAGTAGGGGATATATGCTTATAATAGGATGCCTTTTAGCCTCATCAATACTTAGAAAAAATTCCTATGAGCCATAGACCATGCATTCCAAAGACTTATTGGTAAGTGCATCATTATGTATATGGATGATCTCACTATGTTTGTAAAGGATAGAACAAATCATGTAGACCACTTATAAAAGCTTTTTGATAGGTGGAAGAGATATGGAGTGTCCCTCCAACCAAATAAAATCATATTTGGGATCATATAGGGAAAGTTTCTTGGTAACATCATCACCAAGGAAGGAATTTCTATCGATATAGAGTGGGTCCAAGGCATTTTGAAGTCGACACCCCCTAATAATAAAAAATATTTGAAATCATTCTTTGGTAAGATCAAATTTATGCACAAATTCATCTCTAGGTTTCCTAATATTATTAAACCACCAAATGTTATGCTAAATGAGGATGTAAAAATAGAATGGATGGCAAAGGCAAAGGCTTCCTTTTAGGACATTAATTTAGCCATTACTCAGGCCCTAGTGTTAATTAGTCCTGACTTCACCAAAGACTTATACCTATACTCATTAACTTTAGAACATATCATTGTCATAGTACCCACTCAAAAGGTAGATGAAAATGAACACCCAATCACCTTTATAAGTACTAATTTAAAAGATGTAGAGCTGAATATTTGATGATAGATAATCAAATCTATGCATTGATCAAAGTTGTAAATAAAATTAAGCATTATATCCTAAGAAATAAGACTTATTTCATGGTCTCAGACCCTATAATCATGCTCACCCTTAACTAGAACAAGTTGGGTAAAAAAAGGGGAAAATAGATGGCCAAGTTGTAAGAATTTGACCTAGAAATCAAATCAGATAAGATAGTGAGAGGCGAAGAGATAATCCATATAATGAATAAGATGGATCCATGCATTCAAGTTGAGCAAGTCAATGAATTAAATTGGGTAGAAGAGAGTGGTATGATCAAACTATTCATTGCTTGCTCACTGGGTCATGCCCCCTTGAGTTAAATAGAAAATAAAGGCAATATTTAAAGCTTAAATTTTCCCACTACATGATAAATGAAGGAGTGTTATACTGAAAATACTATAAGGTAATCTAATTAAGATGTGTCTCAAGAAAAGAATTTTTAGATATATTAAACAAGTTACACCAAAATTTGGGCAATAGACACCCTTTCAGGATAACCACAACCCATAAGATATTAACAATGGGGTATTATTATCCAATTTTGACCCTCAAGTCAAAATATGATCCCTATAGTAAAAAAATTAAACATTAAGTGATATAGGAGGTCTTATTTGAGTTCATAATACCTTATTAGCATTTATTAAGGTAAGTTTGGAAAGATTAAGGTAAGGTCATATTTTGATGACATAGTGGTTTAGGAATGTCATGAGGAGATATTTCATGATCAAGGTGTGTCATAGGTGATTAGGGGTTGATAAAAATCATTTCATGTGTCAAACACATTTTCATAATGTTTCATTAAGTTTTGTAAAGTTTGAAGATCATTTTCTAACTTTAAGGTGTTAAAAATGAGTGAAAATGTGGCTTTTGGCTAACATTGATGTTTTTCAAAGTTCAATAACTTATAAATCCATATAATACACATTATAAAAGGATTTTATTATTTATTCAATTATCACACCTATCATAGGGATCAAAAAAGGTTAGATTCTTGATTTTCAACACTTATTTGAGTTATATGAAGTTGTATGGACTTTTGGAAGTCATGTGCAAATGAAAATAGTTTTAGAGTGTCCTTTCATCTTCCATAGGTCAGGAAAAATATTGGGAATATTTGTTGAGGTCAACTATGGTAGACATTTCCTTCTCTTTCTCATCATCCCCATCAAAATCTAGTGAAATCCAACTTCAAGTAGATGATATAGGACATACAAATAGATTTGGGGGGAAAGATTTTGGAATTTTTTTAACCCCTATGGGATTAAAATTTGTGTCATTGGTCATTGGATGAGTCTAGATCAACTCCAAATCAAAATTTTGAAATCATGTATGCTTGAAACCAATTGGAGTATCTTATTATATGTTTTTATATTCCTCACATACATTCACTCATATTTTTGACACGTGTGGATGTCCTTTGGCAAGCAAAATGGTTATTATGAGTAGTTTACAAGTGACTACCATATTTTATGAGTTTCTAAGTTATCTAGGTGTTTTGGTGCATTAGAATGTTTCTCCATTGTCTTTTAACTCCTTATAAATTCATTAATGTATCCCTAACTAGTTGTATATTCCATACAAGTCCTCAGAGGCCATTTCTTCATTCACCTTTTATGGATTGTGTGTTTTCTATGTTTGTAAGTTTAGTTGTTTTGATGATTTTGAGTATGTTTTTTAGAGAGTTGAAATTTGTGTCTAAATTTTTTATATGTTAATGGATGGAAACAATGGAATTTTATTACACAATAGTCATGTTTACACTTCTCAAACTTCCAAGGTTGTATACAATCACCTATAGGTCTATAGGTTTATAGCTCCATAAAACTTCATGTTGTCAATATCAAAGAAGGTTTCATATGCCATGGAAACATGGTCATGATATAATATGTTTAATTCATAAAAAATTGATATCTCTAAACATTGATGGTGGTGGATAAAGGACTAAGCCAACAAGACTATTCCTAATATGCACTTACAAACTTTGTGCCTTGAGATAATGAACATAGAGGTTTTGAGGATTATTTGGAAATGTTTTTAAACTTGGAAATATAGTGAAAATTGTCCATGATGAGTTTTAATTATTTTAGATTACTATACAGAGTTTAAAAGGTCATTTCAAGACCATGAAACATAGTCAATTGCCCCAAATGTGCACCTACAACAGGCTAGTTGTTGAGTTAAATTTGAAACAAGAGGTGTTTATGATGTTATAAGTCTTCAATATGTTGAAATTATTTTGGGATATAATGTCAAAAACATAAGGTCATAATTAATTATAAATTTGAAAACTATTTTGGAAGACCTAAAAGGCCTAATACACAGTCAACCATTCAAGTTGCCACCTACAACCAACTAAGTAGTGAAGTTGCTTTACAAAGATGTTCATGAATTCTAAAGTCTTCAAGGAATTTTAAAGTGTATTATAAATTAAACATGAATATAAAAATATATCAATTCAATAATTTTGAGGGTTGGAAGTCAAAACTATCTTCAATACTACATACTGAGAATTCCCAATTACAAGCTACAACTAGTAGAAAGGATTGCCTAACACATTAGGGTATGATAGTGAAATAATTTTTTTAAAAAGACTTAGAGAGAGTATTGAATTATTTTAATGACATTAAATAAATTTTAATATGGTTTAAATGTTAAGCAATGTTCTTACAATAAAACTTTGAAGGCCATCTTAAAAGAGTATGTACAGGCAATTAGACACCTGCAGGTTTGTATAAATAACTAAAAGACTCTCTCATGACTTGAGTAAAATAGAGTAATGTGTGTTTTAAATATAGAAAGTGGTCATATAATATAAACCATCTCATATTAGGGTCATTATATCACTAAGAGTAAAAGGTTTTAAACACAAACATAAGTTATTTATACATAGCCAGGCTTATTTCCCCATTCTTGAGAAAGTTGTCTGTTTGAGGGGATACTACATAGAGGTTTGATAGAAGACAAGTATCTAGAGATGATTATACAATTATGATAATTGTATCATCACATTTTAAAACTCAAACTACAAAGAGACAAGAAAACACAACATACCCTATGCATACTCTACCTACAACCTTAATGACATGATTGTTGACTAATTTCACTTTAAGGTCAAATTGGGGCACCTATAGGTAAAAAATTGAATTTATAGGTATTTAAGGGGTGTAATATTGATTTCAAAAGGTTTTTTATAGGTCAATTAAGGTTAATTGATGTTATACTAGCCTTGGTCATTAGTTGAGTCATTTTAAGGGTCAAAAAGGTGCATTTAATGCTTTATATGAATTTATTGGGAAATTTTATGGTCTAAATATATTAATTAATTACCCATGTGTAAATATAAGTATTAATTAACTGACAAAGCTAATAGATGGCAGGTTATGTAGAAGAAAAGGTAGTTTTCTTAAAGGAAAAGAAGAGTTTGGCACTTGTATGACCTCCTTGGGAAGTGTGCCATGTGATAAATGGTCAGGTAGTGCATATTAAACTTACCCATGATCAATTACATTCTTGTTTTTATTTTTAAGTGTCATTTCTTTCTCAAAATAATTCATCTCTCTTTTCACCCTTCTCGGCAAGCAAAAGTGACTTTTAGGTTTTTACTTGGTACAGACAACTCAAGATGTTTTAGGGAAAATGATTTTGGGATGTTTTTTTAACTATGATAACTTAATTTAAATATAAATATTTTGAAAAATGGTGTCCTTTTATTAATGAACCATCCTAATGAAGTTGACCTTTCAAACCTACCTACTAATTTAATTACCCTATGGCTTTTGCCTTAGTTTGAGAAATTATGTACAAAATAGTTATTAATATTAGTTTCAAAGGATATTGAATATATCTTATAATTTTTTCCATGCTTAGTTTCAAGTTTTAAGTTGATTTGATGAGATAATAACCTTAGTTTTATAGACTAGCATTTTTGAGAGTGATAGGCATTTTCCACCATTTTCAAGAGTTTCAATCTAGTTCATGGATATAATAAGTTGTGTTAAGATTATTATTATTATGTTTATTTAATTCCCCTTCACCTTTAATCCTCTTTATCCAAGAAATGTTTCATGGTTTTTATTCACACATACATATACAGTCTACCAAGCTCACACCCATTTTCTTGCTTAATTTCACTTGTATCCATGTTGGAGCACATGTGTAACCTATTTAGGATGTTTATGGAGATGATTTGGAAGTATCATGATGTTTAAAACACTTTCAAATCATGAAAATTATATATAAACCTTAATTTTTCAAGGAGAAGAGAATGTGGTAGTCATACTCAATCACTCACTATCTGCTATTGGTATGACTAATTCAGGTGCCAAGAATGAAGAATGTTACATTGAAATAAGGTTTTGACTTGTTCCAAATTCTCACAAGTTTAAAGGAGTTAATTTCAACATTATAAATGGGTAAATGATTCTTGAAAGTGAAAATAGTCTTCTTTTCCTAAGCACAATCTAACTCCATGCAACTAAATCTCCACCTACATGAAACCTTGAGAGAGAGAATGGGACCCCTTATAAAGTGTTGGGACAAGTAATGGGACTATTCCTAAAGTCCTAGTGTGTTTAGGGGATCCTATAAATATTGTTTGAAATGGTAGATTTCTTGGTAAGGTTGAAAGGTTCCATATAGTAGGAGGAGAATGATTTTAGGCCCACAATCCCCAAAAGGTCAAAATAGATGTCTAAGGGGTTTTCATAACCTTTTAAAACATGTTTCAAAGATATTCCAGTGTATTTAAATGATTTGAATTGATTGCCTCTAGTATATACTAGGTCAATGCCAAGAATTAAGGTCAAAGAGTAGAGGGAGATAGGTTTTTGAAGGCCTCAAACATGCTCTAAAACACATTTAAATGTTTTAGTAACATCTACAGCCCTGAAGATGCAAAAGGCCTTTTAACACCTTAGAAGCAACAAATGGACAAAAATTCATGATTAAGTTGTATAATATGTTGTAATGAAGTCAAATGAAATAAAATTAATTAGGAAATGGTAAATAAAAGTTTTTATGCACCCCCATGACTACCTACAGGTACCTCTCAAGCATGGAGATTGACACCTACAGGGCCAGATAGGTAAAGTGAGGAAACAAGTGACTTATGCATGTGTTTGATGGTATTTATCCCATATAAAGTGAATTTTAAGGTGATTTAAATGTTTTATAACCCCAAGGATAACTTAGGAAAGTAATTTTACATCAAAATCACCTCATTCATGGTTGTAAGCACCTAAAATAGGTCCTATAGGTAGGGTATCCCAATACACAACAATGACTTTGTGTTTAATATCTAATTAGTGTTCTTAAGACTCTAAGTATAAATAAATGATCAAAAATACATATTATGAACTTAGAGAGGGGTTAATAAGGTCTACCAACATCATGACCTAATGAATAATTCCATTGACACCTACATCCAAGCATAAAACAAGAAGCATAGTCTTGTAGGTCATAAGGGAGAAAGAAGGGTTTAAGTAGAGAAGTTTTAGGTTGGGCTGATGGAAGAGTTTATAAATGGTCCATATAATTAGAAGTGACATGAAAAATATCAAAACAAGAATCTTCATATACAATTTCTACCTTAGTCAAAAAACTAAAATTTATCTCGAAAGGTTTTAAGGTGGTTTTAAAACATCACAATCAAATTCAAAGAGAAATCCTCACCTACAGGCACATCACATGGCTAGACATAGTCAGTAGGGAAATGAATAGGGTTTGATCCTTTTGAAGTTGACATTTCAAGTTAAGATGAATGTACAAGATAAATATGAGGATGAGTAAGATAAAAAAAATTAGGGTATTGTATCAGATATTTTCAAGACCTAAACATGCATAGATACCTAGTGAAGATTGTACCTACAACTTGAAGAATATAAGGATAGAAGGGGTATATAGAGGGTTAAAGTAATAAATGGGTCTAAATAATCTTAATGATTTCCCTCTATATCTCTATATGATATTTTTAATTCAAATCAAGCAAGGGAAGGGCTCCTATAGAGATAAACACAATCCACTTCCAAACACCCCTATACAGTCCCTTCTCTAACAAGTCTATTTTGTTTGTTTTTAAGGAGTTGAAAGAGTAAAAGGCATGATCAGAGGTTGTATTTTGATTAAAAAAATCCTTAAAACTTGTATAATCACCTCCATAATTTGGTTTTCTTGAGAAAATAGGGGAGTGCCCTCTATTTTGTCTCAAATAAAGGGCACTTTCCCGATGATAAATCCTACAGCCTAATCAAGTGGAGAAGAAATCATGAACCAAAAGCTATATGCACCTTGGAGGAAAGTGTGTAAGGTTTAAACACTTATATTACAACATAAAAAACCTTGTAAGGAAGGGTTAAATTGAATAGGGTATCTTAGATCATCAATTTGCAAATAGGCCAAGTGGACATGGTGAGGCCTAGTGCTCAAAGGAAGGGTCACTCACACTTCTAGCCCTAAGCATGAATTATACCTTGTTGTAACATGTTTATGAGATAATAATAGAGGTGTTCAAGCTATCTATATAAATATTAACCATTAAGGACTTAGGTTAGGATTTAAGGTACAACCAAACCTACTAGGCATGGTAATTCCTATAGGCCAAATAGAGAGTCATTTACACTTCCACCTTGAGATGAGATTTCTAGTTCATTTGATAATGATGGTAGAGTCATTCTAGGTGTGTTAGAGAATTCAATTTATAGATGAATCATGAGGAAGTCATCTGTTGGCTCAAATTTAACCTCAAGCCTATACCAATGGAAGAAACAAGCTCAAGTAGGTGAATTTGAATGATCATTTCTCCTTTGAGGACTTTTATGGGGATTCAAGTCATTTAAAGGAATTTTAAAAGGTCTTAGGAAACCTTTTTGTGACATTTTTTTTAAAGTTGAAAATGTAATATTTATGAATAATGGCTAAGAGGGTAAAACTTTCTAAAACCCTTGGACAAACCTGATTGGAGAAATGGAGCTAGAAAGATGATCTAATGACATAGTTTGCTCATGAAACCTTTTGGAACTTGCATATTACTCTCTCAAACTCCCTCACATGCTTTTGAGTTGTACAGATAGAGGGAAAATAGGGTATTTTTGACAATTTTTTATGTTTTACAAGTTCTAAAATGAGTCAAGAGATGTAATCAATTTTTGGTAAAATATTAAGACTTTAAATAACTCCTTATGGCCATCTCATTCCTTGAAATAAAACCTAAATTCCTTAATAAATATATCCATCTCAGCCAGTCAAATCTGGCATAATAGACAAGCTGGAAAAAGTGTGAAAACTTTAAGTGAATAGATTTTAAAGGTGTCCTTGGTAATTCAAAGGGCATGGAGGGTCTTGATAGGTTTCATTAACTTATTCCCACATATTTTCATGAGAAACTGATGCCAATTTTGAGGCCAAGTGTGCAGGGTGCATGCATGAGAAGTTTTCTAGATAGTAGATGATGATTGCTCCTTTCCAAGTGATTCAAGATGACAAGGCCTAAAAAAAATGCATGGAGAGGCATGTATAATGTCTTAAACTTCATTCCAATCATCACACCTAGTCATAATTAGTTATAAGGGATTCAAATAGAGCTAATTATGTAGGTAGTTTTTTTGGCCAGAATGAGGAGTTTCTTGCCAATTTTCATGAAGTTTATGATTTAGATTGGCATATGTAGGTCTTGATCTTGATGGTTCATCCCATATACTCTTGTAATGAAAAAATAACTAATTTTATTAGCTTGAAAATCTTCCTTATGACCCTTGGACATCTCTTCTCTCTCTCAAGTTTTATAATAACTAGCCATTTTGGCCATTGTATTCAATGCTCCACCTAAGTATGGAGAAGCCCTGATCAAATGTATACCTTTTGATCAATAAGAATATTTATGTTTACCACCTCTATGACTATTATTATTGTTTGATTTTTCATAAGTGAAGATTATGGATTCCTTATCATGTTAGTTCATTTTATCATCTATTTCTAGTTGGAAAGATTCTTCTTGCAAGGCATGTGAAGTGTTCTTGGAAATGTCTAAGATTTAGAGAGTTTTAATATTCATTAGTGCCCTCATAGGAATCTTTTCTAGTCCTCCTATCTTTACACATTCATCCATAATCTCACAATGTAACATTGATGTGAGAAGATGAAGATTGGAGAAGTGTATGTTTAGTTTGTCCTTTGATTTTAAGTGTAACATGCATATGCTTTGATGTCATCATGTTATTTCATGTATAACCTCCCTTATATTAGTTTTCTTTTAGTTATTCTTATCCATTTTCACCCCCCCAATTTTAGTGTAGTTGCAATCCAAAGTGGTACATCAAGGGGGTTAGCCCTATCTAGAGATTCACCTCATTCCTTAGGCTACCCACAAGCCTAGAGGTGATTACATTGTACCACTTGGATGAGGATATATTTTAAATCTCATTAAAGGGTAAAAATCCAAGTGAAAATAGTTTTTGGAATGCTTGATGAAACTCTTGATCTAAGTAGTTGAGAGATTTTTGTTGTTGTCTCTCAACAATCAACCTTTGGAGGCATCTACTTAAGCATCAATGGTGACTCCGAAGCTACATCAGCTAGTCAAGCAACCCAAGTTTCCTTTTGAATATTTTTGGTGATATTTTTATTTTTGTTCATTATTTCATGAGGTTTCATGACTTAATTTGATGTTGAGTTTTATTCTTTCCAATTTGGGGAGACATTACAAGTTTGTGATATTCCTTATCAATAAGAGCAAGTTCTTAATCATTCCTGTTTCTACTCATTTTTCACTTTTTAATATTTAGAAGAAATAAGAAACTAAAGATAAATGAGCAGGGGTTTGTACATACCCAGATGAAGCTATGCACCGTATCTAGATGTTGAAGGGACTCCTCTTTGGCTGTGGAGGAAGACACCTGTAGAGAGAAAGAGACTTAAATAGAAAAATGTTAGAGACAGATATAGTGGATTGCCAAGCACATGCTCGGTCCCAGAAGTGCAAAGACTTCTTGGAGGGATGATAGTCCACTAGTTGATAAAAATAATGTCTTAATAGAAAGAAATAATGAAAGATTTAAATAAAGAGAATTAGATAATGCATACCTGATTCTTGTAATTAGTCTTCGACAGTTGCCAATGTCGATGATTCTGTTGGCAACAGTTGTTCAAGTTGCCAACGTTGATTAGGATGCCGATGTCGGTAGGGGCAATGGTCCTTGGATGGGTTTTAGAGAAAGTCTATGGTTGATAGAGGGACTCTGTGGGTTTAAATATCTGTGCAAGGTTGTAGGGAGATGAATAAGGTCTAAGGAAGGAGTCAGGTAGAGGATAGGTTTTCAAAAGGAGTAAGGGTAAGAGGAAGGCTTTTCAGCCTCTGCGAGAAGAAGTCAGGTTGGGTCTAATTGATAGTATTTAGAAAATAGTAAATATGGACTAATTACTAATGTATTCTAAATTACTGAAATGAAACAAATGAATACTTAGCTCTGCTTGATTGAGACCCAGAGGTGTTGGGATGCTTGTTCCTGTTGCGGCCAATGTCAAAGATCTCGTACAATATTTCCAATTTGATGCCTGGAGTGATTTCTACAGAGTTTCTATAGCCGAGAGAGTGATAATAGAATTTTGGTGTTAAGTCTCAAAGCATGTGCATTGTTATGCAAAGAGGTAGGAGGGAATTCAATGTTAGCAACTTAGTTTAAGTAACCGACGTCGGTGGTTTTGTGGGCATCGGTCGACACATGACCGACGTCAACGGCTGAAGAATGGGTAAAAGGGCTAAAAATAGCCTTTTGCTCATTCCTCCATCTACCAAGTGCATTTGCCATTGGAAAATGGTCAAAAGATGGGGTTATTTGTCATGAGAATTAGTTAGAAGATTGGAATTGGTCTTAGGTAGTTATGTTTTGAAGGACTTAGTCTTGGGGGTGAGTCATAGGGTAGGAAATAGTCTAAGGGCGAGGTGTCCATAGTGAGATGTCAAAAGGGGATGATTAATTTAAAAATAGTATTTTAAATTAATAAAGTGTTGGTTAGGCATGTTAAAGTTAGAAAGGGACCAAGGGGGGTTGACACTATTTTGGTGTCTACATTTGCCCCTTTTTGTCTTGTTGGTTGTTCCTGATGAACTGCAAGACAAAAATAGAAGTTAGTTGCCCTAGGTATGGGATGAGGTATCCCCCCTCAAAGCAAGAGTCAAGGGAAGGTAATCTAAGATTGGGTGCCGATTTGATAGGCAGGAAATGGATAAGGTGAGTGTTGAGTGTGAATGCTGCAATAATTGAGATTGCGCGTATACCACTGCATGTGCTAGATAGGTCAAATTGTCATAGGTCAGGGTTGAGGAGTGATAAAATCAAAGTAACCAATCCCTAACATTTAGTTGTAGTTGATTGGGTTAAATGATTAAAGTTGTAGCTCTAATGGTCATCATGTTCCAAGTATCCTGGGCTCAGGAAGTGCTCCTGGAAAACACAAAAATGTCACAAATATTGGGGATCAACTTGCTCGTGATCCGATAATTGTGAGGTTCATAGAAAATTTTGCTTACTATTCATGAGGTAGCATACATGCAATCAAAACAACTAAGGTAGAGTTGTCTCAAAAGTGGTCGTGATTCGAGGAGATAGTCATGATCTCCAATGTCTTGTGTCTAGTCAAGCGAAGAGATAAGTGATTTCAAATATGCCCCATGAGGAGTTTAAGATGACTTCTACTATAAGGGCTGGTTGTTTTGGGCATGATTTTGGTCAGGTGAGAAAAATATTGTGTTTAAGGTGCTGATGTCAATGGAAAAACTGATGTTAGTCTCAAGAAGATGACGATGTCGGTGGTAATAGGCCGATGTCGGCAGATTAGGGCACAGTTTTATCGACATCAGTGGCATGTCAAACCTGACAAAACCGGATTGGCGGCCCACCAAAAATCATTTGTCACTATTGAAGAATCTAAAAAAGTGAGCTCTGAGGTGATAAGGGTGATAGTGACTTCTAGGTGACTGGTGTAGTAGCGTGAGGTGTTAGATTGTGATTGGTGGAGAGAGTGAGTGAAGTTGAGCATTAGTGGAGGTTGTAGAGGCAATTGTGGGCCACTAGGGAGGTCAGTGAGGAGATGAGGTAGAGGAGATGGTGGAGGGTGGAGGAGGCCCCATGGGAGGACCACCATCAGTGACACCTATCATACCACCTCAGTGCCAGTGACGAGATGAGGTAGGGTCACTAATTGGAGTTGTTGATTGGTTTTTGAATTTGATTTATTTTTTGTATTTTTTTGTGTGTTGAGCTATAGATCGAGGGGGAGGGTTAATTGAAAGGGTGGGTAGGCTAGGTAGGTCATTTTAGGTAGGTTTAGGAGGGTTTTAGGGAGGTTTAGGTAGGAAATGGGGGAAGCCCTAATTTTAGGGCTCACCCCATTCGGCTCTAGGGCCAAACCAATCACTGACGCCAGTGGTTCCACTGACGTCGACCGACCACCCACCAATGTCGGTCACTTAGTTGCCATAATCGGCACACTAATTGATGTCAATTGCTGTTAGGCCTTAAAAAGTTTGAAAAATGATAAGTTGGAAGGCTGAAGTCATGCCGAGGGCTTCCTGGGTGTAGGGATAGGCATATAAGGTTGGTTAAGTGGTTTATTAGGTAGATGAATGGGCGAATGGCCAAGCTAACCTCAGGAGACCCCATGTCAACTGAGTGTTGCCTACATAGCCCCTATTTTAAGGGCCTCAGGCTGATGTAGTTCTCCCAAAAGGGAAGAGTAGTCATAGAGGTTGTTAGTCATTTGTTAATGTTGGTGTATGTGTGTTGGTTAGATGCAAGTGAGGTAGACATTGATGTTGTGAGATCATCTCCTGCCATTACTGATGCAGATGCATCAAGACATTACTGGAGAGGAGTGGGCACACATGGCCATAGTTGGATTAGGTAGGTTGTGGTGATATTGTCGAGTGGCGAGGGATGTCAGCCTAATGGTAGCGTTGATTGAGCGGTGGGATCATACCATCAACACATTTCACTTACCCACCAGAGAGTTGACAATAATGGTCAAGGATGTGTATCGGATTTTGTGGCTATCGATACATGAAGCAGACTTATATGCATGCTCAAGAAAGGTGCATGACATCCATATGGTGACACTGTTTGGTGAGCATACTGCTAAGGCAACTTACCATTCAACCAGTTTTGCATATGAGCCATTATATGCTGCTAACGAAGATGCGCATCGATTAGCCATCTTGGTGATGATTGGCATCATAATATACGTGCTACCTGATGCAGAGGAAGGGAGGTTCTTGATCGCCATGACTGGGGTTTTGGTAGATATGTTGGAGTAGTAGATGGTGTTTGCATGGGCACTCATATTTTTGGCTCAGTTATATAGAGAGTTGTGGGGTATCAGTCGGTGGCGATGATACAGTTTATGTGTGGGCCACCTCCTGCACTATTGGGCTTACGAGCACATTGTGGTGACATGACCTCTTGGCCTTCCAGTTGCTATCCAAGATGGCTTCTGAGTTGGATTCAAACGATGGAGGGAGGTTATGGCATAGATTCGGGTGGATGACATAGAGATATTAACTACTATAGGGGGTACTAGAGGCCCTGATTACTATAGATATCATCTGGAGGCCTTACTTGATATATCCAATATTTAGAGACCAGGTAGAGCAGCTGGTGGGAGTTCAGAGTTTGAGGTGGGTTAGGGGCAGATGAGCTGGTGAGCTCGAGAGCGTACTAGTAGAGAGAGTACAGTGCCAATATGGGCTATTACAGGATGTGCCTCCTGCCTTCCCTTAGTATAGACATGATGATATTGAGGTGCCACTCCCACTACCAAAGGAGATAGAGGGACTCAATTTTGAGGAGATACCTGTAGGCCCTGGGGTAGTTGATCTAGGTTGCAAAGAGGCATACTCAGCTTGGTGGGTGGGGCAGTATGTAGGGGTGCAGAGAGGACCACAGCCTGATCTGTAGGCAATCACCAAAGATAGGGACACTATGAGATAGGAGAGGGATGTTGCATGAGCACAGGTGACCATTTTGTAGGGATAGGTCACAAGATTACAGGGGCAGGTGACAGTTTTGACAGTGCAGGTGGTGGCCTTGACAGGACAGGTCACCACATTTCAAGGGTAGTTGGCCACAATGCAGGCACAAGTTTTGGTAGGATAGGTTTTTGGAGGGTAGGGCCCTATTCAGCCACCACCACAGTAGCCAGTATAGGAGCCAACTCAGTCAACATCACAGTAGCCAACGCAGCCACAACCATAGAGCTCATCACAGGGCATGGCTTCAGGATTGATGGGTGTACTGCAGACTGTACGTATATCTAGGTATAATAATGTGGTGGACGAGACTGCTTATTATGAGGGGGCGATCAGGGGGTTTCCTTAGATATAGTGATACTCAGATATGTGAGCTGAGCAAAGTTGCCAGAGATCGATGTCACGTGTGACTACCTCGGGTTCCCACAGACGGTGAGGATCAGAGAGTGGTGATGAGACAACATCGTCACGGCCACCACCAACACCATAGCCACAACCTTGAGGATTTTTTTTTATTATGTATATATTGGCCTGCGAGCCATTGATGTGAGATGTATATAGTTTTTGAGAGAGAGACATATATTGTACTATTGTAAACATTGATGTACACATATATATATGAGATGTTTTGGATTTATTGACGTATTATGGATGTTACTTGTTATGGATGTTAGTGTTTTTAGCATTCACCATATGTTTAATGATAGATGCTTAATGATGTTATGATGTAGATGTATGATGATGTTATGATGATGTTTATGATGATGTTATGATGATGTTATGTTACAGCCTTTTCCATATTGTGTGATGGTGTATTCTGTAACATTTGTTTATGATTTCTCATTCCTAATCATTTTCCATATTGGTGATGGATGGATGTTAAAAATGAATTGAGTTTATTTATGCTTTAGCACTTTTTCATATTTGTGATGATATATGCTTAACATAAATTGTGTTTGGTTGTTAGTTTCCATGTGTATTGTTTTCCATAGAAACTAATGTGATTGGTCTATGATAGTGTTAATGGTTGTGGAAATATGTTATTGGTTGTTATGTGATTGGTATGTGATGAAGTCAGGTCAAAAGTGAAAGGCACGTTGCTATTTCATTGACACGGACAACATAGGTATGGGTTTTTGGAAACAAAAGCCTCTTTCATGCATTACATCATTTGACCATTGGATTGTGTTAGAAAAATATTCGAAT
This sequence comes from Torreya grandis, assembly GCA_037957365.1. Lineage (NCBI taxonomy): Eukaryota > Viridiplantae > Streptophyta > Pinopsida > Cupressales > Taxaceae > Torreya > Torreya grandis. The sequence goes on along the minus strand of JARHVA010000922.1, from coordinate 857,456 downwards.
CACTTAACATTAAGTGAGCTCAAAATCCCTTGAGTAAGTTAAGGTAATAGGTATGTTTAGGTGATATGTTAGGATAGGGTAGCCTTTCGTTAGTAGGATAACTTTGCCCCTTTTTATAGGAGACCCTGAGAATGACTATAGGCATGTCCATGACTTTAATAGCTTATAGACTGATCGATGCGGGGAGTCTATTTGGGGATGTTGCTTTATTTTATGGTTATGTGAAGCTGATTTATGCAAGAAAATTTTGAGAGGGTGCATGTTTGTAGTAAAATTTAAGCATAGCCATCCTTTGAGGGAATGGCCTATAGTTAATTTTTATGTTTTGAGGGCTTTGAATAGCTGTCCTTCAAGGGAGTAGTCTATTTAGTAATGATGCAGCTGTCCTTCAAGGGAGCAGTCTGTATTTAGAGTTTATGACCTTTGGATATTTTGTTTAGCATCCTAGTTTATTTTTGACAGTATTTTGAGTCATGGACAAGACTATAGAGGTTTAAGGATCTCCCTTTTATTAGGACAAAGCATTCATACTTTGTAAAAGGGTTACATAGTGTTTGTTTAGGGAAACAGGGTTGAAAGGAATGAGGATTAAGATGACAGGGGTTACTCAAGGGACGAGCTCAAGTTAAATATCAAGTGAATGAGTACTTGATTAATAGTAGAATGGTTGTAGATGTAAGGAATTAAGAGGCTCAGGTTTTGGCCATCCTTCGAGAGAAGATAGACGATAAGTCCATGATCCATATTTATGCATTATGATATAAGGTCTGAGCCAATTAGGAGCAAACTTGCCTCCTTTGCTTCATTCCATATTGGTCACATGTTGGTTTTCTTTAAGGATGAGATCTCTGATTTTGAAATCTCATTCTCTTAGATTTTTGTTATAGGCACATTTGATACGATTTTACTAGATATGGAGATGGTTAAGGGTGGCAAGATGATGTTCATCAAGTAACTCGAGTTGAGATAACCGATCTTGACAAAAGTCATCATTAGAAAGAATGTCATGCAAAGAGATGCATAGAGAGGGTATTTGTACTTCAAGAGGCAAGACAGCCTTAGTTTCGTACACTAAAGAGAAAGGTGTAACACCCATAGGGGTTTGAATGCTAGTGCAGTAGGCCCACAAAGCGAAGCGAATGTGGATGTGTCAATCCCTTCCAGTGTCATTGACCACCTTCATCAAGATTTTGGTTAATATTTTATTGGAAGCCTTGGCCTGCCCATTTGCTTGTGGGTAGTAAGGCGAGGAGAAGCTGAGCTTAATGCCAAAAGAGTCACAAAGTTTTTAAACAGTCTTGTTTTTGAATGATTTGCCGTTATTGGTGATAATCTTGTGGGGTACACCGAAATGATAGATGATGTGGGTGTTGATGAAGTCGATGATTTTGTCAACTTTAGTAGAGATGAGGGGAATGGCTTCCATTCATTTAGTGAAGTATTCAGTTGTGGTGATAATGGACTGATGTTAGAGAGATGAATGAGGGTTAATCTCACCAATTAGATCTAACCCCCATTGTGAAAAGGGCCAAAAATCCTTAGCGACTTATAAAGCATGGCTAGGGACATGAAGCAAGTTAGCATGTTATTGGCATTTGATGCAACACCGAACATAATCACTGCAGTCTTGGTGAAGAGTGGGCCAATAATAGCCCAGGCGAAGGATGCACTTGGAAATCGAGTTACGACTGAAATGTCCACCACAAATCCCATCATGGACTTGTTTAATGGCATGAGTTGTTTTAGTGGAGGTTAGAAATCAAAGAAGGAGGCCATCGAAACCTCTTTTATAGAGAAGACCCCCTAGCATTGTATACCTAGCAGTACTTTTGATAAAATCCCACCGTCTATTGCTAGAGAGATCAAGAGGGATAATAGAATAAGTTAAGTAGTCCACAAGTTGTTTATACCAAACATCTTGTGGACTAGAGTCGATGGTGTTGACAAGGTTGATGTTAGTGGAGATATATGAAGGCAATGCCAAATGGTATACCGTAACATAAATTCTTGAAGAAGATGATGAGGATGGTATATGTGAGACTAGAGAAGCCATAGTGTCAGCAAACTTGTTCGTAGAACAAGGAATAGTTTGTAAGAGATAATGGTCAAAAGATTCTAGCAAGGTGTCAACATGGTGTTTATACCTTTGTAAAACTTTTTTTTACAAAGATATGATCCGTTGATTTGATTGACGTCTAGTTGCGAGTCGCCAAAGATGTTGATGGTCTTGACGCCTAGGAAAAGGGTGGTTTGAAGTCCCAAAATTAAGGCTTCATATTCAGCCATATTGTTGGTGCATTCAAAGTCAAGTTTAAAAGATAGGGGCATGGGATCACCCTCATGGGGGATGAGAATGACCCCCGCACCCCCACCGTGTTGACATTTAGATCCATCACAGAACATTGTCATTTGATAGAAAATGTTGTCGGTGGATAATGTGACGATAGATTCATCAAGAAATTTGCAGTGAGAAGGTTGGTTGTCAGGTAGAGGGGCATCTGCTAGTTGATCAACAATTTTTTTCCCCTTGATACACTTTTGTTGGATAAATTCCAAGTTGAACTCAACAAGAAGCATGAGCCAACGAGCCATACGTTGATTTTGGTATGGTTTGGAATGCATGTACTTGAGAGGGTTAGTGTGGGTGATGACATATGATTTGTGATTGAGGAGATAATGACAAAGTTTGGTAGTAGCAAAGACTAATGCCAAGCAAAGTTTTTTGGTATGAGAATACCGAGTTTCGTAATCGATGAGCGTTCAGATTATATAATAAACCACTTGCTCATGATGTTGTTCATCTCGATGCACAATCATGGCACCTAGGGAGTGGTTTGTTACTGAGATGTAAAGGTAGAAGGGTTGGTCATCTTTTTGTGGAATAAGGACTGGTGGGGAGACAAGATAATGTTTAAGGGCTTCAAAAGCCTCTTGGCAATCCTTATCCCAATTGAAGGAGACGTCCTTTTTCAAGAGGTGATGAAAGGGTTGACATCGGTCAGATAACTGCAAGATGAAGCGATGGATGGATTGAAGCTTCCCTTGTAGGCTGCGAAGTTGCTTCAGATTGGTTGGTGGTGGCATCTTGAGTATAGCTCAAATTTTAGCAGGATCTACCTCGATGCCACGAAGGGAAACGATGAAGCCTAAAATCTTTCCAGAGAGAACCCTAAAGATGCATTTCTTGGGGTTAAGTCAAATGTTGTATTGTAGAAGGTGAGTGAAGATTATTTTAAGGATGGTTAAGTGGTCACGATGAAGTTTGGATTTGCCTAGTAGGTCATCCACATAGTCTTCCATGATTTTGTGGAGGAGATCATGAAAGATGTAGGTCATGGCGCATTGATATGTGGTGCCTACGTTTTTAAGGCCAAAAGGCATGACCCTATAGCAAAAGGTCCCCTATGGAGTGATGAAGGTAGTTTTGTGTTGATCTTTTGGTGTAATCAAGATTTGGTTGTATCCTGAAAACCTCTCTATGAGTGATAGCATCTCATGATCGGCCGTAAGATCAACAAGTTGGTTGATGTTGGGTAGAGGAAAGTCATCCTTTGGGCAAGCCAGGTTAAGGTCATGAAAGTCAGTATAGATTCAGATCCCCCCAGTTACTTTGGTGATAGGGACGATATTTGACACCCATTATGGATAATTAATGGGTTGAATAAAGGAGACAGAGAGAAGACACTAAAGCTCCTCTTTGACAAGGAGTGCAACTCGAGGGTGCATCTTGTGAAGTTTTTGCCTAATAGGCTTAGCTTCATAGTTTGTGACAATGTTATGGATGATGATGTTAGGGTCAATACCAGGCATATCGCTATAAGACCAAGCAAAAGCTTTGCTATGGTCTGAAAGGAATTTGGTATAGTTAGTTTGTTCTGGGGCATCCAAAGATTGACCAATCTTTAAGATGTGAGGAACATCAAAAGATGGTAGGTTAATGTCAATGGTTGATTCATTTAACATAACCTACATTTTTGAAGGAAGTGATCGTTGAATGAAATAATCGTTCGCACCCATGTAGGTGAGTATGGCATGATCGTCTATGCATTGGATGGTGTTAATGGTAGTAGATTCAATGTCTATCATGTTTGGATAAACAAGAGGAAGAGACCTTGATACCCCACCTAATTGATAGGTTAGGGGTTCCAAGCAAATGGCATTTATGCAAAAAAAAACTAGGAGGGATGGAAACCACCAACTCCATAGGTGAAGATGGGGGAATAGGCAAGTTTTGAGGCGATTGTTCTATGATAGGTTCAGGGTGAAGGTTTTTAGAAGTTTCAGTAGGTTCTTCAAAACCCAGGCCATGTCGCTTATTGGCATTCTTTATGGCTTCATCATTTGGAGGTTTGACGAATAGGTGGGAGCCTTGTTCGTAGTGTCCAAAGCCATAGCCCTTCCATGCACACCTATAAAGATAGGTGTGAGCAAAGGTTGGGTTACCAAGAAAAGAGAAATCAGATGTAAATAATTGGGGTGATGAAAGAGGATTCCCATAAGTGGGAGCTTGATCGAGCCCTCCATAGATGAGATTTGTTTGAAGATTGGGAGGACTATAAGGGATGACCATTCCGATATGATGGTCATATCTAGGATTTTGATGAAGTTTTCCATACTCTTGAGGAGTCTAGAACATATCCAAGGTGAGTAAACGATACTCACCAAGTGAAAGATGTTGGAAGGTATCTTCCATAGGATCTTTTGTTATCATTGGAGGAGGTGGTGTGGGTGTAACTGCCATTTGCGTACTTGTTGAAGCTTTCATAGGTGGAGGTGGTGTTTGGGATGATGTTTTTAAAGGAATGAGAACATCTTTGGGTTGATAAGTTGTGTTGCATGTCTTGAAAGGGGAGGGGTCTGTGGGAATGACATGGACTTGACCGTCGTGTTCAAATTTGACACAACGGTGTAATGTAGAAGGGACACAAGCCATGCCACGGATCCAAGGTCGTCCTAATAACATGTTGTATTAGAACTCTCCCTTGATGATGTAGAAGAGCTCTAGAATTGTTTGTGGACCAACACGAATATGTAAGATGATGGTGCCAATAGTAGTGGTGGTGGAGTCATTAGAAGATCAAAGAATTGCATCGGTTTTAGACATACAATTATTTGGGAGGGCTAATTGGTCATAGGCATGGGTGGAAATGATATTGATGTTGGCACCCCCATCAATCATAACCCGCTTAACGTGAGTTTGATCAACGTAGGCTATGATGAAAAGGGCAGCATCCTGATCTTCCAAGTTGGAGGTAGGAATTTTAGAATCACTAAAGGTAATAGAGGCGACAGTGGGTAATGATTGGACTTCGGGTTGGAGAATCACTAAAGGTAAGGCAGCCAATGGTTGAAGATCTTCGGGTTGGACCTCCACCACTTGTAGGGCTTTGATTAAAGCTTGGCGATGGTTCAGAGAGCTTTGAATGAGGTCATATAAGGACATCTTCATGAGAGTTTGGTGAAGCTATTTCACCATTGAGTCACGAATTACCTCTAAAGACGTAGGTTGGGATGTGCCCAAGATAGAAATCTTGGGTTTGGGAGGTTGAGCAAATTTGACAAATGGGTAGGTCCAAGGGATAGAAACTTTCTCTTTTGCTTTATCCTTTAAATTTTGTGACCTAGTGGCCACATTGATGGTTTTAATCTAGAATAAAGGGGATGAAGGAGGTAAAGGGACAATATTCTGATGATGGGATCTTGATGAAGGTGAAGAGGTCTGAGAGACATGAGACGGTGTTTGAGATTTGTTGATAGTATCCTCAACAAGAAGGTTGTCTTTTTCCATGTATTGGTGAATGACACTCTTAAGGGCACAACAATTTTTAGTGTCATGTCCTGGTGAGCGATGATATAGGTAGATTTTAGTGTCATCGAACCAAGACGGTTTTGGTCTAAGAGGTTGAAATGGTTTAATGGGTGGGAGAGTTATGCTAGAAGATTGTAACAATTTATGTAGCAACAAAGCATATGAACCTGCCAATGGATCTACGCTTGTCGTTGTAGTAGATGTTGACAATTTTTGTTTTGTAGGAGTGGTTGAGGAAGTTTTTTATACCACTTTTTTAGTAGGTGGTGTGGTTACTCATGTAGATAGCACTTTTTTGGTGGGAGGTGCCAGGTTTTTGGGTGGAAGTATGTTTTTGGTGGGTAAAGGTAGTAGGGAAGGCAATTTGTTTTTGATAGGTGTTGGAGTAGGGAGTACTCCTATTAAGATAGAAGGATGAGGGCCCAAAATAAAGGGCAATGGTGATGGTGGAGGAGGAGTTCTCTGACATGGTTTAGTAGCCTTCTTTAATATGGTGTGCAGACTACTAGTTTGAGAGGTGAGGTTCAAGTCTACTTTCACCTATGGGTGAGTGAGGTTAGGTACGTGGCAAACACCAAGAGATTTAACCTATTTCGGTGTGATGATCACTGGTGAAGGTTGAGGTTCAGATGTGGATGTTTGGGATTCTGAGGTTTTAGAAGTAGAAGCTTGATCTTCATTGGAGACCTTGGGATGATTTGCTGCAAAAGGGTTGACAGTACAAGATGATGTGGGATGTGTAAGATAAGGAGCTTTAAGACGCTCCCATAATGCCTCATGTTCTAAGTTCCTCGAATGGAGAAATCCTAAGTTCTCAACTAGTTGATAGAATGGTTTAGAAGATGTGGATGGTTGTGAGATTGGAAATGTGTTAGATGCGGTGATCTCAGGCCAAAGACATGAGAGAGCCAATACTAGATCGTCTTCGGTAGAAGTAGGTGAAGAGACAAGTTCTTCTCTTAGTGGAGAAGGAATTGGAAAATGTGACTCCTCGAGAGGATAAAGGGTAGGGATGATCGTGCCTTCTACTTGTGGTTGAAGAGCAGGAAAGGTATGGTCCTCCATTGGTATTAGGAAGGATGAAGGTGGGGCTAATGGCATTGGTATGGTTAAAGCATCCTCCAATATAAGAGGGGTAAATGGAGGACTATTAGGAGAAGGCTCTTCTTCCTGGGGTGAAGGGATAGGTTTACTAACCTCTTCGGTTTATGGAAGAGGTTGGTTAGGGATAAAAGGCAAGACCATATCGACTGTGCATATATTACACTCTTGGGGGTCTTCAGCTATGGTCTGGACGTTATTTTGACTAGGAGGATGGTTAGGGAATGGTTGTCTAAAGATGTCTATGTTTTGGTTAGGTAGCACGTTTGGGTTATCCAAGACAAGATCACCTTTATCTAACATGTCCTGAATGACATTCTTGAGGGTTTTACAATTGTCTGTGTCATGACCTTTGACACGGTGATAATTACAAAAATCATTCTCCCTATAGCATGCTGGGATGGCTCGTAAGGGATCAAATTGAGGTGGTGGTCAAATTTACGGGAGGTTGAGGATTCCTTGTTTGACTAGTTTATCCAACACGGATGCGTATGATTCTCCTATTGGAGTATATTGATGTTGTACGTATCATTGTTGGAATTGTCATGTAATGCTTTGAGATGTGGAAGGTTCAGATTGGTTAGTTGTGGTTGATGATGATGATCTAAGTACCACAGCATTTGCTGATCCCTTGGATTTGGAATTGGAGGAAGAAGATTTGGAGGAAGGGTCATTTGATTTTGCATTGGGTTTTTTACTACGCAGTTTGACTTTATCTTCTTCAACAGTGCAAAGTTTGAGTTTTCTAGCCATGGTGAAAGCTTTGTCAAACATGTGAAATGTTTGGACCCATAAGGTAGATGAGATGTGTTTAGCACATGCTCGTGAGAAAAGCTCAATAAGCTCAAGTTGAGGTAAATAAAAAGAGAGTTGATTGATTAGACCTCTCCATCGAGCAATGAAATCAGTTATTGATTCATCGCCAAATTGTTTAATAGAATATAGGTCCGTGATGGAGACCTTTTTAGATATGTTGATTGAAAAGTGGTCAAGAAATAGTTGGGCTAGTTGAGTGAAAGTAAATAGAGAGTGACTGGTAATAGAATTATACCAATCAAGAGCAGCACTAGAAAGTGACATGGGAAATGTGCACAGTAGTAATGCATCATCGTGTGCTATAAGGTAACAAGCATGTCGAAACGCTCGTAAATGTTGTTGTGGGTCTTAATTACTCTAAAAATGAGTGAATTTTGGGAGTTCCCATTGGTTTGGATATGGTCGAATTGGGACTGAAGGATGAATAGGCTCATTACAGATTTGTTCATATGAGAGAACATTTCTTGAACCTGAAATGGATGTCTCCAAATTAGACATCTTATCCATCAACATCTTGATGAGATCAGTTGATGGATTGGCAGGTGGGGCACCCCCTAGATTGTAAGGTACCTGAAAGAGACTGAGAGGAACATATGATGTGGTAGGTTGCATTTGTATAGGCATAACATATGGATAGTTCATCATGGGGATTGATGTTGAGGTCAAAGGAAGTTGTGCCATGAAGCTGGAAGGCACAACTTGACTTGGTGTTGCCAAAGGTGGTTGGATGGTGGAAACACTATTTATAGGATAGGTAGTCACTCTTGTATTTATGGGTGCAAGAGTGGGTGGGATAGAAACAAGCAAGTTTTGAAACGGTGTTGAACTTGTTTGCATTACTTGAGGTTGTGGGGGTATAGAAACCCCGATGGATGTAGGTCCAAAAATAAAAGGAGAAGCCAACTCTTGAGAATTGGCCATGGTTTGGTTATTAGTTGAGGCAATGGCCTGAGTGACCATGGGTTGAGTGACAGAAGTCATTGATATATTTATCATTTCAACTAATGAAGTTGGCATCCCAAGAATAGGATTACCTGAAGAATCTCATGTTTAGATTCTCGCGAGGTAGTGTTGAAGAGCCTTGACATTAAGGTCAAGGAATCTCTCAAAGTCTTGATCCCCTACAAGAACAATAGGTGGTCAGTTTGAGGTAGGAGTATGTTCAGTATCTGAAGGATACTCCATTAGAGGACTTGTTATGAAAGGTGAAGGTGGAAATGGTTGTTGCCTTGCATGATCAACAAGAGCTTTAGCTTGAATACATGTCAAAACCATTCAAGGCAAAGTTTGTTCAGCTTCTAAAAACTATACATTTCAGTCTCAAAATTTTGGAATGTGTTTTTGATAGCAAAAAAGTTGGGTTTTTAACTTGCTATTTTGGAAGAATTTTTTACAGTGACCAACGTCAGTAGAAAAACTGATGTCAGTGAAGTAAGTTACCGATGTCAATCAGATAATCGATGTCAGTAAATATCAGTTGCCGACATCGGTATAAAAGCCAATGTTGGTGACTGTGTATTTTTAGAAACTCAAAAAACTGAAAGTTTTTGGAAGAAAGAAGAAAGTTCTGAGTTGTTTTTGGAGCTTAGAATAATGCGTCCTTACCAGCTCAAAAAACTAGATAAAAATAGAAAAGTAGATGAAGACAAGCAGCCACTAAATGTTAAATTCCTAAAAATAAATTTTAAAATCGTGTTGGATTATGCCTTAAAAGAATATGTCTGGGAATTTGGCTTTTAGAACAGGTACTAAAAGAAGCAGTCTAAGGTTGGTTTTGGGTTAAGTTTCGGTGCTCAAAATCTGTATTAGGTTATGTACGTGGCCTGGTGCTAGGAGCTTGCTCCCCTCACTTCATGATCCCAGAGCCAAGCTGAGTCGCTTAGCCCATATATACTTCCCCTAGAGTTTATACTCTGCTAGAGAACATAGTGGGTTCTCCCTTTGGTAGTGAAGTCCAAGTAGGATTACCAGGAAGGGTAAGGTATCTGCTAGGTGATGAAATCCTAGTTGGGCCTTGTCTCAGGTATGTTTAGATGTTTAGTTTGATGTGCTTGTGGTCTGGATGTGTAAAATATGTGTTCTATGCTTTATTCATAATGCGTGTTTAATTAATAAGTGAGAGGGCTAAATATGCATTCAAGAAGGAATGGAATGCAATATTGTTTTAAACCCAAATTGAAATGTTTTGTCCAGATGCAAATAAATGAGAAAAAGGTTGAGAGTATGAATTTTCATTACTCTAAAATGCAAGGAAAGAGTGACAAGAAGGAAAAGAAAGAAGTTCTTTTTAACTTGTGCTTATGATTTCTTTTCAAAATGAAAAGATAGGAGAGGAAGTAAGAAGAGAATTTTTTTCCTAATGCCGCTATATGAAAGTTTTGATTTTTAGAAGAAATGAACCCAAGGAAAATTCCAGGGTCCCACTGGGCATGCTAGAATGTTTCTACTCATTTTTCACTTTTTAATATTCAAAAGAAATAAGAAACTAAAGATAAATGGTCAGGGGTTTGTACGTACCTGGATGAAGCTGCGCACTGTATCCAGATGTTGAAGGGACTCCTCTTTGGCTGTGGAGGAAGACACTTGTAGAGAGAAAGAGACTTGAACAAAAAAATGTTAGAGACAGATATAGTGAACTGCCAAGCACATGCTCAGTCCCAGAAGTGCAAAGACTTTCTGGAGGGATGACAGTCCACTAGTTGATAAAAATAATGTCGTAATAGAAAGAAATAATGAAAGATTTAAAGAAAGAGAAATAGATAATGCGTACCTCATTCCTGCAATCAGTCTTCGACAGTCACCGACATTGGTGATTCTGCTAGCGTCAATTGTTCAAGTTACCGACGTCAGTTAGGATGTTGATGTTAATAGGGGCAATGGTCCTTGGATGGGTTTTAGAGAAAGTCTGTGGTTGACAGAGGGACTCTGTGGGTTTAAAGCTCTATGCAGGGTTGTAGGGAGATGAATAAGGTCTAAGGAAGGAGTTAGGTAGAGGATAGGTTGTCAAAAGGAGTAAGGGTAAGAGGAAGGCTTTTCAACCTCTCTAAGAGGAAGTCAGGTCAGGTCTGATTGATAGTATTTAGAAAATAGTAAATAGGGACTAATTACTAATGTATTCTAAATTATTGAAATGAAACAAACGAATACTTAGCTCTGCTTGATTGAGACCCAGAGGTGTTGGTACGCTTGTTCCTATTGCAGCCAATGTCAAAGATCTCATACAATATTTCCAATTCGATGCCTGGAGTGATTTCTATAGAGTCTCTATAGCTGGGAGAGTGATAATAGAATTTTGGTGTTAAGTCTCAAAGCGTGTGCATCGTTATGCAAAGAGGCAGGAGGGAATTCAATGTTAGCAACTTAGTTTAAGTAACCGACATCAGCGGTTCCACCGGCGTTGGTCGACACATGACCAACATCAGTGGCTGAAGAATGGGTAAAAGGGCTAAAAATAGCCTTTTGCCTATTCCTCCATCTGCCAAGTGCATTTGCCGTTGGAGAACGGTTAAAAGATGGGGTTATTTGTCACGAGAATTAGTTAGAAGATTGGAATTGGTCTTAGGTAGTTATGTTTTGAAGGACTTAGTCTTGGGGGTGAGTCATAGGGTAGGAAATAGTCTAAGGGAAAGGTGTCCATGGTGAGGTGTCAAAAGGGGATGATTAATTTAAACTAAGTATTTTAAATTAATAAAGTGTTGGTTAGGCATGTTAAAGTTAGAAAGGGACCAAGGGGGGTTGACACTATTTTTGTGTCTATAATTCCTTTCATGAAGTGTACCAGCCAAAATATGGTTATTTTTAGCCCCAATATGATCATATTAAACCTTATCATGAGTTATATCAGACATATATCTATCCTCTTAAATATCTCACTTCTCCTAGTCAACCTAGCCATTCCTCAACTCTATCCATTTCCACCATCAAGAAGACTCTTTTGAGATATGAGAGGTACATGTTGGAGATTGATACTCTAAGATGATGTGGTCAAGAGGTTCCTATGAATTTCATTAATAATTTGAGATATGTATTAGAGTTAGTCAAAAGAGAGTGGGTACCTATTGAGAGAGCCAATTGGTAAAGGCTCATAAGTTAGATGTTTGATGTGAGTGGCCTAGTTTCTTCCTTGGAGGATAAGCTAAGAATTAATAAGAGGAAATAATACCAAGTCTAAAAAATTTCATATCCACTTCCCCAAGTTTTATATCAGACATATTTGACTCCTACTCATGAGCCTAATCAAAATTTCCAAAGTCATCCTTCTCCAAATCAAGTGGAAGAGAGAGTTGAAAAGCCTAGACTTATGTTTGAAGCAAACCTTGATAGATAAATAAGGTTGGCCAATAAGAAAATTCAATAGTCCATCTTAGTATAAAATTAAGTGAAGTTCAAGACCTCATTTCCATCTGGCATTGCATCCCCACCACCTCCAAAAGAGATTCATAATTCTAATACCTAAGGTTGGAATAAGATAATAGAGTCGTGGGAAAAGAAAGAGGAGAAAAGTCTTGACAAAGAGTGTGAAGTTGAGAAGGATCTTGATCCTATAAAAACCCATCTCATCCTTTCTAAATAAAACACTTCTAATCCCAACATCCTAAGATATAGTAAGATTGTGGAAACATGGGGAAAGAAAGAAGATGGAAGCATTGTCAAGGAGTGTGAAGTGGAGAATGGAGTTGATCTTTTGCAAGTACCTCTCACCTTTCCTCAAGAAGCTTCTTGTGTTCCATGTCATCCCTCATGTATTCCTCATACTCATTATGATTCATATGAGATTAAATAAAGACTTTTTCAAGAGAACCTAGCCAAGTAAATTAAAGAGTTAGAGGCAAAGATGAGATTGCTAAGTCAAGGTGAGACGGGGTTTAGACCCAAAAGAAGATCCTATTCCTAAACACACCCCATCCACCCTTCCTAAAGACACTCCTTAAGATAAATTAGATGTGAATGAGATTTTTTTAAAGTTTAAGGAAGAAAATCAAGTGGTTTATCCTAAGGTCTACCTCCCCTTCCTCAAGAGCTTCTAAAAGAGCCTCCTACATTTCACTCTCAATCTAATTCTGAGCCCTATGTTCCACCTCCACCAAGTAATTATTTTTGTCTTAATTTAATAACCCTTTCTTAATGTACATATGGTTTGGGAACCTCAAAAGGATCAATTGGTTGAGTCAAATTCATAACTCTTACTTGAAGAAGATGCAACTCCTTGGTAGCCTTATTAGGTTAGGTCACTGAATTTCAAGATGCCTAGTCTTGGCATCACTAAGAAGGATATTGAATATATTACAGCCCTTGAACAACAATATCAGATTGTGATAGTTAAATTACAATTTTAAAACCCTCAATAGGTATTAAGTGATGAAGAAGAGGTAAGCTCTTGTGTTTAACCTCCTTTTTGGTTGATGATGAAGAATACACTCCTTGTGTTGAAGAAGAAATCTTGGAAGAGATTCGATTGAAATCTAAAGAAGAAGATGATGGATTATCTCTTTTTTTTTCCCATTAAAGATTATAATAAAAGTGAATATGATGACTAATGGTAGATATTTGAATATATTTACAAAGAGTTTGAATCTCTCAAAGGGTCTACAACTCTGTTAGAGCTAGTTACAAGTGATGGAAAGAAAGATGACATTGTTCAAGATGTCATAGATGAGCAAAATGGCATTGTCCAAAATATCATAATTGAGCAATAATAAAATCCACATCATCCTTTGGAAGTCAATTTAAACCTCTATTGACCTTAATCTTTCAAGGAACAAGAAATCATTCCTTTTGAGACTATGCCTACAAATAAGATGAAAGTTGATCATAAGAAAGAGAGTGGGTAGCAACATGAATTATGTATACAAGGCTAGGAGGAATATATATACATTGGATACCTATTTGAAGATGATATACTTGAGAATAAGTCAAGTGAAGTGCTAAGGAATAGGTTTGGTCTATCAAGTATTTCATCTAAAGAGTAACATGCTTGGCACCCTCACCCATCTCATGCAAAAGGAGAATCAAGAAACTTTCCCTTTGATCCTAAAAAGGGAGGTATGGTTTATTTTTAGTTGTACATAATATTTATTTTCAAATTCCCCTAAGTGGTTTGAGCACATGTCTGTGTGTGTTTGCTTTCTTTGTTATGTGTGTCCTTTGCTTTGTGTGGTTGAGGTAGTCATTAGTTGTCTTGCCTTGGTTAATCTCAAAGTCAATGGTCAAAGGTCTCCTTGTTTACCTAAGAATTAAGATTAATCCTAAGCCCAATGGACTGATAAGCCTACTAGTCTAGTTAGTACAGTAGGCATACTACCCCTATGAGTCACCAATTTATTGACCAAATTTGACTTTTAGGTCAACGTAGGGCACCTATAGGTAAAAAATTGAATCTATAGGTCTTTAATGGCTGTAATATGGATGTAACAAGGTGTTTTATAAGTCAATTAAGGTCAATTTATGTTATACTATCCTTGGTCATTATTTTTCTTAGTCCTTTTATACATTTTGAGTCATTTTAGGGGTCAAAAAGGTATATTTAATGTTTTGTACAAGTTTCTTGGGAAATTTTAAGGTTTCAAAAGATGATGTCATTCTCCATGTTTCCCTATAAGTATTAATTAATTGATAAAACTAAAAGATGTTTGGTTATGGAGAATAAAAGGTAGTTTTCTTGAAGGAAAAGAAGAGTTTAGCACTTGTATAACCTCCTTGGGAAGTGTGCCATGTGTTAAATGTTCAATAAGTTCCTCTTCAACTTCCAAATTCTCAATTCTACACTTTTTTTAATTTTCAAGTGTCATTTATTTCTCAAAACCATTCATCTCTCTTTTCACCCTTCTTGGCAAACAAAAATGACTTTTAGGTTTTTCCTTGGTATGAACAGCTCAGAACATTTCAGGGAAAATGGTTTTTTGAAGTTTTTTACACTCTAAGAAATTAATTTCCATGTAAGTATTTTTAAAAATGGTAGCTTGTGATTCATGAACCATCCTCATGAAGTTGATCTTTCAAACTTACCTGCTAATTTGTATACCTTGTGGGTTTTGCCTTGGTTTGAGAAATTCATTACAACTCAACTAATGATATTGGGTCTATAGGATTTTTAATATCTCCTCTAATTATTTCCATACTTATTTTCAATTTTCAAGTTGATTTGATGAGCTAATAACCTTAGTTTTATAGATTGGCTTATTTTGAGAGTGACAAACATTTTCCACAATTTTTAGGAGATTCAAGTTGGTTCATGGCTCTAATAAGTTGTGTTAAACTCATTATTATATTTCAAATATGTTTATTGACTTCCCCTTCACATTTCATCCTCTTTTATCCAAGTAATGTTTTATGGTTTGTAGTCATACATACACATACTCATAATCTACCAAGCTCACAACCATTTTCTTGCTTAATTTCACTTGTATCTATGTTAGAGCACATGTGGAACATATTTGGAATGTTAATGGAGATTATTTATAAGTATAATTATGCTTAACACACTTTCACATTAGGAACATTAGCTATAAACCTTCATTTGTCAAGGAGAAGAGACTATGGCAATCATACTCAATCACTCACTGTTTGCTATTGGTATGTTTTATTTACGAGCTAGGAGGAAGAATGTCATGTTGAAATAAGGTTTTAAATTTTTAAAAATTATAAAAAGTTGAAAATATTTAATTTCAACATTTTAAATGAGTACATGATTATTGAAAGTGAAAATCATCTTCATTCCCTAAGCACAAGCTGTCTCCATGCAACTAAACCTCCACTTACATGAAACCTTGACATAGAGTAGGGGACCCCTTGTGAACTATTGGAATAAGTAACAAGACTATTCCTAAAGTCCTAGTGTGTTTGAAAGGTAACATATAGTAAGAGGAGAATGATTTTAGGCCCACAATCCCCAAAAGGCCAAAAGAAAGGTCTAAGGGGTTTCCATAAACTTTTACAACATGTTTCAAAGCATTTTAATTATTGGGCGTGATTTCATCTAGTATAGACTAGGTAAATTACAATAATGAAGTTAAAATAGTAGAGGGATATAAGTTTTTGAAGGCATAAAACATGCTCTAAAACACATTGAAACATTTTAGTAACATCTACAAACCTGAAGATGCAAATGGCTTTTTGCCACCTAAGAAGCAACACATGGATAAAACTTCATGATTATGTTGGATAAGCTTATGTAATTAATTCAAATGAAATAAAATTAATTAGTAAATGGTAAAGATAAGGTCTTATTCACCCCCATGACTACCTATAGGTACCTCTCAGGCATGGAGATTAACACCTACAGGGTCAAACAGGTAAAGTGAGGAAACAAGTGACTTATGCATGTGTTTGATGATTTTTAGACCATATAAAGTGAATTTTAAGGTGTTTTAAATGTTTTTTGACCTTAAGGACAACTTATGAAGGTACTTTTACATCAAAATCACCTTATTCATGGCTGCAAGCACCTAAAGTAGGTCTTATAGGTAGGGTATCCCAATACATAGTAGTGAATTTGTTTTTAATGTCTAATTAGTGTTATTAGGACTCTAAGTATAAATTAATGATAAAAAATATATATCATGACCTTAGAGAGTGTTGGGGATCAACCAACAATAGATTACACTTATGAAAGCAGTAAACCGTGGAATTAAATTAGATAGATAAGTAACTAGAATCAGATAATAGCAAATAACAAGAGATACAAGAAACCACCCTGAAAACTTGTATTAAAACTCTTTACAAAAGGAATACAATTGAAGAAATTTCTTTCTTCCACACCTCTCTCAAATGCACAAGATCTCTCTCTAGATCTTTATCCCTTAAGAGCTCTCTCTCTCTCTCAAGTACAATCAAATCCAACAACCTGGATTGATACAACTCTGTACTGTTCTTCAACATACCAGTACAATAAGCTAAGAAGATCTAATTCTACATATAGAATTAGGAGACTTGAGCATGCACTTACAACAAATAGTTAAGCCTCTTGAACAAGGCCTCTAAAAACAATCTTGCTAATAATAGAAACGTGAACTTAAGACTAAGACTTAAACTCATCATGCAAACACTCGCTTCTGTCCTCAGAAATAACATTCTAGACGCACAGGTAACTGACGCCGGTTCCTGCCTGCTTGCCTGTGACCGACATCGGCCGATCCTCTGCTGATGCTGGCATCTCTTCAACTGCACTGGACCGACGACGGTCTCTTCTGACCAATGCCAGTGACTGTGTAGACCCAAAAATGTTAAATGCACTCATATGTGAAGCTTTTAGGCTCCACACCTTAAAAATCTCCCACTTGGAGATAAACAGCTGCACCAGTACCTGTACAACAACATCTTCTAGCTCCTCCATCTTCAACTCAATTATGAAGACCAACAGAAGTTGAATGAAGATTCAACTTCTCCTTTGTAACCGGCTTGGTTAACATATCAGCAGGATTCCTATCTATATGGATCTTCTCCAGCTTCAAATCACCATCTTCCAATACTTGTCATATGAAATGGTACCTTAGTTGTATGTGCTTGGTTCTTGAATGAAAAGCTGAATTCTTAGCCATATGGATCACACTCTGACTATCACTATACAATCTGCAACTCCCATGCTCCCTTCTAAGCTCTTCCATGAACCGTGTCATCCATATCATCTCTTTGCTAGCTTTTATGGCTGTAATATACTATGCTTCTGTAGTTGACAAGGCAACAACCTTCTGCAACTTAGATATCTAGCTAACCACCATTCCACCTACAGTGAAAACATAACTTGTAGTGCTCCTCCTGCCATCCAAATCACCTGCCATATCTGAATCTACATAACCATGTAGAGAAGTATCTGAACCTCCATAGCACAAGTGCCTACTACGGTTCCTCTCAGATATCTAAGGATCCACTGAATTGCTTTCCAATGTTCCTTACCTGGATTGGCCATATACTTACTTACAACTCCCACTGCTTGGGCAATATCCGATCTAGTACACACCATTGCATACATCAAACTTCCTACTACGGAAGAATATGAAACCGTACTCATGTACTCTACTTCATCATGTGAATTAGGACATTGTTCTTTACTCAACTTAAAATGTCCAGCCAAAGGTGTGCTTACCGGTTTAGCATCCTGCATATTGAACCGTTTCAACACCTTGTCCACATAATCTTCTTGAGACAATATCAACCTATGATTTTTACTGTCTCTCTTAATGCTCATGCCAAGGATTTTCTTTGCTACTCCCAAATCCTTCATAGTAAACATTTGAGCTAATTTCACCTTAAGCTCAGAGATATCCTGCATGTGTGATCCTGCAACCAGCATATCATCTACATAAAAAAATATAATAATATATCTACCATTATCCAATCTCTTAAAATACACACAATGGTCAGATTGACACCTACTGTAGCCATGCTCAGTCATAAACCTGTCAAATTTCAAATACCATTGCCTAGGAGCTTGCTTGAGGCCATACAAGCTTTTCTTCAATCTGCACACTAACTTCTCCTTACCTTTGACCTCAAATCCTTCCAGTTGTTCCATATAGATTTCTTCATCCAAATCTCCATGAAGAAATGCTGTCTTAACATCTAGCTGCTCAAGATGCAAATCCTCAACAGCAACCAAAGACAGTACAATCTGTATAGAAGTCATTTTAACAACAAAAGAAAAACTCTCACCAAAATCAATACCTAGCTTTTGTGCAAATCCTTTCACTACCAATCTGGCCTTATATCTCATCTATCCATTCTCACCTTCTTTCAACCTGTAGGTCCATCTATTCTTCAGTTTCCTCTTACCAGCTGGCAATTCAACCAAATCCCATGTTTGGTTCTCTCTTAAGGACTCCATCTCCTCAACCATGCCACGCTCCCACTGACTCTTGGACTCCACCTGTATTGCTTCTTTAAAACTCTCTGGTTCTCCACCATCAGTTAACAATAAATAAAATAAAGAAGGAGAATATCTAATTGGAGGCTTACTTACCCTTTTAGACCTCTTGATGGGTGTCTGAGACTCGTTCACAACACGCTGTCCACCCAAATTCTCTGACAGTGACCGACTTCGGTCACCTCCAGACCTGTTACTGGCTGACGCCGATTCTTCCTGACCGATGTTGGTGCCTGTCCTACTGACATTAGTCTCTGTATGACCAACATCGGTTTCTGTTCTGCCGACGCTGGTTCCTATACTACCGACGTCGGTCTCTGTGTTTTTCTGCAAGTGATTATTTCTTTTTCTTGTGAGCTCATTTTGGACCATCACCTCATCCAATTCACTATTGCTCTGCCCAAATT
The DNA here is from genome assembly GCA_037957365.1 of Torreya grandis. NCBI lineage: Eukaryota > Viridiplantae > Streptophyta > Pinopsida > Cupressales > Taxaceae > Torreya > Torreya grandis. The sequence continues at coordinate 838,465 of JARHVA010000922.1, read as the reverse complement.
GATTCAGATTCTTCGACTGATCAATATACATCACTTTTTCATTGAAAACAACGTCACGGCTCCTAATTACCTTGTTAGTTCCTAGATTTCAAAATTTAAAACCAAAATCGTCTGAGCCATAGCCAATAAATGTGCACCTCATAGACTTAGCATCGAGCTTCTTTTTATTTTCCTTATCTACGTGCACAAAGGCTTCACAACCAAAAACTTTGAGAAAAGAGAGATCTACCTTTTTACCTATCCAAGCCTCTTCTGGAATTCCACCATCCATAGCTATAGAGGGTCCTCTATTAATCAGGTACACTACAGTGTCAACAGCTTCTACCCAAAACTCTAAAGGCAAACCAGCATGCAATCTCATACATCTTGCACGCTCCATGATTGTTCTGTTCATCCTTTCAGCAATTCCATTCTACTGAGGTGTCCTTGGAACCATCCTTTGCCTATGGATTCCATGCATGTAACAATACCAGTTGAACTTGTAACTGCAGAACTCTCCACCATTGTCTGATCTCAGGCACTTTAATCTTTTCCCTGTTTCATTCTCAACCATAGCTTTCCAAATCTTAAAAGTCTCAAATACATCAAATTTCTTCTTAATACAGTAGATCCATACCTTTCTTGTAGCATCATCTATGAACAAAACATAGTATTGTGATCCTCTAATAGAAGCTACCTGAGCCGGTCCCCACACGTCTGTGTGAACAAGCTACAACTTATGCTTCTTCTTTGTAGACCCAGTCTTGAGAAAACTAACCCTTTTCTATTTTCCAAATACACAGTGCTCACAAAATTCTAGATCCATACTTTTCAAATCTGAAAGCTTACCTTTAGACTTAAGAATTGACATCCCCTTCTCACTCATGTGGCCAAGCCTTGAGTGCCACAATTTTGCATCCACATCTGAAGTAGATAATATAGAAGGAGAATTGTTAGTAACACAATTACAAAAATAGAGAGTACCTACTCTCTTACCTCTGGCCATAACAAGTGCACCCTTGGTCACCTTCCAAGATTCTGCTGTGAGAGTTACTGTACAACCCTCATCCCCTAACTTTCCTATAGAAATCAAATTTCTCTTCAAGCTAGGAACATGCATAACTTCTCTCAACACCCATGTGTTGCCATTCTACATTTTTAGCTGCACTTTACCTTTGCCAATAATTTTATAGGGTTCATCATCCCCTAGATATACTATTCCAAAATCTCCATGGATATAGTCACAGAAATATTCCCTATTAGGGGTAGCATGAAAAGATGCACCAGAATCTAACACCCAAGATTCTATATTATTATGCAAAGAGAATATTAAAGCATCCTGTGCAATACCTACAACCTTTGCTTCTTCTTTTCCTTCGTGCTGATTGTCCTCCTTAGGCTTTGACCAGCAATCTCTGCTTATGTGCCCCATCTTTCCACAATTCCAGCATTGTGGCCTTCTACCATTTCTGGATTTGGATCTGCCTTTCCCCTTAGACTTGGATCTTGATCTCCCTTTCTTGCTCTTCTCTTTTTGCCTTCCCCTGCTCTCAAAACTTAAAGTGTTCCCAGATGTCTCTTCTGTGCTTTTCCTGTGAATTTCCTCATTCAAGATAACACTAACAACATCCTCTACTTTTAAAATATTTGATGCAGATGTAGTATTGCTAACTGCCATTACTAAGCTATGCCAGCTTTTAGGCAAAGAACATAATATTAAAAGAGCTTTTATTTCATCATCAAATACAATTTTGACTGAACTTAATTGATTTACAATACCATGGAAATCGTTTAGGTGATTAGATACAGATCCACCTTCCTGCATATGCAAATTGAATAGCTGCTTCATAAGATATACCTTATTAGAAGCTGAGGGTTTTTCATACAAATTTTCTAGAGTAGTCATCAACTCTACCGTTGTTTTTGCCTATAATAAATTAGATATCACAGTAGATGCAAGACTCAGTCTTATAGACCCCAGAGCCTTTCTGTCAAGAACTTCCCATTCTTCATCCTCCATGTCTTTGGGCTTCTTTGCAACCCCACCTAATGGTAAGTATAGATCCTTCTGATACAGATAGTCCTTTATCTACATTCTCCAATGTTGATAGTTTTTGCCATTGAACTTCTCCATTCTCAATTTGCTTTCATCTGCCATTGCTTCTCCCACTCAAATAGAAATCCTTGCAGAAACTCCTGTGAGCAACCTGTAATCAATACACACTACACAGATCTGAACCACCTATTAGTGAACCTGAGCTTTGATACCAATTATTGGATATCAAACTCTAAACCTTCAACCAAGGCTCTGATACCACTTGTTGGGGATCAACCAACAATAGATTACACTTATGAAAACAATAAACCGTGGAATTAAATCAGATAGATAAGTAACTAGAATCATATAATAGCAAAGAACAAGAGATACAAGAAACCACCCTGAAAAATTGTATTAAAAATCTTTACAAAAGGAATACAATTGAAGAAACTTATTTCTTCCACACCTCTCTCAGATGCACAAGATCTCTCTCTAGATCTCTATCCCTTAAGAGCTCTCTCTCTCAAGTACAATCAAATCCAACAACCTGGATTGATACAACTCTATACTATTCTTCAACATACCAGTACAATAAGCTAAGAAGATCTAATTCTACATATAGAATTAGGAGACTTGAGCATGCACTTACAACCAATAGTTAAGCCTCTTGAAGAAGGGCTCTAAAAACAATCTTGTTAATAATAGAAACGCGAACTTAAGACTAAGACTTAAATTCATCATGAAAACACTCACTTATATCCTTGGAAATAGCATTCTGGATGCACAGGTAACTGACACCAGTTCCTGCCTGCTTGCCTGTGACTGACGTCGGCCGATCCTCTGTCGACGCTGGCGTCTCTTCAACTGCACTGGACCGACGGTGGTCTCTTCTGATCGATGCCGGTGACTGTGTAGACCCAAAACTATTAAATGCACTCATATGTGAAGCTTTTAGGCTCCACACCTTAACAGAGAGGGGTTAATAATGTCTATAAAAATCATGACCTAATGAATAAGGCCATTGACACCTATAACCAAGCTTAAAGCAAGAAGCATAGTCTTGAAGGTCATAAGGGGGAAAGAATGGTTTAAGTAGGGAAGTTTTAAGTTGGGATGATGTAAGAGGTTATAAATGGTCCATAGAGATATAAGTTTCATGAAAAATATCCCAAATAGAATCTTCATACACAAGGTCTACCTCAGTCAAACACAACTAACTATGTAGGACTGTATAGGACAATGAACTAAAGAGGGAGTTTCCTTGGTAATTAGCATTATAAAAACATGAAGTGAAGGGTAAAAAAACATAAAAATTATATAATAAGGTTATAAGTGGTTTTGAAAAAATGATAACCAAATTCAAAGAGAAATCCTCACCTACAGGCACATCACATGGCAGGACACAGTCAACGGGGCAATGAATAGGGTTTTGATCCTTTTGAAGTTGACATTACAAGTTAAGATGCACATATAATAAAAATAGGAGGATGAGTAAGATCAAAAAGGAGGGTATTTTAATATATATTTTAAATACCTAAACATGCATAGATACCTATAGGTAGGGTCTTGAAAATAAGAAAAACACATAGTCAGGATTGTATTTACAACCTTGAGAATGCAAGGATAGTGTTAGTGCCCAAAATTGCATTAGATTAATTGGTCCCCTATCAATAAAATTCTCATGTCTAAATTGAATGAGTTTCAATGTTTTATTCACTTGTCCCAGTCCTTTGGAAGATCAAAATATATGTTCATAATTAATCTTGTCCTTTGTCTTGCTTTTGCCAAGGGGGAAGTGTTATTCCACTCCTTGCCAAATTCCTAAGGGGCATTTTTTTAAGAAAGAAGATACTCTCGATAGATCCAAAAGAATAAAAAAATGTTTATTAAATATCCCATGATAAGATAATTTGTAGTGAGAAGATAAAGGTATAGCCAAGCCTTTCTCTATGCTTGGATTTTTTTCTTTGTGTTCAAAAGGGAGGTTTTTGGGGCCCCAAATGAAATTGTCAAGTTAAACTTGATGTATTTTGATGATTAAGGTGATAAATATCCTAATGAGCCAAATGAAGGATATGTGTTTATCTCGATGGTTGGATGGATCTTGCACCCTTCCCAAAATAAAGAGAGCTAGTGTAAAAGGTAAAAATGACTGAGAGTTTGAACTCATGTCTAAGTTGGACACATGGTATATTCTTAGGGATTCAGGTATTTTAGGTCTTTTTGGAAAATTGACCCACTTAAATTTTGGTGGGTAAGGTGCTTAAAGTCCTTAGGGCCTGAATATCCAAACTTATAAGAAAAATGATGCCACATGGTAGCTCCTTAGGGTTTTCTCAAATTTTCCCCTTTTTGTGGATCACCCCACTAACCTCTTGGTACGCATAATCCAAAAAATCCTTGAAGGCTTGAATACCTATACTTGTAAAGTAAAATTATGACATGTGGCATTCTTATTCCTAAAAGGGGCTCGGGGCTTATTGCACCAATGGACCAGTGAAAAATAACAAGTGAGAAAGTGTAGACATCCTCAAAGGCTTGAAAAGGTATCATGATGTATGTTCCACTCATGTCACTCCATGTGTTATAAGGTGGAGCACCTAGCATAAAATGGAAACATTTGTGTTTTCTCTCTCTCTTTTTAGAATGAGGCTCAAACAATTAATGAGAGTAGGTGGTGATTATCCATTTGGATTTAGAATATTAATGGTAACCCTAATATTGAAATGTGAGGGATTATAACTTAGGTATTTTTCTCATTATAAATTACCCTTTGAATTTATATCTTGCATTCATGCCTTTGAATTATTTGTGTGCCCTAGCTGAGTGCAGTGTGATAGCATGATTACAATTATTTCTTCATAGAACTTTAGATTTTTTGATGATTAAAGTGAGAAATAACCTTACAAACTAAATTAAGGACATGTGTTTATCTCAAGGGTCTTATATGAGTGTTGTCTGGGGTTGGAGGGATCTTTCACCCTTCCCCAAATAAAGAGAGCTAGTATAAAAGATGAAAATGGTCAAGAGTCCAAACTCATGTCTACATTGGACATGTGGTATATTATTGAGGCTTCAGGTATTTTGGGCCTTTATAAAAAATTGACCCACTTACCTTTTGGTGGGTAAGGTGATTAAAGTCCCCAGGGCCTAAATATCCAAACTTATAAGAAAAGTGATGCCACATGGTAGCTCCTTAGGGTTTTCTCAATTTCAGCCCCTTTTTTAGGATCATCCCACTTATCTCTTGGTGGGAATAATCCAAAAAGTCCCTAAAGGCTTGAATGATCATAATTGTAAAGTAAAATAATGACACATGGCATTGTTAGTTATAGAAGGAGCTTGAGGCTTATTATACTACTGCACCAGTGGAAAATAACAAATGAGAAAGTGCAGACATTTTAAAAGGCCTGAAAAGGTATCATGATGCATGTTCCACTCATGTCATTCCATGTGTTATAAGGAGGATCAACTTGCATAAAAGGGAAACATTTGTGTTTCCCCTCTCTTTTTCAAATAAGGCTCAAATAATTAATGAGAGTATGTTTTGATTAGCCTTTGGGCTTTGGAACATTAATGGTAACACTAATCCTGAAATGCAAGGGATTATAACTTAGGTATTTGTATTCATTCTAAATTACTATTTGCATTCAAATCTTGCATTCATTCCTTTGAATTTTTTGTGTTCCCTAGTTGAGTGTAGTGCAAGAGCATGATTACAATAAATTCTTCACAAACCTTTAGATTCTAGTGTGTGCAACCCTCTAGATTAAATAGTAAGTTTCCCATTTGATCCTTGTTTTGTGTTCTTTAAGAGGATTAAAGAGATATTTTGAGGGTTGTTCAAGTGAAAGGTTCATTTGGTATTAATATATTATACTATAGACATAGAGAAAGATGGTGGCATCTACAACCTCAGTAAAGGGCAATATTGTTTCAATTTTGGATTCACTTAGGGATAAAGATATTATGGGGTTAGATTTTGGGGCCCTATTAAATGTTTTATAGTTTCCTAACCCCCCAGGTAGTTGCCAACATCACATGAGTTATATTACACCTACAACAACATTCCCCCTAGTTATTCCATACCCAAAACTCATTATTGTGTGTGCTCGAGCATACCAACTAGACACTAGGACTATCGTTGATGGTAGTAATTTCATTGTGTGCTCCTTCACCCTTTTAGCCCTCAATACCATACTAAGAATTTCCCCCCAACTAGAAATCATTACACTCTCCTTAGATTAATGTCAGGTGTATGTTGAAAAGGAAGATAAGATAATCTAAGATATTGTAAATTCTTGTTGGTTGGCAAAGAAGAGACAAAATGTCTTTAGAATGTCCAAGAATTTGAAATCAATAGAGTTTAATGAACTACCCCAGTGTATTATTTCCATCACCACTAGGATCTATGGGGTTCCTACCAAAAAAAAATTGTACCATGGATGTTCCTAATTATGATTTATGTTTTGGAAGGGAAGAAGAATCTAGACTGGGTGGCCATACTCAGTGACAATCTACATATGCAAATAATGTAACTCTAAGCTACAATTATTTATAAAGAAGTATTTATAGGTACTTTATATATGTCTTCTTAATTTATGTACAATTTATTGGATAATAAGACTTTCCAAGGGCTCACCAAGAACCCTTTAGGAATGAGAATATATGAAGTATACCTAGAAGTTACCCTGGAAGGGTCCAAGAATAATTTATATAGAGTTCATAATTGCTTATTCAACCCCAAGATGAGTTTTTTATATCCCTTGAGGAGCCTTAACAAGATATCTATGATAGGCAAACAAGTAATTGAAAATTATGGTGCCATATACATACAATTCAAAACATTCACATACATTAGGGTCAGTAGGTACTCAGGGCCTCTGTACAAATTGCTGAGGTATTTGGAAGTTAAGTTGGTGATGATGGAATTGAATTGATAAATTTGTATACCACATGGAATGATTGTAGCTAAGAAGATCAATAATCATTTCAAATTTCCTTTCATAATAGGGTATTATTCATGTCCTTCAATTGCCAAGGCAAAGGGGTTAGAGCAAGAGATGGGCCTATATGCACTTGATAAGATGCCACCTTGACCTAATTACAACATCAGGTGGTTGGTAAATATAGATACTAATGTGATATTACATCAATCACATTATGAGGACATCTAGTCTAATTACACCACTGAAGATGTCCAGAAATGGAAATTTATGAGGTTGACAATATAGGAAGTTATAGCATACAACATTGATCCCATCCCTAAAGACATGGCAAATGAAAAATTGACATTGCATTCATTGTTCAACATATACAACATTGAAACCCAACCCATCACCCAACCAGAATTTAATGGTCAAGAGGATGATTCCATCCCTAGGAGGTTACTACAAATCATGAAAATAACCCTCATATAACTTAAAGAACATGGGGTTGACCTCGGTGCATATGATACTCATACCCTTCAAGAGCTGAGGAAGGTTAAAGAGTTGATAGTTTTCCTCTCAACATATAGTAATAACCTTGTGGCTCTCCCATCAGCCATAATAGGTAAGGGAAAATGCAAGCTTGGGGATATTGAGTTCACCAAGCAGGTAGATGTGGAAAAGATAATGGTGACATAAACTAAAGTTAAGTTATCTTTTTCAAAAATAACAAGCTTGGTAGAAAATTGGGATAATATTCTTATGGTGTAGGTCACATTGGTTACTGTGACCCCCATTTATATTTTAGGAAAGGGAACCCTAGAAGTACCAGCCATTCTAGTAGTCATTCCTATGGCTAGCTCAACTATAGTCCCACATGCTCCACCTACACAACAAGTGGCAGTTGATTTTCCCTTGATAATATATTCAAGAAAGAGAGGAGGTGAGGACTAGGGGGAGTAACTAAAGTAGAAGAGAGTGAAGAAGGATCTAAAACTTCCAAGTAGGTCACCAGTAAAGAAGAAGGAAGTTATATTCAAATACCCATTGCCTAAATAAATTCTTTTGAAGAGAAGAGATGAACAAGCCTCATATGCCCAAAGAATATGGGATATGAGTAAGGAGGAGGATTAAGATGAAGATAGACCTATCATTGAAGTGATGAAGAAACATCGTGCCTTCACTCCTCAAGTGAAGACTGGGCAAAGGACTCACAAGGAGAGACCCCAAACCCTAGTAAAGGTCTCAAAAATGGGTTTGTTTATAGAATAAGGACCGTCTATGGTATAAATTGAAGGTGATGAGGAAGGTGCCTTAACCTTAGATGACCCTTTGTATTTTGATGATGTTGTACAGGTTGGAGTTGAGGTAGATACCTAGGCTCAAGTCCCTCTTAATAAAGAGGAAAATTCACCATATATAAAGGCATTTGTTAAAAATGTCATTTCCTAGTCACCTAGTTAGGACAAGGTTCATGAATTTGAATACATTTAAAAATTTGATGGAAAAAATGGGGGTGAGCCAAAGTATGATGTCCAAGTCTCCACTGGTAATATAGAGGTGGAGAAAAATAATAATAATAGGTAGTTGTTAGGGTAGTGCCGAATACTACTTCCCCTCCAAATGTATCAAGCTCAACACCAGAGGAGATGATAAATATAGAGTAAGGTGGGGGAGTAAACCTGTAAAAGGGTACCCATGTCAATTTAGAAGTAAATAAAGAGTTGGATCTATCAAATAAATATGTTGAGAAAGGTATCTTTGGGACTATTAATTCCATTGAAGTACCCTAGGGTTTCCTTCCTCTCATCAAGATTAATGATCCAACCCATAATAAAGGTCTTGAGGCTATGATTTGTGAAGAGTTGACAAAGTACAATAAGGAAGTTACCATAGCCTCTTCTGACCCAAGGACTTAACCAAATAAGGAAGTTGAAGTGGTTACAAGGCCTTTTAGGTATCCCATGGAATAATGGGGCTCCATAGATAAATTTCTCATGGAGTCCCACCATCCTGGGTTAGTTTTTGAAGTTTTAGAACTAATAGATCTAGCTTTGGAGAAGAAGCATGGAACAAAGAGCAAGAGAATGATGAATACACTGAACAATTTGTATTGAGCCCACCACCTAATCTTGTGGCATTCCCTATATCTAGCTCATCATTTACACCACCTTTCATTGTCTTAAGTCCATCCACAATGTCTACAACTTCAGTGGGATTTCAAACTAGGCCTCTTATCTGGGTCATAAAGACAGTAATAAAGAAGGAAGATATTATGAGTAAGATAAGGGACATTGATGTAATGAAGATTATACAAAATCATAAGGCCAAGCCCCTTAAAAATGCTAGAACACAATCCAAAACCACCTACACTAAGAAAGGAGAAAGGAGTGTTGAGGTAGTTATCCATCCACCTAATACATTGAAGAAAGATGCTCCCCTAGAAAGTTACTCGATCTATAGTTATAATCTCAAGGAGTCATCATGAAAGGAGTTGAAGCACAGCTCACAAGTCCTAGATAACATGGTGGCACAAATAATTGATAAAGATAAATCCACCATGGAAGAATTATAGGTAGAAAACTAGGCTATGATCCAGTACTTACATAAGTTAATAAGTGAGCCTCAGGAAATAACTAGAACTACCATTAAGGCTCTAGACCTTACTCTTTTGACGTGATGATTTGAAGGCTAAAGTATGCACCATATAAGAATGGAAAAAGGATTTAAGCACCAAAATCAAATAAATAATCCACTCAGCATTTGAATGCTTGGATGACAGTGGATAAAAAGGGAGATTATGAAGCCTAGATGTTCCTTTATGATGAAGACATAAAGAACTGGGAATATATCTAGCTTAATATGGATGAAATGTGTAATATGGGCACTAATGTTTTAGTGGTAGACAAAATCATCACTCTTGATGATCACAAAAGGCCTAAGAAATACCAGTTGGTAATCAAGCATTAGTTGATGATGCTCAGGGATGGCATCTTTGATTTGAAAGCGGAAGAGTAGATTCTCAAGACTATTACAAAGGAAATATAAGCCACCCTTAGATTAATAGTGAACCTTGGTGGTATAGGTGACTTGATAGAATAGGCAATAAGTATTTCCATAAAAAGCCTCATCAATGTACCATAAGGATCCTTTGATGCCAACAAAATAAGGTAGTTGGTATCACTTGAAAAATCTTGTGACCAATTTAAAACATTAGTGGGGTAGAAAGAGGTCATGATTCAAAAGGTCACCATGTAAATTGAGGAATAAAAAATCAAATTAAAGTACCAAGCCATCCTAGACCAAAATAATCTTGCCTCCATGATTGATGAATATACCAAATACAAGAATAGGTTGGCAAAGGATTTAGTTATTAACATCAATTCTAGAGGATGATCAGGGATTTTGGTTCCTTCTAAGCTAACACCACTCCTCCTTCCTTTTCTTTCTTCTTATTCTTTCTTCCCTTGTCTCTTTTCTTCTTGTTTCCCATTGGAAAACTATCGTACTCCACCCGTTGGTGGCACATCCCTTTCAAGGTTAGTTTGAATAATCATGTGTATAGGAAAGGGACATTTTTTTTTTACTGTGCAAAGAGACAAAGGTTTTTTTTTCCTTCGCAAAATTATTCTCCACATGTATAGATAAAAATATTTTTCCATAATGGAGTATAATTTTTGTCATCATCACAAAATCATGAGTACAAATCTAAGGAATAATGTTTGTTACTAAAGAATCCAGGCCCATGAAAGATTTTTTTAGATGGAGCATCTTTAGGAATGTGTCAAGCTTAGATAAACTTATATAAGTAAAGGGGATTTTTCCCTTTACAATGGTCAGCTATATTTAGAGTCTAAAGCTATAGCTTAAAGAGTCCTCCCTATGTGAATTTTTGGTGCCAAATTTATTTCTATTGTAAAATCATTGGCAAGATTTGAGAACATTCAAAATGTTTCCCTTTTTACAAAATTATTTTGCATAGTGTTTCATTATATAATTTTCAAGACATTGTATTCAGCTTTGATTCAGTTGATAAATGAAATTTGTTCGTGGTTTATTGTTCTTTCTTATTATTTAAGTACAATGTTCTATTTTACATGCTCAGTAGATTAGTTATCCGATGTATTCTTCTTCATGGTAGTCATTTAGGGTTTACAACTAAAGTATAAAATACTTTCTATTTTGAGATTTGGGAATAGAGCATTGATAACCTTTTTTAAGGGTAGTCCTAGGCTCATGAATTTAGTTGGAGGGAGTTATTGAAGGGTGATTTTTAGTATTGCTTATAAAATTTTGAGGATCATTTGTGCATGATTTTTTTTACCTATTTATAAACTGAACAACATTTGTTAATGAAGATAGTATAGCTATTTTTTGAAATTCTCTATGCTCACTTAATAGCCATGCATGAATTTATCCATCATTCAAATAAATATGGTTTTACCCTATTTTACTTGTAGATAACATTTTTTTTTCATATCATAAGTGTTGTTTGCCTTGTGGATGCATAAAACCCTGCATGTTTAAAGTATGTTCATTGTGTATGATATAAATCTTAGTGTCATAATTCTCACCTATTCTCTGTTGTTCAAAATAATTGCTAAAATGAAAATTGCATCCACACTCTCATCTATCTTTAGTAGCTTGTATATAACATAAAGCATTTGTGCATTTTGTGCGACAACTATTCTCGAGTGAAGTGTATAAGTTTGGTTATGCTTTTGTCATATTTTCCCTTTTGTACCAATAATACTCATAAAGATTGAAGTGTTAAACTCCTTCATGTGAACAAGCTACCTTAGTAGGTCCTCTCACCTTAATTTAGGTAGAGCCAAAAGTAGTAGGGAATTAACCATACCCTTTTTAGGTACCTCCTAGTCACTTTCTCCATTGAGTCCATTTTAGATGCTAAGTCTTTCCCTAGTGGCAATGACATACTAGTGGCTTCACATCTTTCCTTGCCACCCTCTTTAAGTGTGTAAGGCCAAATGATAGAGGTGTACAACTAGGAACCAACACTTTTTTAATGTTATTTTTAGGGAGGTATTTTATTACCTTTATTATGGGGACATGATTTCAAAAGAGTTATAAGTGTTTTATTTGTTTTTCTCTTTATTGTTACCATAATCAGTTATTCCTCCTTGGTTTATTGACATTTCTACAAATTTTCTTGATGAATCCATTGGGGGTGTTCACCTATATTTTTTGATAAGTTACTCAATATTCTTGAATTTGTTTTCAATGTTTTAAGGTTGGTATCTCATTAGTTGTTGTGTATATCTTTGTTTTTACTAGTCTAGAAGTCCTACTTCTAGTGGTGACTCCATTATATCAAGGTTTAAATATTAGTGCTTACTATATGTAATCTTCCCTATTTTGAAGATTTTTATTTATATATATAAATATAGAGGGTATTAGGTCTTCCTTTCAGAGGAATCTATCAAAAGAGCTTATTCCTGAGTTAAAAGTTCCATCTAGAAGAAAACACATGTGAAAACCTGTTGTGGGCCAGAGCTCAAGCAATCAAGTAAGACCTGATCAATTTATCCCCCATTATATTTATCCCATTTTATTTAATATCCCTTTAGTTGAAGGATACCAGAGCACTTTAGAGGAATCTGAGCTCCCCATGATTCAAGCTCATTATCCTCAAAGAAGTCTTTCTCCTCCTCTAGGCCATTAATGATTCACTCTATTTCCCCTCTTTTGACTCCTCCACATAGAATTCATCCTCAACTATCCCATAGTTCATATTCATCTTCAAATTTATAAATGGGATACCATGACATGAGAAGGAGGATGTTTAATGAAGATAATGATAATGATGGAGAAGATGATTAAGGCTTGGCTAATAGGCGTAGACCATTTATGATCCCAAGGTTTAGACCTATTAACTTTAATGGTATGCTTGGTTTACCCAATGGGGTCTCTATGAAGATTATAAATTTACTACCTAAGTTTTAAGGGAATAATGCAGTGTCTAGGGAATAACATCTAAAAGCCTTCTTAAATGTCATTGAAGATTATGAGATAGATCTAGAAGATGTATGTATAAAACTCTTTATGAATGCACTTAAGGATGAGGCTTGGGAATGGTTCAAATCCCTCCCTAATGGATCCATAGACACATGTAAATATATTATTATTGCATTTAAGATGTAATATGGTGATAGCATAGATCCTATATTCTTGCTTGCTAAGTTTGAGAACCTCAAATAGAATCCTAATGAGTGTGCAAAGGATTTCAATTATAGATTCAATAAGGTGTTGAGGAGGCTACCAAAAGACATCAAACCTAGTGGTGATACTTATTTAATTAAGTATTGTGATGTATTTGAAAAGAAGGTGGCTTATTATCTTAGAGATAAGGCTCCCACAAATCTAAAGATGGCTTTCAATTTAGTCATCCAAATAGAAAATAATATTAGAGCTATGGATAAGCCTTTAAATAAGAGGGCTGATGTCAAGCTAGTGGATCCTTAAAAGCCTCAATCCTCCCACAAGAGTGTAGACTTGGAGGAAATGATAAAGAATCTAGCCACTGCATTGAAAGAGATCTCTTACAAATTGGCTAGAACTAAAAAGGGGCTATCTCAAGGTCCTTCTAACCATGATGATAGGAGAAATCATAAGAGAGATGAAATAATGATAAGGGAAAATACCTAGTAAGGGATGATAGACATGAAATAAATCATAACCAAGGAAGTAGAAGGGAAGTACTAAATCCTTTAGTTATGAAAATCAACACAATCGATTGTGACATCGACTAGTGTCATAAATGTTTCCTCCCTCATCCCCTTTGTAGCACTAGTAATGGTGGTCAAGATGTAGATGGCTTTGAAACTGTATCTAATGAAGATGATATCTACATTATTAACTTCCAAGAAATGGAAATATACACTTTTAAAAAGGAAGATTTGAGTACCTTAATTGTCCCAGATTGTGAGGATACCCCAACATATGAACATTTTACTTTCCAATTTGATGAACTACATGTGATGGTTTCTTTTCCATCAATGGATCTAATGGGTGATTCCACTACTCAAACATTTTGGAAGTAATGTGAAAAGTTAAGGGTCCCATCCTCAAAAAATTTCTATGAAATAAACATGATGCATGAATATGAGTTACTAGTTCATGACTTTAAGTTTATAAGATCAATGATGAAATAAAAATATGGAAACTCTCCTCCATCAATTGAGGACCAGTAGCTAATGATCCATGTAGAAATTGACCAAGAAAAGGAGTACAATTTGAGAAGGACTAAAATGCTCCTCCAAAAGATAAAGACTCTATTGTTACTAAAGCAGAGACTAAAGAAAAAGGGACCAAAGAGAGTAAAGAGGCCCAAGGTTATACCAAGCCTAGTTATACACCCTATAGTTTCAAACCAAGAAGTACCCAGGCCAAGAATTAAACTCATTTGTTATCTAGAATTCCCAAGAAGGATGAACCTAGGAAGCCTCCATTGAAAAGTGAAGTTAAGAATGCTAGTTTTCCTTATTCTATTCCCCTAAATCTTGAAGTATGTATCCAAAATGAAAATGTTATAAGCTTACCTGTTAACACTCCTTTGCCCAAATATAGTATTTGTGATGTGACCCATGTATTAAGTCAACTAAAATTCATAGTACCCTTTATGGAATTGCTTAGAATTCTACAGCATAGAAAAAGAACTTTTGAGTATTTGAAACTCATAGAGAAAGTCACTGCCAATGAAATTATTAAAGCTAAGCTCCCTCTTGCTTTCCCTATGGAAATTGAAAATTATTTAGGATCTCTTGAGCATCACCTGGAAGTATACTTGGGAACAACATTGGTAGAGATTTAGATGAATGTCAACCCGTTCTATACCACCCTGCTAATTAATGGACTAATTATCCACAACTACATGTTTTACTCTGGTGCATCTTGTAATATCATGTTTTTGGTTGTGTTGAATGAACTTTACATAAGGATAAATATAGCATATGGGTGATGCCTCACCATGTAGTATAGATAATTACCTATTGTTGGTGTGGTCAAAGGATTGGTGGTGCAACTCGTGCAGTACCCCAGCAAATTTTTGAGTATAGACATCATTGTTGGAGATTATCCACTAAAATGGGGTATGTTGCTATCCAAAAAATGGGATACTAGTATTGGAAGTAGTGTTTAGATGGATCTATCCTATGCCACTATATCTCTAGGTGGGAAAATGGTTCACCTAAACCAGGAGCTGAAAATGCTTCATGTCTTAGAATATCCTAAGTACTAGTTGAATGAAGTATTGTATGTGGATACAAATAATGGGAATTTTATGGGAAGTGTTAAGTACATATAACTACCTCCTGACTTTGGTATTAATGACAAATACTCCATATAGATCATGCATTTTAATGGATCATGTTCAAACATTGAAAATGGGGCTGGGGTTATTTTCTACACCTCTAATGGCCAAGTTTATAGATACTCTTTTCAATTAGCCTTTGAGGGCACAAAAGATATTATGAAATATGAAGCACTCCTAATTAGCCTCTAGACCACCCATGAATATGGATTGAAGAAGTTTTTGGTTAAGGGTGATTCATAACTAGTGGTGAAATAGGTTTGGGTTATTTACACCATGAAGCATAAAAGGTTGAAGTAGTACTAGAATGTTGTATGGGACTATGTGGAATGGTTTAATGTCTTCAATATTAAGTACCATGACCAATAACTTAATCACATGGTAGATATGCTTGAAAAGAGGGATATAAAATTTAAGGTTGAATATGGAAATCCTTCTTGTGAGTATAAGGTTGAGATACTGGTAAGACTCTCTATCCTAGACAATAGTGATCATTGGTAAGTATATAAAGATAATCAAACAAAGAGGTTTTTATGTTGTATAGATGAGTTTGAAGGAATTGTTATGGATTAGGACTCTATGCTATAGGTTTGTGATGGAAAATAAACCTTATATGGAAAGGGAATAATCTAGTTAAATACTAATACTATCCCTAGAGGATTGGTTAGTCTGGAAGTAGCCTTCGATGGAGCTGACAGAGTCAAATCTAGAAATTTTTCTATATCAAAGGATGTGACTGAGATTAATATTGGGACATAATAAAATCCAAGGAATATTTGACTTGGTACCCACTTGAGTAAGAAGGAAAAGGAAACATTCATCATGCTATTAAAAAGGGTACCAAGATTGCCTAGTGTGGTCATATTTAGAGTTGAAGGCTTATAAGGAAGATTTATTCCAACATGTTATTCCCATTCACCCTAATGCAAAACCATTCCACCAAAAATATTGGCCCATCAATCCTATCTTAGCCACTAATATGTAGGAAGAATTGAAAAAATTAAGAGACAGTGGGATTATTCAACCCATCAGGTATTCATCATGGGTGGCAAACTTAGTTCCTATCATGAAGAAAAAGGATACATATAGATCTACGTTAATCTAAAAAACTTAAATAAGGATTCATTGAAGGAAAATTATCTATTGCCTCACATAGACAACATGCTCCAAGATGTCACTAGGTCCAAACTATTGTCAACTCTAGATGGCTTTTCTAGTTATAACTAGGTGGTAGTAAAGGAATCTAAAAGGTCTAAGACTAATTTCACTACCCCATGGGACACCTATGTGTATGTCCAAATTCCTTTTGGTTTGATGAATGTAGGTACCAATTTATAGAGAGAAATGGATGTATCTTTTACTAGACTAATCAACCAATTCTTTGTTATATATATGGATGATGTTATAGTGTATTTCAAGAAGATAAGTGACCACTTAATGCATTTTGAAAAAATACTTATTAGATGTAAGGATTTTGGGATTTCCCTCAACCCCCAAAAATACCACTTTGGAGTAAAAAAGGTAAAGCTATTGGGACACATTGTGTCTCAACAAGGTATCATGATAGACCCTGAAAGGGTGGAGGCCATTGACAAAGTACCCATCCCACAAATGAAGAAAGGTATTCAATCTCTCTTTGGCCAAATTAATTTTGTTAGATGGTTTGTTTCCAACTTGGCAGAAATTAATTTACCTATCAATTCAATGTTGAAGAAGGATTAGACTATAAAGTGGGAGGAAAAGGCTGCCCTACTATTTCAAGATATCAAGGCAACTTTGAAAACTTACCCAATGCTTGCTAGTCTAGATTATAGAAAAGATTTACAAATATTTTAATTTGTATCTACATATATTATTTCCATAGTGCTACTATAAAACAATGATAAGGGTCATGATTAGCCAATTGCCTTTTTCAACAAGGCAGTACAAGGATAGGAGCTAAGATATACCATCATAGAGAAGTAAGCCTATGCTCTTTTAAATGCCATCAAGTAGTTTAGATCTTACATTTTGAGGTCAAAGAATGTGGCTTATGGATCTCACCTTATGGTGAAGGTCATATTGACTTAAAATGAATCTACTGACAAAAGGTGTCAATGGGTAAACAAAATTCAAGAATAGGATCTAGAGATACAAATTACTAAGTTGGTCAGAGGCATGGGTCTAGCTAAGCTAATGATTGAAGAAAATTTATAGGCAATAGATGTGAATAATGTATAAATGGTGTTTGATAACCCTAAATCTAAGTACAACCAATCTCTATGGTACAAAGATATAGTATATTATCTAAAAACTTTGAATTATCCCTCTTATTTAGACAAAAATCAAAGGAGGACACTGAAGTTAGTATCTCAAAAGTATCTTCTATTACAATATGACCTAGCTTGGAGGAACATAGATGGTGTTCTCTTGAGATTTTTAGTGGTGATTGAGATCTCTTCAATGATTATATAGTTCCATAGTGGTGTCTGTGGTGGTCACTTCACTCCTAAAGTCAATTCACACAAAATTTTGAGGGCCATGTATTAGTGGACCATATTATTCAAAGATGTTTCTACCATGATAAGAAGATATGAAGAATGCCAGTGGTTATTTGGAAGAATGAAGGCATCTAGATTACTTCCCTTATAACTAGTCTCTATTGAGGGACCTTTCAAGCAATGGGGGATGGATTTCATGGGTGAAATATCAAATTCCTTAAGTGCTATTCACAAATGGATCCTAGTGGCTATCGACTACTTCACAAAATTAGTTGAAGTAATCCTCATTAAAATATCAACCCACCAAGTAGTCATTGATTTCCTATTAAATAACATGATTTATCAAATTGGTGTGCTAGTCAAAATCATGTGTGACAACACTATGGGCTTTAGAGCCAAATAACTAAGTATATTATGTGAAGATTATGGGGTTGATTGAGAATATGCCTCCAATCACAATCTGTAAGGAAATGGGTAGGCCAAGTCCAATAATAAGAATCTATTGAAGATCATCAAAAGAACTTTAAATGCTAACAAGAGAAAATGGGGTGAATAGTTGAAGTTTGTTGTATGGGCGAATAGGCTAAGTCTAAAGAGATATACTAGGAAAATCCCATTTGATCTTGTTTATGGAACTTAAGCTATCTTGCCCCTAAATCTATAGATTCCCACTTACCAATTCATGTAACAAATAGTTGAGAATGAAGAAGAAATGAACCACTATGAAGAAAGGATTGATTGAATCATCAATCTCAATGAGTCTCAAAGACAAGCTCATTAGAGACATGTAAATTTCAAGGAGTGTCTCAAAAGGATCTTTGACAAGAAATTCACCCCAAGAGATTTTTAGGTTGGTGATCTATTCTACTTTAGGATAGTAGGCATGAGGACAAATGAAAGCATGATAAATTTGATTCCTTATGGATGGGTCCCTACACTATTGATCATTAGATAGGGAACCATAAATTCTATCTTAGATATATTGATGGAGAAATTTATAATTACCAATTAATGGTAGACATCTCAAGTATTTCTTAGATTGAGCCCATGTTTTCCTTTGTAAATGTGTAGATGGTGTGTTTTCCTTTCTATCTTTGTGGCCTTATTGTGCTTCATGTTTGTATAGTCTAGTTCTTTCATTTTCCTTTGTTATTATTTATGGCTGCCCTGTTATAACTCTAATTACCCATGGTCTGTTTTTTCATTTCTTATGTGATGAAATCTTTTGACTCCATGGCCCAATAGATAGGCAACCAATTTAGTGTTCTTTGTGTGCCCACTAGGGGTACCTGTCCCTGAGTAAGAGCCTATGTTAGTGCCCAAAATTTCACTAGAGTAATTGGGACCCTGTTAATAAAATTCCCATGTCCAAATTTAATGAGTGGAAATGTTTTAGTTTCTTGTCCTAGTCCTTCAAAAGATTAGAATACATGTTCATAATTAATCATGTCCTTTGTCTTGCTTTTACCAAGTGGGAAGTGTTCTTCCACTCGTCAAATTCTTGAGGGGCACTTTTTGAAGATAGAATATACTCTTGAAAGATTTGAAGTAACTATAAAATGTTGATTAAAGATCCTATGACAAGATAATTCATAGTGAGAAGATAAAGGTATAGCCAAGCCTTTCTCTATGCTTGAATTTGTTGCTTTGTGTTTGAAAGGGAGGTTTATGGGGCCCTAGATGAAATTTATGAGTTACACTTGATGTGTTTTAATGACTAAGGTGAGAAATATCCCAATGAAATGAATGAAGGACATTTTTATCTTGAGGGAATTCTATGAGTGTTGTCAAGGGTTAGAGGGATCTTGCACCTTTCTTTAAATAAAGAGAGCTAGTGCAAAAAGTAAAAATTGCTGAGAGTCTAAACCCATGTCTAAGTTAGACATGTGGTATATTTTTAGGGCTTCATGTATTTTAGGACTTTTTGAAAAATTTCCCTAGTTACCTTTTTATGGGCAAGGTGATTAAAGTCCCCAAAGCCCAAATATATAAACTTATAAGAAAAGTGATGCCATGTGGTAGCTCCTTGGGTTTTTCTTGGTTTTAGAACCTTTTTGAGGATCACCTTACTTACCTCTTAGTGGGTATAATCCAAAAATCCCTTAAAGCCCTGAACACCTAGACTTGTAAAGTAAAATTATGACACATGGCTTTCTTAATCCTAGAAGGAGCTTAGGGCTTATTACGTCACTGTATTAGTGGAAAATAATAAGTGAGAAAGTGAAGATGTCCTTGAAGGCTCAAAAACATATCATGATGTATGTTCCACTTGTTGGGTGAATATTTTGCCACCAACTAACTGATGACAAAATAGGTGTTTTAACCACAACATAAGGAGATTTGATCAGCCAAATATGTAGGTCTACCACATCAAGATGGGATAAATCTCTCCTCTCATCAAGGGGAGGTTCCCTATACGGTAGGGAAGGTTCCCTACTAACTATAGCTAATATAGATATATGCAGAAAATACACATAAGGGTAGGATAACACCATCCATCTCTCTTTTTTTAGAGATGATGTTCACAAAACAAAGGAAAAATCTTAGGTGATTGCTGAAGGTACTTCTCTTCTTTTAGGAATAAAATTTAGTCAACAGCCAGATTCTTTCCTAGCTGTAAAATGTAATAGGATGCAGTAACACAACATAATGAGGTGTAGCACAAAGTCTCCACCTCAACTACCAAAGATTAAATGAATACAAAGGATAATGGGGACACAAATTCTTTCCAAGATCCTTTACACAAAAATAGAAAACACACACTAAAGATAATTGTGGCAGCACAAAGTCTTCCCACAGTTGGCTTTAGGACACCTTCTGAATTATTTCCACTAGTTATACTTATTTAATTAGATGGACAAGATGGTATTCAAGAAATAGACATAAGAACAATATCCTAAACAACACAAGCTATCTTAGCATAAAGTTTGAAATGTCACTTTCTTTCTCATTCAAATAACAAAATATGATTAACAATCTATTGGGGATCAACCAACAATAGATTACACTTATGAAAGCAATAAACGTAGAATTAAATCAGATAGACAAGTAACTAGAATGACAAATAGCAAGAACAAGAGATACAAGAAACCACCCTGAAAACTTGTATTAAAACTCTTTACAAAAGGAATACAATTGAAGAAAATTCTTTCTTCCACACCTCTCTCAGATGCACAAGATCTCTATCCCTTAAGAGCTCTCTCTCTCAAGTACAATCAATTCCAACAACCTGGATTGATTCAACTCTGTACTGTTCTTCAACATTCACATACAATGAACTACTATAAAAAATCCACCCAAAGCTAAGAAGATCTAATTCTACATATAGAATTAGGAGACTTGAGCATGCACTTACAACCAACAGTTAAGCCTCTTGAACAAGGGCTCTAAAAACAGTCTTGCTAATAATAGAAATGTGAACATAAGACTAAGACTTAAACTCATCATGCAAACACTCGCTTTTGTCCTCAGAAATAGCATTCTGGATGCACAGGTAACTGATGCTGGTTCCTGCTGCTTGCCTGTGATCGACGTCGACCGATCCCCTGCCGACGTCGGTGTCTCTTCAACTACGCCTGACCGACGACAGTCACTCCTAACCGATGCCAGTGATTGTGTAGACCCGAAACTATTAAATGCACTCATATGTGAAGCTTTTAGGCTTCACACCTTAACAATCTCCCACTTGGAGATAAACAGCTGCACCAGTACTTGTACAGCAACATCTTCTAGCTCCTCCATCTTCAACTCAATCATGAAGACCAATAGAAGTTGAATGAAAATTCAAATTCTCCTTTGTAACTAGCTTAGTTAACATATCAGTAGGATTCCTATCTGTATGGATCTTCTCCAGCTTCAAATCACCATATTCCAATACCTGTCGTATAAAATGGTACCTTAGCTGTATGTGCTTTGTTCTTGAATGAAAGGCTGAATTCTTAGCCAAATGGATTGCACTCTGACTGTCACTATACAATCTACAACTCTCATTCTCCCTACCAAGCTCATCCATGAACCGTGTCATCCATATCATCTCTTTGCTAGCTTTTGTCGCTGCAATATACTCTGCTTCTGTAGTTGACAAGGCAACAACCTTCTACAACTTAGATATCCAGCTAACCGCCGTTCCACCTACAGTGAAAACATATCCTATAGTGTTTCTCCTGCCATCCAAATCACCTACCATATCTGAATCTACATAACCATGTAGAGAAGTATCTGAACCTCCATAGCACAAATGCCTACTGCTGGTTCCTCTCAGATATCTAAGGATCCACTGAACTGCTTTCCAATGTTCCTTACCTGGATTGGCCATATACTTACTTACAACTCCCACTGCTTGGGCAATATCCAGTCTAGTACACACCATTACATACATCAAACTCCCTACTACGGAAGAATATGGAACCTTACTCATGTACTCTACCTCATCATGTGAATTAGGACATTGTTCTTTACTCAACTTAAAATGTCCAGCCAAAGGTGTGCTTCCGGTTTAGCATCCTGCATATTGAACCGTTTCAACACCTTGTCCACATAATCTTCTTGAGACAATATCAACTTGTGATTTTTCCTGTCTCTCTTAATGCTCATGCCAAGGATTTTCTTTGTTGCTCCCAAATCCTTCATAGCAAATGTTTGAGCTAATTTCACCTTAAGCTCAGAGATATCCTACATGTGTGATCCTACAACCAGCATATCATCTACATACAACAATAGAATAATATATCTACCATTATCAAATCTCTTGAAATACACACAATGGTCAGATTGACACCTAATGTAGCCATGTTCAGTCATAAACCTGTCAAATTACAAATACCATTGCCTAGGAGCTTGCTTGAGGCCATACAAGCTTTTCTTCAATCTGCACACTAACTTCTCCTTACCCTTGACCTCAAATCCTTTCGACTATTCCATATAAATTTCCTCATCCAAATCTCCATGAAGAAATGTTGTCTTAACATCTAGCTACTCAAGATGCAAATCCTCAAAAGCAACCAAAGACAATACAACCCTTATAGAAGTCATTTTAACAACAAGAGAAAAAATCTCACCAAAATCAATACCTAGCTTTTGTGCAAATCCTTTCACTACCAATCTGGCCTTGTATCTCATCTATCCATTCTCACCTTCTTTCAACCTGTAGGTCCATCTTTTCTTGAGTGTTCTCTTACCAGCTGGCAATTCAACCAAATCCCATGTTTGGTTCTCTCTTAAGGACTCCATCTCCTCAACCATGCCATGCTCCCAATGGCTCTTGGACTCCACCTGTATTGCTTCTTCAAAACACTCTAGTTCTCCACCATCAGTTAGCAATAGATAAAATAAAGAAGGAAAATATCTAATTGGAGGCTTACTCACCCTTTCTGACCTCCTGATGGGTGTCTGAGACTCGTTCACAACACGTTGTCCACCCAAATTCTCTGACAGTGACCGACCTCGGTCACCACCAGACCTGTTACTGGCTGACGCCAGTTCTTCCTGACTGACGCCGGTGCCTGTCCTACCGACATCGGTCTCTGTATGACTGACCTCAGTTTCTGTTCTACCAACGCCGGTTCCTAACCTGCCGACGTCGGTCTCTATGTTTTCCTGCAAGTGATTATTTCTTTTTCCCATGAGCTCATTTTGGACCATCACCTCATCCAATTCACTATTGCTCTACCCAGATTGGTTCAGCTTCTTCAACTGATCACTGTACATCACTTTTTCATTGAAAACAACATCACGGCTCCTAATTACCTTGTTAGTTCCTAGATTCCAAAATCTAAAACCAAAATCATCTGAGCCATAGCCAATAAATGTACACCTCATAGACTTAGCATCGAGCTTCTTTCTATTTTCCTTATCTACGTGCACAAAGGCTTCACAACCAAAAACTTTGAGAAAAGAGAGATCTACCTTTTTACCTGTCCAAGCCTCTTTTGGAATTCCACCATCTAGAGCTGTAGAGGGTCCTCTATTAATCAGGTACACTACAATGTCAACAGCTTCTACCCAAAACTCTAAAGGCAAACCAGCATGCAATCTCATACATCTTGCACGCTCCATGATTGTTCTGTTCATCCTTTCAGCAATTCCATTCTGCTGAGGTGTCCTTGGAACCGTTCTTTGCCTACGGATCCCATGCATGTAACAATACCAGTTGAACTTATAACTGTAGAACTCTCCACCATTGTCTGATCTCAGGCACTTTAATCTTTTCCCTGTTTCATTCTCAACCATAGCTTTCCAAATCTTAAAAGTCTCAAATACATCAGATTTCTTCTTAATACAGTAGATCCATACCTTTCTTGTAGCATCATCTATGAACAAAACATAGTACTGTGATCCTCCAATAGAAGCTACCTGAGTTGGTCCCCACACGTCTGTGTGAACAAGCTGCAACTTATGCTTCTTCTTTGTAGACCCAGTCTTGAGAAAACTAACCCTTTTCTATTTTCCAAATACACAGTGCTCACAAAATTCTAGATCCATGCTTTTCAAATCTGAAAGCTTACCTTTAGACTTAAGAATTGACATCCCCTTCTCACTCATGTGGCCAAGCCTTGAGTGCCACAATTTTGCATCCACATCTAAAGTGGATAATACAAAAGGAGAATTGTTAGTAACACAATTACACAAATAGAGAGTACCTACTCTCTTACCTCTGGCCATAACAAGTGCACCCTTGGTCACCTTCCAAGATTCTGCTGTGAGAGTTACTGTACAACCCTCATCCCCTAACTTTCCTGCAGAAATCAAATTTCTCTTCAAGCTAGGAACATGCATAAATTCTCTCAACACCCATGTGTTGCCATTCTACATTTTTAGCTGCACTTTACCTTTGCCAATAATTTTACAGGGTTCATCGTCCCCTAGATATACTATTCCAAAATCTCCATGGGTATAGTCACAAAAATATTTCCTATTGGGGGTAGTGTGAAAAGATGCACTAGAATCTAATACCCAAGATTATATATTATTATGAAGAGAGAATATTAAAGCATCTTGTGCAATACCTATAACCTTGGCTTCTTCCTTTCCTTCATGCTGATTGTCCTCCTTAGGCTTTGACCAGCAATCTCTGCTTATGTGCCCCATCTTTCCACAATTCCAGCATTGTGGCCTTCTACCATTTCTGGATTTGGATCTGCCTTTCCCCTTAGACTTGGATCTTGATCTCCCTTTCTTGCTCTTCTCTTTTTGCCTTCCCCTGCTCTCAAAACTTAAAGCATTCCCAGATGTCTCTTCTGTGCTTTTCCTGTGAATTTCTTCATTCAAGATAACACTAACAACATCCTCTACTTTTAAAATATTTGATGCAGACGCAATATTTCTAACTGCCATTACTAAGCTATGCCAGCTTTCAGGCAAAGAACATAATATTAAAAGAGCTTTTATTTCATCATCAAATACAATTTTGACTGAACTTAATTGGTTTACAATACCATGGAAATCATTCAGGTGATTAGATACAGATCCACCTTCCTGCATATGCAAATTGAATAGCTGCTTCATAAGATATACCTTATTAGAAGCTGAGGGTTTTTTGTATAAATTTTCTAGAGTAGTCATCAACTCTACCGTTGTTTTTTCCTGTGATAAATTAGATATCACAGTAGATGCTAGACTCAGTCTTATAGACCCCAGAGCCTTTCTGTCAAGAACTTCCCATTCTTCATCCTCCATGTTTGTGGGCTTCTTTGCAATCCCACCTAATGGTAAGTATAAATCCTTCTGATACAGATAGTCCTCTATCTGCATTCTCTAATGTTGATAGTTTTTGCCATTAAACTTATCCATTCTCAGTTTACTTTCATCTACCATTGCTTCTCCCACTCAAACAGAGATCCCTGCAGAAACTCCTGTGAGCAACCTGTAATCAATACACACTATACAGATCTGAACCACCTGTTAGTGAACCTGAGCTTTGATACCAATTATTGGATATCAAACTCTAAACCTACAACCAAGGCTCTGATACCACTTGTTGGGGATCAACCAATAATAGATTACACTTATGAAATCAATAAATGTAGAATTAAATCAGATAGACAAGTAACTAGAATGATAAATAGCAAGAACAAGAGATACAAAAAACCACCCTAAAAACTTGTATTAAAACTCTTTACAAAAGGAATACAATTGAAGAAACTTCTTTCTTCTACACCTCTCTCAGATGCACAAGATCTCTCTCTAGATCTCTATCCCTTAAGAGCTCTCTCTCTCAAGTACAATCAATTCTAACAATCTGGATTGATTCAACTCTGTACTGTTCTTCAACATTCACATACAATGAACTACTACAAAAAATCCACCCAAAGCTAAGAAGATCTAATTCTACATATAGAATTAGGAGACTTGAGCATGTACTTGCAACCAACAGTTAAGCCTCGTGAACAAGGGCTCTAAAAATAGTCTTTCTAATAATAGAAATGTGAACTTAAGACTAAGACTTAAACTCATCATGCAAACACTCACTTCTATCCTCGGAAATAGCATTCTGGATGCACAAGTAACCGATGATGGTTCCTACTGCTTGCCTGTGACCGACGTCGGTCGATCCCCTGCCGATGTCGGCGTCTCTTCAACTACGCCTGACAAATGGCGGTCACTCCTGACTGATGCCGGTGACTGTGTAGACCCGAAACTGTTAAATGCACTCATATGTGAAGCTTTTAGGCTCCACACCTTAACACAATCTAAGCTCAAAGTCTCAGTAATGCCTTTCAATTTGGGTAGAGTTTTGTTTCTATAATAGAGAGATCCCCCTTCTACAAAATGAGAGATTACAATATATAGTAGCCAAGAAAGACTTGGTGCTTTGTTTCACAAAATGGCCCATACTACATTCAATGCCTTGAATGCATTTGAAATTATGTGAAGGGGCCATGTTGGAATAGGGTATCGGCCTTAACTTTGGCATGTTAACTCTTCTCAAATGTCTTCTCCAAAGTATGGGCCACTTGGTCCTCTTCCAGATATTTGTGTAGCTCTCTACTTTGTCTTTCTTTAATGAAGAAAAATAGGCCACACCTTTGAGTGCTTTCACTCTCTGATGTTCACTTGGTGGACAGTTCTACCTATTGGAATAACTCTTGTAGATATTTTTGGTCTTCTTATAGCATTTTCTCTCTTATTTTCCATGTTTTGTCTTTCCCTAGTGATCTGAGCTCTTGAGATATCTTCCCACTTTTAGTTGGCTCTTTCAGCTTCTTCTTTGGCTGGTCACTGAGTTTATTCTCATGTTTGTGCCATATTTGAAAAGTAATATATATTTCATTACCCTAAATTTGACATTTGTGGGGATGTCACTGGTCTCTGGTTACTTGAACCAGTTTGAACCTTGAACCTTTGAACCTTCAGAGTGCATTGGTTCAATGGTTCAATAGTTTAGGAAGTTTAATTAGCTCTTTGGTTTAATCAGCTCTTTGGGAAGAGCCGCATTCACTTTCTTTTCCTCTTTGGTTGAACCATCTCTTCAAACTTGTTTCTGGAATCTTTTGCTTCCTTCCTAATCTCGAAGCTTCCTTTCAAACTTCAAACTTCTTTTAACCTTTGAAATTTTGAACCTATGGTTCAAAGTTCAATGGTTCATTCTCTCTCTTTGAATCCTTTGAAGCTTTGAACTTTCTGGATCCTTTTCTTTTTTATTAAACTTGTTGAACCCTTAAACCTTTAAACCTTGAGAAGTTCAAGGTTCAATTGTTCATTGGTTCAATCTTAACTCTTCAAATCCTTTTATCTTCTAAGTCCGTCAAACTTATTAAATTTATTGAACCTTTGAACTTTGAACTCTTTTAGTTCAAGGTTCAATGGATCAACCTTTACTCTTTGAAGTCTTCTTTTTCCTTAAGTTCATCGAAGCCATTGAATCTTGAAGCGGTTGAACTTCTTTAAACTTATTTTAAGTGCTCAATTCTTTAAGTCCGTCAATGTCATTGAACCTTGAACTCGTTGAACCTTTGAACCTTTGGAGATGTGGTTCATTGGTTCAATGGTTCATTCCATTTGTTTGAAGCCTACTTTTAAGTTTTTTAATTAAACCTCGGTGTTGAACCAACCTTGAAATTGCCTAAGTGTTGGAACTTCTTTCTTTGTGAAAGACTGTCAGTTGAACCTATGGAATTTGTTGAACCTGTGAGTCCCTTAACTAAAAAATCTTAAGTAATTGAAGAACTTGAGCACTCAAAACATTTTTTTGAGAAGAGAAGAGACTATTTTGGCCTACAGGACCAAAATAGTTGATATGTTGTCCCCAAAAACAAGTGATAGATTTTAGGAACAACAGTTGGCTCTAGTTGAGGTACTTCCTTTAATTGAAATTTTGAAATAGCTAAGGGGAGTAAAAACTAGAATATTAGTGCTTTCATGTATGCCATTGGGCTATGGAGTCATGCTACCCCAAAAAAAAAGGCACAAAAAATAGAAACAAACAATGTAAAACAAAAACTCAAGACTATATAAAAATTATACATATGTACAACTGGACTTATTTGATACTTCAAGAATTGAAATGCTTCAGATGTTGCCCATTATGAGGTAGAGAAAATGACGTGCCATCTTGATAATTCAATAGGAAACTATTTTCACCATTGAGATGATGAATAGCAAATGGGCCTCTCCATAAGGAATCAAATTTCCCATGCATTCCTTTTGGTTCTCTCCTCTTATCTCATAACAAAACTTGATCTCCAATCTAAAAATCATAGGTTTTTGCTTTTTGGTTGAAGATATTCTTCACTAGGATTTGATGCATAGCAATTCAGTCCACCACCATAGTTCACTACTCATCAAGTTCAGTTAGGCACATGATCCTCTTGTCGATGGCATTTTCAAAAGTTGAATCTTCTACTACCTTTGACAACTTTAATGCTGGTAATTTCAGAGTGATGGGTACCTCTGCATTAAGACCATACAAAATTTGGAAAGGTGACATACCTATCACCCTCTTGGGTGTAATTTTTTCTACCCATAAAGCATCAAATAGTGTTTTGTGTCAGGTTCTTTGATCGTCATCTACCAGCTTTCTGATGATGGTCACCAGGTTCTTATTGCTTGATTCTACTTGGCCATTCCCTTGTGGAAAATAATTAGAAGAGTGGGAGAGGGTGATCCCATAATAAAATCAAAATTGAGTCATCTCATGGGAAGAGAAATAGGCTACATTATCTGTTACAATCTTGGTTGGGACCCCAAACTTGGAAATGATGTTTTCTTTGAGGAAATTGCATACTACTTATGAAGTGGCATGCTTGACTAGAATGGCTTCCACCCACTTGGTGAAGTAGTCTATGGCTGTGAGGAAATAATCATGTCTAGTGCTTGAAGATAGGGTTACAACACTAATGAAATCAATTCCCCATTACTAGAATGGCTCTTTAATTACTACTGGTTTGAGAGGTAATGTAGCTAATTTGGGTCTTCCAACAAGCTATTGACACAGTTCACATCTACGTACCCATTTGAATGCATCTTGAAATAGAATAGGCTAATAATACCAGGCTCATAGAATTTTATGGGCAGTCATGAGTGTAAAAAAATGTCCTCCACAAGCCAAATTGTGGAAGGATTCCAGAAGTTTGTTCTGCTTCTCTTTATCCACACAATGAAGGAATACCCCATCAAGGTTCCTCTTATACAAACCATTATCCCATAGGACAAAATTGGTAGATTTCAACTTAATATTCCTATTGTCTTTATGAGACAGGTAAGCAGGACACTCACCATAAGTAAGAAAATGAGTAATATTTGATTACCACTCATTTGTAGTGGTGACAAAGAGAATTGTTGGCGTGTCTTCAACTTCTATTTCTTCATCCCCTATTTCTTTTAGTCTATTATCAGTAATTAGTTAGCAAAGACCCCTTCCCCACACAAGCTTCGTAAGTTTGATAACTAGATCAAACTCTTGGATTTTAGCAATCTAATTACCCCTTTTTTTTCTAAACTCTTACTAAGTTAATATGGACTTGACTGATGTATCAAGAATCATGTCAACAGTGTGAGAATTTAGAATGTAAAGGTGGAAGTGCTTTACTACCTTTACCACTGCATAAGCATGCTTCTCCATGTTTACATATTTTAGTTCATGAGCTTTGAGAGGAAAACTCATGAAGGATATGGGAGATTCTACACCTTCTTTGTTTTGTTGAGCCAAAATTGTTGAAAGTGTGTGTTCAGAAGCATAACTATACATCATGAAATCTTTGGTGTAATCTAGACAAACTAGAATATGGGCATGGGTGATAGCTGTCTTGATGTCTCAAAATGATAATTTGCCTTCTTTAGTCTAGCTAAAAGTGGCCTTTCCCTTCATCATGTCCAAAATGTGGTGAGTCTTTTCTGCGAACCTAGGAATGAACCTTCGTAGAAAATTCACCTTTCTAAAGAAAGAGTGAACTGTAGTCTTTACTAGTGGGCAGAGTAAGCTCTTGGATGGATTTAAATCTTTCTGAGTCAATCTTTATGCCTTCTTAGGATACAATGTGACCAAGAAGTTTCCCTTTTTTAACCCCAAAAATTGACTTCTTAGGATTTAGAGAAATACCATTCTATCTACATCATTTCAGCACTTGTTGTAGATGATGTAGGTGATCAGGATGATGCTTGGAAAATACTACCAAATTATCAAGGTATACCATAATGAACTTACCCATTTCATCTCTGAAATTAAGGTCCTTCACTCTTTGGAAGGTGGAGCCAGCATTTATCAAGCCAAAAGGCATTCTTCAATATGCAAAGGTGCTCCAAGGTGTAGTGAAGGTAGTCTTATGTTGGTCTGTTTCATCAACTTCCACTTGATTGTACCCTAAAAAACCATCTGACATTGATAACATCTATGAACCAGTCACCATCTGAAAGACTTGATCCATGATGGGTAGAGGGTAGTTATCCTTTAGGGAGGATTGATTCAAGTTTTTGAAATCCATGCAAAGGTGAATTTCACCATTCTTTTTTCTCATAGGGACTATGTTCGCAGTCCATGTGGAATGATGGATTGGAAAAATTATCCTTGCATTTAGCATTTTTTGTATTTTATAAAAACTAGTACCTAATATCTTGGGGTTTTACTACTTGGATTTTTGCTTGTGAGGCAATGAATCGCTCTTGAGAAAAATTTCATGGTAAATTTCTTCAGGCCTGAGAGACTTTAGATCATCATAGGAGTATGCCAAAACATCTATGTAATGGCAAAGTAGAGCATTAAATTTGAGCTTCTCCTCAAGAGTGTAACACTTCCTGATGTTCACCATCTTGGGATTTTCCTTAGTACTCAGATTAATTTGATCAAACTCCTACGAGGAGCTTCAATCTTTTTGTTGCTACTTGATGAACTTGTCGTGCTTATCAAACAATTTTCCAAGGGAAACCAATCCTTTCAGAATTTTATTCCTTTTTAGTTGTAATAATTCTTCACCTACATCTGAGCTTATTTCCTAAGTTGATTTCTATGGTAAAGGTTCACTACCTTCAAAATGAAGATGTTCAAAGCTATCCTTTTGTTTTAGAAAAGTGATGATTTAGTTGTCACCATTGAACACTTGCCAATAATTGGCATTATCAAGCACACTTGGTTGAAAGACCAATTTGATAGTGTACCTATCTCCTTTGAAATATAGGTGAGGAACTATGAGGGTCACATAAA
Organism: Torreya grandis; assembly: GCA_037957365.1. Lineage (NCBI taxonomy): Eukaryota > Viridiplantae > Streptophyta > Pinopsida > Cupressales > Taxaceae > Torreya > Torreya grandis. Next base: position 807,078 of record JARHVA010000922.1, on the reverse strand, counting down.
TAGTCAATGCATTAGCTCAATCATCGAACTCTCTGGGCACTACAGACATACTGAAAGCATCAAAGTTTTCAATTTGATCCCAAACCAAATTGTGATAATGGTGCAATTTCTTATTTTTCATTTGATACAGGTTCCTCACCTAGAAAACCACCAATTCAATGTCTCCTTTGGCATGAAAGAGTTTAATGCCTCTATCATGAGTAGCCCTTAATCCAAGTAGTAATGATTCATATTTAGCAGTGTTGTTGGTGTTATTGAACTGCAACATATATGAATAAAAAAAAATCTCCTTAAGGAGATATCAACACAAACTTGGGTTTGGAGCTGGTAGAATAATAGATACCATCAAAATTTAGCATCCAAACATCATCAAAATCTGATCTCTTTTCAAATTTTACTTCATTTAAAAGGGGAGATCCTTTTGCTTCTAAACTGCACTATATTAATTCTTCTTCTATTTTGTCTGAATCGATTGTTAGACTATCACATTCAAAAATTTCATCAGATGACATATGGACCTCCTCTATGGATAGGAAGTAATTACCCATTCTTGAAGACTCAAATAGAATTTGAACTTCATAGGCTGATGTCTGGGTGACAATGTACTTTGACTCCTTCTCAAGGAGTAACCTCTACATGACACCTTTGATAGGGATACTCACCTCTGATAGGTCCATTCTTAACTTGCCACCAACATCTTTGCAAAAAATTTGACCAAGAAGGATGTCGTATGAGGCTGGGATGTCTGCCACCAGGACTATCATTTTGATCCTCTTATCTAGGAATATCGCAAATGCAAACTAGGTATCCTTGATTCGTCCCAAAAAAGGTAATTATTTGTTTTCCATGGAAAAGCATCTCCCAAAGGTCTTGGTTAGTGTGAGACCAAGATAGTCTGCTACCTTGGTAGGCATGACATTGTTAGATGCACCTAAGTTAATTATGCATTTACTCAGCTTGTGACCGTTGGTCAACAAGGAGACATAAAATGGTTCTATCTTCCTAGGGGTAGCTAAAGGAGTAATCATAAGGTTATTCTTGGTGGATTTGGGTGTAACCTTTGGAGTTTCTTGTCCTATAGGGATGGTTTTACTCTTCACACATTCAACTAGCCTATCTAACTGCTCAGGGTTGGATTACAAGAATTCAAATTTAATCATCTGAATTTTGATCTTCTTAACATGGTCAATTATGTCAAATGACTGGAAAGGATTGATGAAAGAGGAAGGAAGTTCATCCTTCTAGTTTTTTGGGGGTGTAGGACTGATCTGTGAATTTGAAGCAGAAGATGAAGGAATACTTGGAGTACTTACTTTTTTACTGCTCATCAGGTCCTTTGATTGAAAAGCCAGAGAAGTCCCCTATTTAGTAATTGAAATTGTTGGTTGATCTCATTCACCTATTTTTTCCTTATTAGCTTGTTGAGTTGACTGGTATTGTGCCCTATAAACACTACGTATGATCCATCAAACACTTCACTTTTGCTTCTAGGTTCATCTTGGTAATTTAGAAAACCAATGTCAGAGTTACCAACTGATTCTTCTTGGTCTTCTGCAAAGAGATCAACATCATTTTCTTAGTTCAACTTAGGTTGGAAAGAGAAATTATATTCTATTTTAAGGTATCCAACTGTTAATTTGGTTGGAGCTACTTCAATGGCAATTTTCCTTGGTGGGGGAGGAAGGTGATTTAGTTGTCCTTGATTCCTGGTAGCATGACCTTGATATGACTAATTGGGGAATGTTTTCCTTGGTATATCTCAATACGAAGGAGGATCAAACATCCCTTGCACCATTTTATTTCTAAGAGCTAACAACTCATTTACCAGCTTTTGCACCATAAGATCAGTGGTGCCTTTAGATAAATTCTCAGAAGATGAAGAAGATTTGCCTCTATTAGGATCTCTTATCTTTTCTACCAAGATAAGATCATATTCCACCTTAGTGGCCAAATCCTAAGCTATAGCAAGGTCTATGTGGCCAGCCCTTCTCAATAAGAAACTCACTTCAGGAAGCTGAGAATTGATGAAAAAACATTTGAGATTCTCAGTTGTTGGTTGAGCAATTATAGGAATCCTATTCATCAGCTTGTCAAATTTGGCTATGAATTCCTTCATAGGTTCATGAGGATCCTTCTTCATCTGTGTGAGCTAAGCTAGTAGGGCATGTGCATCTTCTATGGGCTTAAACCTTGCTTCAAAATTTTCTTTGAGGGTGTTCTAGTCAGTCACTGTTTGTACTTATAGATGATAGAACCAGTCTACAGCAGCACCTTGCAATGTTTCCATAAATAGCTTGAATACTAAATCCTCATATACTCCACACCTATTACACCATAGGCTATCCTAAAGACTATAATATGTTCATTAGGATGAACTCTCCTATCACCAAAAAACTTGGGGAAATTCTTCCTGGAATTGTGAGGCAGTTCATGTAGAGGTGGAGTTAGATTGAGTGGACCAAAAGAGTTACCCCAAGGCCGTAAACCACCATGATATGACTATTGAAGGGAGGGATAAAAAATGCCTGAGGGGTATGTATTGACAAAGCTCTGCTAACAATAGAAATAGATTCTTTGCTTGGTAATGGAGACCTAACTTTTGTAGGAGGAAAACTCCTAGTTCACTAAAGGTGAGTTTGTGGAGGAGAAAGATAAAAATTATTTCATTACACAAGCTCAAAAATAGGGTCAAAAATACCTTGGGCTCTCTGGATTCATGTATACTGTGTATCTACTAGAGTGTAAAATGAAAATTGATAAGGATAGGAACTGCTTCAATTTGAAGCTTGAGGCTTTAAACTGCACAAAACATTCCCCAGTGGAGTTGCCAAAAAATTATTGGGTGAATATTTTGTCACTAGCTAACTGACGATAAAATAGGTGTTTCAACCATAGCATAAGGAGATTTAATTAGCCAAATGTGTAGGTCTACCATATCAAGATGGGATAAATCTCTCCTCTCATCAAGTAGGTTCCCTATACGGTAGCAGAGGTTCCCTGCTATAGCTAATATATATATATATATGCAAAAAATACACATAGGGGTAGGATAACACCATCCATCTCTCTTTTTTTAGAGATGATGTTCACAAAACAAAGGATAAATCATGGGTGATTTATAAAGGTACTTCTCTTCTTTCAAAAGTAAAATTTAGTCAATAGCCAGATTCCTTCCTGGCTATAAAATGCAACAAGATGCAGTAACACAGTAGAATGAGGTGTAGCATAAAGTCTCCACCTCAACTACCAAAGTTTAAATGAATACAAAGGATAATGGGGGCATAAATTCTTCCCAAGATATTTTACATAGAAACAAAAAACACACACTAAAGATAATTGTGGCAACACAAAGTCTTCCCATAGTTGGCTTCAGGACACCTTCTGAATTACTTCCACTAGTTCTACTTATTTAATTAGATGGACAAGATGGTATTCAAGAAATAGACATAAGAACAATCTCCTAAACAACACAAGCTATCTCAGCATAAATTTTGAAAGGTCACTTGATTTCTCATTCAAATAAAAAAATATAATTAACAATCTGAGCTCAAAGTCTCAGTAATTCCTTTCAATTTGGGTAGAGTGTTGTTTCTATAACAGAGAGATCCCCCTTCTACAAAATGAGAGATTACAATATATAGCATCCAAGAAAGACTTGGCACTTTGTTTCACAAAATGGCCCATACTGCATTTAATGCCTTGAATGTGTTTGTAATTTTGTGAAGGGGCCATGCTAAAATAGGGTATCGGCCTTAACTTTGGCATGTTAACTCTTCTCAAATGTCCTCTCTAAAGTATGGGTTGGCTAGTCCTCTTCTAGATATTTGCACAGTTGTCTACTTTGTCTTTTCTCAATGAATAAAAATAGGCCACACCTTTGAGTGCTTGCACTCTCTGATGTTTACTTGGTGGACTGTTCCACCTACTAGAATAACTCTTGCAGATATTTTTGGTCTTCTTATAGCATTTTCTCTCTTCTTCACCACATTTTGTCCTTCCCTGGTGATCTGAGCTCTCGAGTTATCTTCTCACTTTTAGTTGGCTCTTTTAGCTTCTTCTTTGGTTGGTCACTAAGTTTATTCTCATTTTTGCACCATATTTAAAAAGTAACAAATATTTCATTACCCTAAATTTGATGTCCACAGTGATGTCACTAGTCTATATTCACTTGAACCACTTTGAACCTTGAACCTTTAAACCTTCAAAGTGCATTGGTCCAATGGTTCAATGGTTTAGGTGGTTCAATTAGCTCTTTGGTTCAATTATCTCTTTGGGAAGAGTTGTTCTTGCTTTCTTTTCCTCTTTGGTTAAACCATCTCTTTGAACTTATTTCTAGAATTTTCACTTCTTTCCTTCACTTGAAGCTTCTTTTTGAACTTTGAACTTATTATAAACCTTTGAACCTTTGAACTTTTAAACCTATGGTTCAAATTTCAATGATTCATTCTCTTTCTTTGAATCCTTTAAAGCTCAAAACTTTCTAGATACTTTTCTTTTTTGTTGAACTTGTTGAACCCTTGAACCTCTAAACCTTGAGAATTTCAAAGTTCAATCATTCATTGGTTCAAGCTTAACTCTTCGAATCCTTTTATCTTCTAAGTCCATCAAACTTATTAAACTTGTTGAACCTTTGAACTTTGAACTCTTTTGGTTCAAGGTTCAACGGTTCAATGGTTCAACCTTTACTCTTTGAAGTCTTATTTTTCCTTAAGTCTGTCGAAGTCATTAAATCTTGAAGTAGTTGAACTTCTTTTAAGTGCTCAACTCTTTAAGTCCACCGATGTCATTGAACATTTGAACCTTCAGAGATGTGGTTCAATGGTTCATTAGTTCAATGGTTCATTCCATTTGTTTAAAACCTACCATTAAGTCTTTTTATTGAACCTTGGCATTGCACTAGCCTTGAAATTGCCTAAGTGTTGGAACTTCTTTCCTTGTGAAAACCTACCAATTGAACTTGTGGAATCTATTGAACCTGTGAGTCCCTTAATTGAAAATGCTTTAATAATTGAATAAATTGAGTGCTCGAAACATTTTTTTGAGAAGGGAAGAGACTATTTTGGCCTATAGGACCAAAATAGTTGATATATTGTCCCCAAAAACAAGTGATGGATTTTAGGAACAACACCACCCATGTCACTTCATGTATTATAAGGAGGATCACCTGGAATAAAAGAGAAACATTTGTGTTTTTCCTCTCTTTTTTGAATGAGGCTTGAATAATTAATGAGAATATGTGGTGATTAGCCATTGGGCTTTAGAGAATTAATGGTAACCCTAATCTTGAAATGTGAGGGATTATAACTTAGGTATTTATCTTCATTCAAAATTACCCTTTGCATTCATTCCTTTAAATTATTTGTGTGCCCTAGCTAAGTATGGTGTGAGATCATGATTATAATGAATTATTCATAGACCTTCAAATTATAGTGTGCATAACCCTCTAGATTGAAAAATAATTTTCCTATTTACTCCTTGTGTTGTGTTGTTTAAGAGGAGTCAATATATAGCTTGAGGGTTGTTCAAGTGAAAGGTTTGTCTAGTATTAAGATATTACACTAGAGAGCTAGATAAAGATGGTGGCATCTTTAACCCTAGTAAAGGGAAATATTATTTCAATTTTGGATTCAATTAGGGATAAAGATATTATGGGGTTAGATATTGGGGCCCTATTAAATGTTTTATAGTAGCCTATCCCCCCTAGATAGTTTCCAACATTAGCATGAGTTACATCACACCTACGACAACATTCCCCTAGTTGTTCCATACCCAGAACTCATTATTGCATGTGATGAAGCATACCAACCAGACACTACTAGGATTATTGTTGATGGTAGTCATTTGCTTGTGTGCTCATTCACCCCTTCAACCCTTAGTACCATCATCATAAATCCACCCTAGCTACAAATCATTACACTCTCCTTAGAAGAATGCCAGGTGTATGTTGAAAAGGATGATAAGCCAATTTGGGATGTAAATTCTTGTTGGATGGAAAAGAAGAGATAAAAGGTCTCCAAAATGTCTAAGAATTTAAAGTCTATAGATTTTAATGAATTACCCCAATGTATTATTTCTATGGATGATAGGATCTATGGGGTGCCTACCATAAATTTTTTTAAACAATGGATGTTCCTAATTATGATCTACGTGTTAGAAGGGAAGAAGAAGATAAAATAGGTGGCCATACTCAATGACAATTTGCATATGCAAATGATGCAACTCTGAGCAAAAATTCTTTCTAAATAAGTGTTCATATGTATTTTATACATGTCTTATTACTTTATGTATATTCTAGTACATAATATGACTTTCTAAGGGCTCACTAGGAACCCTTCAGGAATGAGAATATATGAAGTATACCCAGAAGTTACCCTAGAAAGGTCCAAGAATAATTTTTGTAGAGTTCATAATTGCTTATTCAGCACTATGATGAGTGTTTTCTATCCCTTTAGGAGCCTCAATAAGATGTCTATGATATTCAAACAAGTAATTAAAAATTATGGTGCCACATAAAAATAATTTAGAGGTACTCAGGGTCTCCATATAAATTGTTGAGGTGTATAGATGATAAGTTGGTGGTGATGGAAATTGTTAAAAAATGTTTCTACCACATGAAATTGTTTTAGCTAAGAAGATTAATAATCCTTTCAAATTTCATGTGGTAATAGGGTATTATTCAAGTCCTTTAATTTCCAAGGAGAAGGGGTTAGATAAGGAGATGGGCCTATATGCACTTGATAAGATGTCACCCTAACCCAATTATGACATCAAGTGGTTGGTAAATATGGCTACTAATGTGATATTACATTAATCACATTATGAGGACATCTAGTCCGATTGTACCAATGAGGAAGATGTTTATAAATGGGAATTTATGAGTTTGATAGTGTAGGAAGTTATAGCATACAAAATTGCTCCCATCCCCAAAGACATGGTGGATGATAAATTGGCATTGTATTCATTGTATAACATAAACAATAAAGAAGCCCAACCCATCACCTAGCTATATTTTAGAGGTCAAGAAGGTGATTCCATCCCTAGGAGGTTAGTATTGATCATGAAGATAACCCTCAGATGTCTTAAAGAGCATGGGATCAACCTCAGTGCATATGATACTCCTTACCTTCAAGATCTAAGGAAGGTTAAATAATTGAAAGATTTTCATTTTGGCATACAATAGTGACCTTGTGGCTCCCCAATCAGCCTAATGGGTAAAGGCAAATGCAAGTTCAGGGATACTAAGTTCACAAAGCTAGTGGATGTGGAGAAGATAATAATGACATTATTGGTAGAAAACTAGGATAAGATTCTTATATGGTAGGTCATGCTAGCTAGTTCGACCCTCATATCCATTTCAAAAAAGTGAGCCCCAATAGTACCAACCATTCCAATGGCCATTCTTATGGCCAACCTAGCTACAGTCCCTCATGCTTCACCTACACAAGTGGTAGTTGATCCTCCCTTGATAATATATTCAAGAAAGAGAGGAGGTGAGGACCAGGGGGAGAAACCAAAGTAGAACAAAATTAAGAAGGCTCTACAATCCCCAAGTAGGTCACCAATAAAGAAGAAGGAGGTTATATTCAAAGACTCACTATCTAAATAAATTCTTGTGAAGAGAAGAGAATACCAAGCCTCGTATGCTGAAAGAATAAGGGATATGAGTGAGGAGGAGGATTTAGATGAAATTAGATGTATCACTAAAGTGATGAAGAAACAACGTGCCTTCACTCCTCCTCAAGTGAATATTGGGTAAAGGACTCACAGGGGGAGGCCCCAAACCCTATTAAAGGTCCCAACAATGGGTTTATTTACAGAAGAAGGACCCTCAATTGTAGAAAGTGAAGGTGATGAGGAAGGTGCCTTAACCTCAGATGACAATTTATCTTTTGATTATGTTGTACATGTTGGAGCTGAGGTGGCTTCCCAAGCTCAAGTCCCTCTTGAAAAAGAGGTAACTTCCGCATACACAGAGGCATTTGTTAAAAATGTCATTTGTCAATCACTTAGTTAGGACAAGGCTCATGAAGTTGAGGACATTTAGAAGTCTGATGGAAGAAATGAGGGTGAGCCAGAGCATTATGACCAAGTATCCACTAGTAATGCAAAGTTGGAGAAATAAAAATAAGAATAAGAAGCTATTAGGGTAGTGTCGAATGCTCCTTCCCCTCTAAAGGTGTCCAACTCAACACCAAAAGAGAGGGTAAATATAGAGGAAGGTGGGGGAGCAATCTTGCAAAAGGGTACCCCTACCCATTTGAAATCAATTAAGGAATTGGATCCATCAAACAAAGATGCTGAGGAAGGTATCTTAGGGAGTGTTACTTCCATTAAAGTATCCTAACATTTCCTTCCTCTCATCAATATTTATGATCCAACCCATAATAAAGGTCCTAAGGCTATGATTGGTGAAGAGTTACCTATGTGAAACAAGGAAGTTACCATAGCCTCTTTTAACCTAAGGAATCATCTAAATAAGGAAGACAAAGTGGTTATAGGGCCTTATAGCTAGCCCATGAAATAGGGGATCTCCATCGATAAATTTCTCATGGAGTCCCACTAGCTTGGGTCAGATTTTGAAGTTTTGGAACAAATAATGCTAGCTTTAAAGAAGAAGCATAGGATGGAGAGGGATGGCAAAGAGCAAAAATGTGATGAAGACATTGAATAATTTATATTGAGCCCACAACCCAAGCCTATGGCACTCCCTATAGCTATCTCATCATTGATACCACCCCTCATTATCTCAAGGTTGTCCATAACATCTACAACTTTGGTGGGATTTCAAACTAGGCCTTTTCTCTAGGTCATAGAGCAAATAAAAGAGAAGGAAGATATTATGAGTAAGATAGGGTACATTAATGTAATGAATATTATTTAGAAGCATAATGTCAATCCCACTAATAAGGATAGAACACATTCTAGAACCACCTACACTAATAAGGGAAAAAGGAGTGTTGAGGTAGACGTTCTTCCACCTAATACATTGAAGAAAGATGATCCCCTAAAAAGTTACTCCATTTATAGTTATAATCTCAGGGAGCCATCACAAAAGGAGATGAATCATAACTCACAAGTCCTAGCTAACATGGTGGGGCAAATAACGGATAAAGATAAAGCCATAATGGAATAATTAAAGGTGGAAACCTAGCTACGATGTAGTACTTGCATAAGTTACTGAGTGAGCCTTAAGAAATAACTCTAACTGCCATTAAGGCTATAGACCTTCCTCTTTTCTCCATTGGATTGTTGGTCCTTGGATGACGTGATGATTTTAAAGCTAGAGGATGCACCATAGAAGAATGGTGAAAAGATTTAAATACCAGAGCCAAAGAAATAATCCACTCAACACTAGAATGCTTGGATGACATAATGGCTAAAAAGGAAGATTGTGAATCCTATATGTTCCTTTATGATGTAAAAATAAAGAAATAGGAAAAGATCTAGCTTAAAGTGGATGAAATGTGTAGTATGGGTAGTGATGTTTTACTAGTAGAGAAAATCATCACTCTTAATGATCATAAAAGGCCCAGGGAATACCAATTGGAAATCAAGCATTGGTTGATAATGCTTAGGGATGGCATCTTTGATTTCAAAGAGGAAGAGAAGACTCTCAATACTGCTATGAAGGAAATAAAATCTACCTTCAAACAAATAGTGAACCTTAGTGGTGTAGGTGACTTAATGGAAGAAGTAATAAGCATTTCCCTAGAAAGCCTCATCGATACACCACAAGGAGCCTTTGATTCCAAAAAAATAAGGTAGTTGGCATGACTTGAGAAATCTTGTGACCAACTCAAAACATTAGAGGGGTAGAAACAAGTCATGATTAAAAAGGTCACCACTTGTCTTGATGAATACAAAATCAAATTCAAGTACCAAGCCAACACAGACTAAAAGGATCTTGTCTCCATGATCAATGAATATACCAAATAAAAGAATATTTTGGAAAAGGATTAATTTATCAACATTGATTATGGAACATGACTAGGTATTTCGGTTCCTTCTAATCTGACACCACTCCTTCCTTTTATTTCTTCTTATTCTTTCTTCCCTTGTATCTTTTCTTCTCATTTCCAACTAGGAAACCATTGTAATCTTCCTATTAGTGGCATGTCCCTTTCAAAGTTAGTTTGAATAATCATGCGTATAGGAAAGGGATGTTTTTTGTTTGATTGCATAAAGAGACAAAGGTTGTTTTCTCCCTTGAAAATTTATTCTCCATGTGTATAACTTAAAATATTATGCCATAGTGGAGTATCATGTTTTTCATCATCACAAAAGCACAATCAAAAATCTGAGGAATCATGTTTGTTATAATAGACTCTAGGCCCGTGAAAGAATTTTATAGCTAGAGCATCTTTAGGAATGTGCCAAGCTTAGCTAAAATTGTATAAGTAAAGGGGTTTTACCCCTTTACAATGGTTAGTTAATTTTTGAGTCTGAAGCTATAGCTTAGAGAGTCCTCCCTGTGTGATTTTCTAGTGCCAAATTGATTTCTTTTATAAAATCATTGGCAAACTTTGAGAACATTCAAAATGTTTCCCTTGTTACAAAATTATTTCACATAGTGTTTTGTTATATAATTTTTAAGGCATATTGTATTCAGCTTTGATTCAGTTGATAAATGAAATTTGTTCATGGTTTATTGTTCCTTCTTATTGTTGAAGTATAATGTTTTGTTTTACATGCTTAGTAGATTAATTAGTTGATGTATTCTTCTTCATGGTAGACATTTATGGTCTACAACTAGAGTATAAAATCATTTCTATTTTGATATTTGGGAACATAGCATTGATAACCTTTTTCTAGGGTAGTCCTAGGCTCATGAATTCAATTGGAGGGAGTTCTTGAAGGGTGATTTGTAGTTTTGCTTATAAACTTTTGAGGATCATTTGTGCATATTTTTTTAACCTATTTATAAATTGAACAACATTTTTTAATGAAGATAGAATAGCTATTTTTTGAACTTCTCTATGCTCACTTAATATCCATCCACACCTTTATCCATCATTCAAATAAATATGGTTTTACTATGTTTTACCTTATTGATAACACATCATTTTCATATCATAAGTGTTGTTTTCCTTATAGATGAAAAAAACCATACATGTTTGAAGTGTGTTCATTTTGTATGCTATAAATCTTAGTGTTTTAATTCTCACATATTCCCTATTGTTTTAAATAATTACCAAAATGAAAATTGTAGCCACACTCTCATCTATCTTTAGTAGCTTATATATGATGTAAAGAATTTGTATATTTCACATGACAACCCTTCTCAAGTGAAGTGTATAATTTTGGTTATGATTTTGTCATATTTCCCCTTTTGTACCAATAATCCTCATAAATATTTAATTCCTAAACTCCTTCATGTGAGCAAGCTACCTCAGTAGGTCCTCTCACCTTGGTTCAGGTAGAGCCAAAAGTAGCAAGGAATTAACCATACCCTCTATAGGTGCCTCCCATTCACTTCATCAATTTAGTCAATTTTAGATTCTAAGCATTTATCAAACAATAACAACATACCAATGACTTCTCATCTTTACTTGCCACCCTCTTCAAGTGTGTAAGGCCAAATGATAAAGGTGTACAAATAAAAACCAATAGAAAGCAAGGGATATATAGAGGATTTAAACTAATGAATGGTTATAAATAATATTAATGATGGCCCTCAGTGTCTCTATAGTATATTGGTAATGCAAATAAAGTAACGGAAGGGATCCTATAGAGCAAAACATTTTTCTACTTCCAAACACCCCTAGATAGTCCTTTCTCTAGTAAGTCTATTTTTTTTAAGGAGTTGAAAGAGTAAAAGGCAAGATAAAAGGTTAGATTTTGGTTGAAAGCATATTTATAACTTTTATAATCACCTCCATCATTTGGTTTTATTTAGAAAATAGGGTAAGTACCCTCTATTTTATCTCAGATAAAGGGCACTTTCCCCATGATAAACCCTACAGTATGATCAAGTGGAGAAGAAATCATGAACCAAAAGCTATATGAGCCTTAGAGGAAAGTTTGTAAGGTTTAAAAACTTATATTAAAACATAAAAAACCTCACAAGGTTGAAATTTAATAGGGTATCCTAGATCATCAATTTACAGACAGGCCTAGTGGATATGGTGAGGCCTAGGGCTCAAAGGAAGGGTTTCTCACACTTCTATCCCTAAGCATGAATTTTACCTTATTGTAACATGTTTGTGAGATAATAATATATGTTTTTAATCTATCTATATGTATAATAACCATTAAGGACTCAGGTTAGGCTTAAGGTACAACCAAAACTACTATGCATGGTTATGCCTATAGGCCAAATGGAGAGTCATTTACATTTCCACCTTGAGATGAGATGTATAGTTCATTTGTGCATGATGATAGAGTCATTACAAGTGTGTTAGATACTTCACTTTATAGAGGAAGCATGAGGAAGTCATATTTTGGCTCAAAGTTAACCTCAGGCCTATACCATTGGAAGAAACAAGCTCAAGTAGGTGAATTTGAAAGCTCATTTCTCCTTTAAGGACTTTCATGGAGATTCAAGGCATTTGGAGGAATTTAAAAAGGTCCTAGGAAACATTTTTGTGATATTTTTTTGGAATTTGAACATGTAATCTTTATCAACAATGGCTAAGAGGGTAAAACTATCTAAAACCCTTGCAAAACCCTTAGAAGAACCCAATTAGAGAAATGGTGTTAGAAATCTGATATAATGATATTTTTATCATGAAACCTTTTGGACCTTATATATGAATCACTCAAGCTACCTCACATGCTTTTTAGTTGTATGGTATTGTACAGATAGAAGGCAAAACAATGTGTTTTTGACCATTTTTTGTGTTTTGTAGGTTCTAAAAGGAGTCAAGAGATGAAATAAATTTTGGGGAAAATATTAAGACTTTAAATAACTCTATATGGCCATATAATTCCTTGTAACAATTCTTAAGTTCCTCAACAAACAACTCCATCTCAGCCAGTCAAATCTGGCATAATAGACATGCTAGGGAGAAGTGTGAAAACTTCAAGTGAATAAATTTTTAAGGTGTCTTTGGTGTTTATAAGGCCATGGAGGGTCTTGAATAGTGTCATTCACTTCATCCCATGTATTTTCATGAGCAAATAATTCCAATTTTGATGACAAGTGTGCAGGGTGCATGGAAGAGCAATTTTCTTGATAATAGATGATGATAGCTCCTTTCTAGGTGATTCTAGATGACCAAGAATAAAGCCAATACATGGAGAGGAATGTTAGATGTCCTTAATTTATTACAATAATTAGACCTAGTTCCAATTATCTATAAAGAATTTAAACAACGATAATCATGTAGGTAGTGTTTTTGAGCCAGACTGAGCAGTTTCTTACCACGTTTCATGAAGTTTATGACTTGGATTGACAATTGTAGATCCTGACCTTACATGTTTCATCTCACATCCTCTTCTAATGCACAAAATAAATTATTTTCTCAACTTTACAAGTGTCTTTTTGACTCTTGGAATTCTTTTTTCTCTTCTCTCTAGTAATTTCTATAAGAAATAGCCATTTTGGTCATTGTATTTGATGTTTCACCTGAGTATGGTGAAGCCATACTCAAATGTATACTTTTTAATCAATAAGACTACTAATGTTTACCTCCTCCATGGTTTTTATTAGTGTTTTCATTTGGAATGTTTGATTTTGCATAAGTTAAGACTATGGATTCCTTAGCATATTAGTTCATTTTATCATCTATTTGTAGTTGGAAAGCTTCTTCTTATAGGGCATGTGAAGTGTTCTAGGAAATGTCTAAGATTTATTGAGTTGGCCTATTCATTAGTTCCCTCATAGGCCTCTTGTTTAGTCCTCCTAGCTTTTCACATTCATCCATAACCTCACAATGTAATAGTGATGTATAAAGATGAAGATTGGAGAAGTGTATGTTTAGTTTGTCCTTTGAGTTTAAGTGTAATATACATATGGTTGGATTTCATCATGTTATTTGGTGTATCACCTCCCTAATATTAGTTTGCTTTTAGTTATCATTCTCTCTTTTCACCCCCCAAGTTAAGTGTAGCTGTAATCTAAAGTGGTACATTAATGGAACTATTCCTATCTAGAGATTCATCTCATTCTTTAGGCTACCCACAAGCCTAGAGGTGATTCCATTGTGCCACTTGGATGAGGAGAGCTTTTCCATCTCCTCAAAGGGTGAAAATCTAAGTGACAACAATAACACAAACTTACTTGGGTAGTCAAATAAGAAGATGAAGTGGTGAGTCTTAACCATGAAAAAATATTAAAGAGATAATGAATACCTCATACCAGTAGTTCATGAGATCTCACATTCTTGATAGTGAATGAAAAAGGTGAAAATAGTGAGTTAGGCTCTGTCAATCATCTTGGCTTACAAACCCTAGGCTTAGAGAAATGAGAGTTTTTAGAAGATTGATGAAGGAATATGGTCATGAAATTATTGTAATATCTCAATTGGGATGTAATAGACCCTATTGAGGTCATGGGAGTTCAAAACCAACTCATGAAAACTCTCACTAACTCATTTCTCTCTCAAAACTCATAGAATGCCCATTCACAACCTAAGATGGTAGTTTGTTTTTCTTGGTACGTATCACAAATGTTTCATGGGACTCTAAAATCCTAGGGGAAGTTATCCACCCTAATTTAATTTAAGTTTGTGAAATTGGTTGGAGGATTCATATGTCCAACTTTATAAATCATCACTAAGAGTTCAAAGTACTTTTAAGCTACATAGAAGAGCCATAAAGACCTGATGAGAGAGAAATGAAGATTTATGTCTTAAAATTAATTATAAAAACTTCTAAACTACCTAGAAATTATTCTAAACTCCATGTGTCTCACCCACATGTACTTTAGTTGTATAGACTATGGTATGGATTATCATAAATGCATTATTTTATGTGTGTTTTAGTGTTTTATATGGATTTTGGAGAGATGGACACTTGAAAATAATTGGAAAAGGTAATTTTAGACATATTTCATCTCCTTAAATCAACAAATTTTCTTAGGAACCCATATAAGTTGCTAAATAAACTCCATTTTATAAGGCATACCAAACATGCTTGTGAAGGGCTTATTTTTGTCCATTACATGGTTTGTCTATAATCACAATGACATAAAATCCTAAACTTCACATGGAGGTTAGTATTGGCATGGGAAAAGTTATTCATGCACTTCCTAGAGGTTTTACACATGCATGAGGATTTTAGATCCAAAATCCACCTTTTAGGCCTAGAAGCCTAATTGGTAAAAGATATAGGTATAAAAAATAGAGTTCCACTTGATTTTAGCTCATGAAATTTTGTATGGAATTGTAAGGACATATAGTTTCACATAATATGAATCATATTTAAAAATCCACACAAGTATATTTACAAGAAAAAAAGGCTACAAGGAATTAGGTCTAATTGGGGCTTTTGGTAGATAATGACTTGTAAGGGCTAGTTTGATGCCTCAAAATGGATTTTTACAATTTTGATATGATTCCAATAGGCCATCCATGAATTTTGGATGTTCTATAGTAATTGAAACCAAGTTTTTACACTTGTGTGCAAAATTGGCCTAAAGAGATGAAGAGCCCTCCAGACACCTTGTAAGAGAAAGAGGTGGTGTCAAGAACAACCTATTGGGGTGAGATGAGAGGTTTCAAGAGTAGAGTAAACATGTAATAGAAACTTATCTAATTATGAATAAATCCACTTGTCCTTCAACATGTCAATAAGAAGAAGATTTTTAAAGGGTTAGTCAAGGTGTCAAGTAACCATTTCAACTCCCATGCCACTTAGAGAGTTGAAGCATCTGAAGAGGATTAACACATATCATATAGGACATGTTGAGGTAGTTACCTAAGTCCTCTCTTGTATTTACCTCATATAACACTTGTGTACTCTCTCTCCTATGCTCTTATTCTCTTTTCTTACACTTGTGCTATATATTGAACCACTTTAGCTTTGATAAGTATCTTCCACCTAGGTATGGCAAATCCTTGATCATTTATTCTCCCTTTAATCAATAAAAAACTAATGTTTTACCTCATTTTATGACTACATGTAGTGATATATCTCTAAATGGTTGATCTTATCAAATGTAGTTGTATATCACCTTGTTTGTGTCCTATTTAACTTGCCTCATGTGGTTTTATTTTGTTTCGTTAGTGGTATCTTGTAGGTTTTAAAGTGTAATTATTCTTCCCTCTTAGCCTTACAATGCCTTACCCTTCTACAAAACATTGGTGTAATAGGTTCATTCTAAGATGTGAGTATGTTCATGTTATTTTATAGGTCTTAATGTATTATGCAATGTGTGGTAGTGGTCAATAAAGTTTGGTGCATCACCACTATAATTAGGTTTATTTCAATTATTTCTTACATTTTCCAAAAAATTAAGTAGTGAGTAAGCCTAGATTATTCATCGAGGGGAGCTAGAATTTTAACCTAGAGGTTTATCCCTACTATAGACAACACATAGGTATAGGGGTAATCCCATGTTTAACCAAATTTAAAGAGGTCTGAACAACCTTTTCCTAGGGTGAAATTTTTTTTTATAACACATACTATTGTCCTAATGTGTTCAAGGATGACCACACCCACATTAACACATCCCATGAATGCCAAGTCTTTGGAAAAATGGAGGTAAATGATACTATGCCCTTGTAACTAGTCATTGAAGGTCTCATTTTTACATAATGGGGCTTTGATTTATTAGGGTAATCAATCCTAACTCATCAGTGAGGCACATGTTCATCCTCACTATGATGGATTATTGTGATATATGGACTAAAGTGGTATCCACCAAGAACTCTAAATCTTAGGATGTCATCAAATTCCTTAAATAAAATATATTGACCAGGTTTTGTATTCCTTAATATTTGGTTAATGATAATGGTCCATCCTTCCAATTACTTGAATTCATTGAGTGGGATTTTAATAATCAAATAACAATCCATACCTCCTCAAACTATTATCCCCAAAGGAATGTGATGGTTGAATCTACAAACAATAACTTGATATACACCATAAAAAATTTAGTCTAGGACAAACCAAGAGAATGTCACCTATTATTGAAGTATGTATTATGGTAAGTGTTGTCCAAATTTAGCCTACATTCCAAAATTTACCTAATCTAGAATAAAAAGCTAAGAAAGGTCTTGATTTAAGAGTTATCTAATATCACAAGGAGCATATGGATTTCAAAAGGAGATTGCATATCATTTTCAAGCTTTCTAACACACTTTTATCAAGATTAAAGTGTGATTTCAATGATCTTTAGGAGCTAGACCATCATGGAAAGCCTTTCATAAATGAATAGATTAGTCCAATTATGCATCTTATAAATTTACTTTGGAGATCTATCAGGGTTGAACAATTACATGGACATGCTATTTTTCATGCCTAGATCATCCTCTACAAATTTGGTCTCTTGGTCTTTTTCTATCTCAAGATAAAAACATTCAAAGTTGAACAAACATAATGAGACATTCACAGGGATGTCAAATAAAAGTCACCGTGAATAGCCATTTGAATTTTAAAAAACCCAATAATATTGAAGATAAACATAAAGTAAACAAGTGTCAAAATATTGATTGAGCAGATCATAGATCAATGGCACATAGGTAGTCAATAGGTAAGAAGGTCCTTAGATCAAAATCAATGGTTTGTGTTTAATTAGATCAAAATATCCAATGGTGAGTAGGTGAGGAAGATGTCAGTGGGCCCTAAAGATCCAATAGAGTGCATTTAATTATGTATTCAAAGATAAATGGCAAGAATCAATTCAAAAATTCATAGGATCCTAATATTGAACCTATTAATGATAAGTTTTATGATCATAGTGACTCACCAAATCAATAGTGCACATTTAATTAAGTAGAACAAAGATCAAAGGTAAGAATTCACTAAATAGACAAGATCAATGATGTGATTAAGGTCAATAAGTAAAGGAGCTTATATTAAAAATGAGGCCACCATATGGTGCAAGCATGGAAGTAGATAGACTAACAATAGGATCCTGAGAAGGGATGCATCACTAACAAATGGCATGATTGAGGAGCCCAAATCAAGACTGATGGTTGATATTAAAGTTGAAGACATGAGACTTCGAGTAGATGTTGAACATGGTTAAGGTCAAACCAAGAAAAAATGTTTCTAATGGATACTTGCTATTAAAATTTTAGAAGCATAATATGTCTATCTATACCTAATAAAGTTCAAGAATGAGGATATGCACCCTATAGGATTTTCATTGACATGGTCGCTATAGGAAAACCAATACATGAGACTGGTTTTCAATCTATAGTCAATCTATATTCAAGATGGAGTAGGTGTATATATAAACAAGCTATGGAATAGTGTCTTATCTTCCAAAATGGTCATTTACTTGACAAGAAGGTACTTATAGACACTTAAAGTAGACTGAGTCATGGCTCTATCAGTTCCAAGATATTAAGATTTTATCCTCATGAGCAAATCAAGGAGAAAGTGGCATAGAGTCCTAAGAATGGGACATAATGGTTGGACAAAGCCTTTAAAGTTTTTCCTTCTTGATAAGATCATGACTTAGCATACTCAGATTAATCCTATTCCATCAAGAGTAGTTAGACCTCATTCAATGTTTTCTACTTGTACAACTCCCTCTCTGTCCTCCCTTATATATATATATATATATATATATATATATACATATATATATATATACATATATATATATATGTATATATATATATATATATGTATATATATATATGTATATATATATATATATATGTATATATATATATATATATATATATGTATATATATATGTATATGTATATATATATATATATATATGTATATATATATGTGTGTGTGTGTATATATGTGTATATGTATATATATATGTGTGTGTGTGTATATGTATATATATATATATATATATATATATATATATATATATGTCCCATCTTCTTCCACATTGTAGATCTCTAAAAAAAATATTTTAGGAAAGAACTCTTTGATATTTTTTAGAGAAAAAGACTCTTATGCTTTTAACTTGCCCAGGATATGCCAATATTTATACTGTAACACCTATTTAATGTAATAAAATATTGAATTCCTCCATTTTATGGTTGAATTAAAGTGCATCTTATGAATTCATTTGATGTGGTTAAGCGAATGTATGCTTTCCTTGCCTTTGACTAATTTTTCTCACCTTTATGAAGTGTTTTTGTAATTGTCATTATAAGTTTAATATATAGTTTGTTGATTAGTTTTGAAGTGGAAAATTACCCTCCCATGCTAGGTTGATAGCTACTTAATGCCTTTTTGTGGGGGTTGATCAAAAATTAGTGAAGTGATCTTATTTAGTCTTGAATTGGCCTTATAGTGTGTTTTGTGCAAGTATAAGTGTTCAAATTACTGGTGCATCATCTCATTTTACATGTTTTCATAGATTATTGTTAATATCTCCTTTTTAAAAGCAAGATTTAATTTAGGTTTAGTTTAGGTGATAGATCCATAAGGAAACTAGCCTTATCTGGAGGTCTGACCCAATCTTAGGTGACCCATAGCCTAGGTTCATTTGCATGTTGGACTAGGTTTGAGTAAGAAGACCTTAATAATCCCCTTCTCAACTAAAGGTGCAATCAAGGATGCCAACAGTTATAGCACACCTAACAAGACAAGTTCTCTTTAGCATAGCTAAAGTTTAGAGTTGAAAAGAATGCTTTAAAAAAAAAGGAGACATACACCATCATTTGAATCTAAAGATTCTCTAAGTTGCAGAGTTCATAGCATCATCAAGATAATATTCTCATGCCAAAGGTTATTATAATCTCATCTAGTAAATGTATTCCCTTAGAATTCATTGAAATTCCTTCTACTTATTGTAAAAAAGAAATATTCAATAGGACAAGTCCTTATCCCCAAAATAAATATTTATCTCCTGGTCATCCTATTATTTTAGTCAAATCTATTATCCTCATTACCCAAATGGCCATTAAGAATCAAGTGTTTGTTCCATTCAATAAAGGTAGTCCCTTGAATTTGGCCCATTTTGATGGCATTCATGTGTTCTCCCTTAAGAGTATTCATTTCTTATAGGAGAATGGGATAAAATAATTTCTATTGAGCACATACAAGATGCTTCCAACCTTTGTTCTGTTCACAATGTAATTCAAGATAATGTGGCTATCAGACTGCTTACTACTTCCTTCAAAAGAAAAGAATTATAGTGGTATATAAATCTTACTTTGAACTCCATTTCTATTTGGGATGAGTTAGGTGAAGCCTTAGTCAGATAATTTGAAGACAAATCTAATCACCTATCTTTAGTTGAATAGTTGATTACCATTCAAAGATACCCCATGAGTTCATGATTGATTTTAACCTCAAAATCCAAAAGATATAGACTAGGATACTTACATTGATTAGACCATCCCCAAAATATGCCTTCTTGTACTATTTTAAAGCCCCTAATTTTGATATTAGTGTGATGATACAGTCCATGGGTGGTAATACCTTACCAAATACATATGAGGTTGCAATAAGAGCATAAAACAACTTGATACAAGTAAATAAGCTTTATTCAAGGATCCCAATGCCTATATTACTAGAGTTTCAATATATCCCACCCCCTCAAGTTCCTCAAATATCATTTTTAGCTCATATCCCATCTCCTAAAGCCCAAGTTGTAGCCTCTTCTAATCAGGCTAGCAAGATTGGATATTTAGAAATCCTTGCAATCTTTTGGGAATGAAATAATTCAACTCAAAAGATAATAGTATCAAGGTATCCCTTATAAACAATAGCATCAAACCTCCTATCAACCTTTTGAATATCAAAGGCCTCCTTATCAAGGTTTCAGAGAACATAGACCATCTTACCAATTATAAAGAGCCATAACCCAAGCTAAACCATGTGCAAATATTGACCCTAAGTTACCAAAAATTTCAAGATATATTATTCCCACACCTCCTTAAAAAAACTTGATGCAAGATTCAGGTTGGTATCCATTTAATCTGAATGATACTCAAAACCAAGCCTTGGTATCACAAAACATTACTATGTTGCGAATGGCACAAGAAGAGTTTTCTCTTCAAGGAGGTCAGTATCAAGAGAGAAATTTGGTACCCTAAGGAAATTCCCAATAATTTTAAGGTCATCTTGTTGACATTAATATGAATTTTCAAATGGATGATCATGTTACAATCAACCAAATTGGTGAGACTATAAAATTGAGTGGTCAAGTTGTAACTCTGACTAAAGCTAAAAAATGATCCATTGAGGAAGTTTAAGATGTGATCAATGATTCTAGTGATCTTAATATTGTTCCCAAGATTGTCAAAGATCTACTTATTGTGCCTTCAACATAGAAAAATAATAATGTAGAGGCTAGGAAGGTCCCTTAAATACCTCTAATTTATGAACAACCAGTGGTTCAAAAGGTACAACCAAAGGTTAGTGGAGCCTCATTTAACATAATAAATAAGATGAATAATTCCAATGTTATAATTATCATGTGGTATTCCCTTTATATTCTAGAGTAAAAATACATGCACATCTAAGAGATTTCATCTCACAAGGTGTCTCCAAAACCAGTTGAGAAACAAGATGTTATCTTAGATAATTTAGACTAGCCAACCAAGCCACAAGATCAAAAAACACATAAAATAGAAAATGTTGACAAAAATAATGTAAAATCAAACAAAACTACTCCATTCTACCTCTCTTTGATAGTTTGTGATTGTTTAGTTCATAATTGTATAGTGGATAATGGGGCCAATAGCATTGTCATGCGTAAGTAAATTATAGATAAGCTCAATCTTGTCTATGAACCAAATACTAAAGGAATATTTTAACTAGATGGGTCATAAACAAATATAGTAGGCATTTTAAAATATCTAAATTTGACACTACATGTTTTTCCCAATGTTTCCATTCAACAAGATATGGTTGTGGTGGACTTGCCTCCCTATTTTTCCATGTGTATTTTAAGGGACTTCACCTCAAATATTAGAGGATACTTATCTTCTGATTGGGCATATTTGATTTTTAGGACCAGCTATGATACTAAGGTAACAATACATTATAAATATATTTCACATTTCTATTAAGAGCCATATTTACCAAGTGTTGTGAACACTAATTGTATCATCTCAGACGAGGTGCTAAAAACTAGTAAAGTGGAAATTGAGTCACCTCTAGATGGAGTTCTAAATATATTCCTTGATTAATGGGCCTCTAATTTTTATTATCATGATCCTTATAAGTTAATTTAATAATAAGGGCTTAGTTTCTATTGCCTTCATGAAAAAGATATACCAATTCCAGCCTTGATGAAGGATGATGAGTCTAGTAATGGCATGTGGCAATTATACTTTGATGGATCAAGGAATAAACATGGTACCAAGGTTGTAATGATGCTTATTTCTCTAGACAATCAAAGGTATTTATCTTCTCTCAAGTTTCAATTTGGTTGTTCAAACAATGTTGCTAAATATGAGGCACTAGTTCATGGTTTGCAATGGGCAAGAAAGATGAAGTTCAATACCTTAAAAGTTTTTTGGAGATAGAGAAATCATAGTTTACCAAGTATGAGGTCTAAACATATGCAAAAATCCAATTATTAGATCTTATAATCATAGGGTATGGGACTTACTTGAATTTTTTTAAGCCTTTAACATTTAAGAAATACTAAGAGTTGAGAACAAACATGCAGATAGGTTGGATACCATTAGGTCACAATTCAGTATCCCAATTGATATAAAAAGTGAAAAGGTTTAGTCACAAATTAATTTGGTTTTAAGGCCTTCTATTCCAAATAACCATGAGAATTATTAAGTTTTTTAATATGACAATCATATTATTAGGTTCTTATAATAAGAGGTTGAGTTATCTTCAAAGAACCAAGAGAAGTTCTTGCAGTAGTATGGTGACCAGATTGTGTAGCTAAAAATAGATAAGTTTCTCAAAGGTTTGGTCACCTTTGAGAACATATTCATTAGTGATGATGAGTGGATAAAATAAAAGTATTCATTTCAATAAATGAGGAACACTAGACCAATGTGGAGATTTTAACTAGTTAGAACTTAAAGTTAGGTAAGGTTTTCACTCCTTTAGAAAAGGAAACTTTCATTAAGTTATGTTCAAGTTTTGTGGATGATTTTACATGGGAATATAGTGACCTCAAAGGATTTGATCCAATTCTAGCTCAACACACCATTGATTTATAAGTTTAAACTAAGCCAATAAGACAAAGATAAAGGCCTATCAATCAAAAAATTGAGCCTTTGATGAGATCTAATATTCATAAGCTCATTGAGTCATCTATTATATTTCTAATCAAGCACTCAAATTGGGTGGTAAACCTTGTTCCAGCCTATAAAAATAATGGTGAAATTAGACTATGTTTTGAATTTCATGACTTGAACAAGGCTTCCCTTAAATACCATTGTCCATTTCCATCCATGGAACAAATTTTATAGTTAGTTATAGGTTCAAAAAGGTTCTCCTTGTTGGATGGACATAGTGGTGACAATTAGATTTTGGTCAAGGAAGAAGACCAATTCAAAATATCCTTCACCATAAACTGGGGGATATTTTCATATAGAAATATGCCATTTCATTTATCCAATGTTGGAGTAACTTTTTAGAAAGCCATGGATATTGAATTTTAGGGTCTCCTTAACAAGTTTATAATTGTTTATTTGGATGATATAATATTTTTATCTAAGAGTGTAGGTGAACACTTGATTCACCTCAAGCAAGTGTTTGAAATGTATAGGCAATATGGGGTGTCTCTAAATCCCAAAAAGTGTTTCTTCTCGATTCATGAAGATAGGATTCTTGGACATGTGATTTCAAAACATGGTACAAGTATAGATCCTGATAGGATACAGTCAATTCTTTCACTTTCCCTACCAAAGCACAAGAAATATTTTAAAATATTCTTAGGCAAAGTCAATTTCATAAGGAGATATATTCCAAATTTTGCCACTTTAGCCAAGCCACTCAAAACTATGCTAAAGAAGAATCAAAGCTTTAACATGACCAAGGAAGGAGAAAAGAGTTTTGAAGAGATTGAGAAAGCCATAGCTAGTGCTCCTACACTCTTGAACCCTAATTTCACAAAGGATTTTATCCTATACACATTTGCTAACATGGACACCATTTTAGGTATTCTTATGCAAAAGAATCATGAAGCCTTGGAACAATCAATAGCCTTCTTCAGTTAAGGCTTGGAAGAATATGAAACAAGGTACTTTTTTGTTGAAAAATGTGTACTATTAGTCATAAGGTCTCTCAAGAAGTTTAGATATTTTTTTGTCTAACAATAAGATACACCTAATGGTTTCACATCTAGGTATCAGGGATTTCTCCTGAATAAGGATGTAAATGACAATAGAGCTCGTTGGATAACCAAGATAATGGAGTATGATGTGGAGATCAAGGTCACAAATTTAATTAGAGATAAAGGAATTTATGAACACCTAGCCCAAGACTTGTAAGAGGTGAATGAGATTATTTTGGTGTTAAATGATGAAGAGGTTGTAGTTGATCATATAGTTCACCTTCAAGATGGTCTCATGATTTGGATTGTAATCCATTACATTTCTTTTTATTCAAGAAAGATATCAATGACATGCTATGAAGATGAATTAAACAACATCAAAAGGAAAAGATACTTGAAGAGTTCCATGATTGACATTGTGAATGGCATTATTTATCTAGGACCATAAACCATAATATCATGAGAGATGTTGGGTATTATTGGCCAAGCATACTTGGTGATTGTCATACATGGGTTGGGAAATGTAGACAGTGTGCTATGTTTGTTGGAAAGGTGAAACTTACAGCCTTGCCTCTATAAATAATTGAAGTATATCAGCCATTTCTCTAATGGGGTTTGACTTTATTGGTCTCATTAACCCCACTTCAAGATTAGGTCATAAATGGATACTAAATGCTATAGATTACTTCACTAGATGGACAAAAGTAGTAGCATTGAAAGAAATAAATGTTTTTAATGTTATAGATTTCTATGAAGGTTTTCTTACTAAATTTGGAGTCCATTCAACCATTATTTCTAATAATGTTATGGCCTTTATGGGGTCTATAATTAGTTAATGGGTAGTTCAACTAGTGTCTTTCTCAGCACTTCATCAAATTATTATCCATAAATTAATGACCTTGCTAAGTCCACTAATAATAATCTATTAAAGATCATAATAGGAATTATTGAAGATAATCAAAGGTCACGACATCTCAATTTTAATTTAGCTCTATGGGCTAACAAGATCACCTACAAAATATCAATAACCAACTCTCCATACAATCTTTACTATGGTAAGGAATCAGGAATGTCTATTTCTATTGAATTTCCTACCCTAGAATTGATGCACCAAATTGGGTTGTTAGAGAATGAACCAATGGATATTAGATATGTTGAGCTCATGGAGATGGAAGAGACAAGAAATTAGTATGTGATATCCATAGAAAACCACCAAGCACAAGTAAAGAGAGCATTTGACAAATGAGCTTCTCACGTAGTTTCAATGAAGGAGATCTAGTCCTTAAGTGGGATGAGGATATAACTAATCTAATAAGGCATACAAAGTTTTAATCTCTTTGGAGTGGTCCATATACAATCTCCAACTACAAATCCCATAATGCCTTCTAACTTGTAGAGATGGATACATCTGAAATATTACTATTAAGGAAGCTAAGTTCTCTATACATAGTTAGTTGGTCTTATTTTCCTTTAAGTGTTATTTAGACACATTATTTTATTTCTATTTTATCCCAAATAAGTGCTTTATTTGCATATTTATTTTTTTAGGTTAATTTCCCTACTTTATTTATTTCCTTCCCTATTTTGGTGGAATTCATTATCTTTGCGAGTCAAAGGATTTATTACAGTCATGGATCAGATTCATCATTATTGGTGAGTCCTAGAGTTATGTAAATGGTCCAAATTGTCAAGCATAGTTGGCATGATGCCTAGTTGAGATGCCAAAGATGTTGGCCAAATTTAGCCTATATACAAAAATTTACCTAATTTAGAATAAGAAGTTGAGCAGGGTCCTGGTTGAAGAGTGATCCAATATCACAAGGAACATATGAGCTTCAAGAAGATATCACATAACATTTTAAATATTTTTGACACACTTTAATCAAGCTTAAAGTATGATTTTGATGATCTTTAGGAGCTGGACCATCATGGCAAGCCTTGTAGAAATGAATAGGTTAGTCCATTTGTGCATATCATAAAGGTACTTTGGAGATTAACCAGAGTTAGAGAAATGCATGCACATGATTTTTTTAATACTTAGATCATTCTTTGTAAATTTGGTGTCTTGATGTTTTTCTATCTCAAGATACAAACATTCAAAGTCAAACAAATAGAATGAGATGTTCACAAGGACATCAAATACAAGTCATGGTGAATAGACATTTTAATTCAAAAAAAACCCAAGGATCCTAAAGATAAATGTGAATTTGACAAGTATAAAAATATCTCTTGAGCATATAATAGATCAATAGCACACATAAAATCAATAGGTCAAAAGGTCCTTGAATCAAGATCAATGGTCTATATTCAATCAGATCAAAATATTCAATGGCGAATAGGTGAGGATGATGTTAGTGGGTCTTGAAGATCTAATAGAGCATGTTTAATCATGCATTTAAAGATCAATGTCAAGCATCAAGTTAAAAAGTTAGAGGATCCTAAGATTGAACATGTCAATAACAAGTGTCATGATAATAATGACTTGCCAAATTAATGGTGTGAATTTGATTAAGTAGAACAAAGATCAAAGGCACGTGTTCACTGATTAGATGAGATCGATGGTGAAAATAAGGTCAAAAATTCAAGGAGGTCAGATTAAATGTGAGGCCACCACATGGCAAAATTGTGGAAGCAGATAGATTGATAGTAGCATCCTGAGAAGGGATGCATCACTAACAAATATAATGATTGAGAAGCCTAGATCAAGATTAGTGGTTGATATTAAAGTCAAAGACATGATAATTTGAGTAGAGGTTGAACATGGTTAAGGTTAAACCAAGAATAAATGTTTCTAATTTATACATTGCCATTCAAATTTTAGAAGCAAAATATATCTTTTTATACCTAATAAAGTTCAAGAATGAGTTTATGCAGCCTATAGGCTTTTCATTGACATGATAGCTATAGTAAAACCAATAAATGAGATTGGTTTTCAATCTATTGTAGATTTATATTCAAGATGAAGTAGGTTTAGATATAAGCAAGATATGAAACAATGTCTTATCTTTCAAAATGAGGGACTATTTTAGATAATTTGGACTTATCTATAGTCCAACTAAAAAATATATCTATAATATGCCTAAACTATTCAAAATTTTATAATTTTAAATTCTCTCCAATATAATAAATGAGGAATAGATCCAAATTATTACCATACTATCCATGTGTAACTTGTGAAAAACCCAAAATCTATTCATTTTCAAATATTATCTCTTGTCCAATTTCGGATATAAGTCTAGATTATCTAAAATAATCCATAATGGTCATTTTCTCAACAATCAGGTACCTAAAACTACTTAAAGAAGACTTAGTCGTGGCTTTATTAGTTCCAAGATATAAGGACTTTGTCCTCATGAGCAGATCAAGTAGAAATTAGTGTAGAGTCCTAAAAAGGATACCTAGTGGTTAGATAAAGATAGTGGAGCATTTAATTATTTTTTAGAGCATTTAATTTTTTTCATTCTTGATAATATCATGACTCAGCATCCTTGGATTAATATCAATCCATCGAGAGTAGTTGGACCTCATTCAATGTTTTCTACTTGCACAGCCCCCTCTCTCTCCTCCCTTTTTCTATATATGTCTCATCTTCTTCCACATTGTATCTCTCTAAAAAAATTTAGGAAAGAAATATCTAATATGTTTTAGAGAAAAAGACTCTTATGCTTTTGGCTTGCCTAGGATATGCCAAACTTTTTACTAGAGCACCTATTTGATGCAATAAAATACTAAATTCCTCCATTTTGAGGTTGAATTAAAGTGTCTTATGAATTAATTTGATGTGGTTAAGTGAATGTATGATTTACTTGCCTCTATCTTAATCTTCTCACCTTTATGAATTGTTTTGGTAGTTATCATAGATCATTTTAAGTGTAATATATAGTTTTTTGATTAGTTTGGAAGTGGACAATTTCCCTCCCATGCTAGGTTGGTAGCTAGTCAATACTTATGTGAGGGCTGATAAAAAATGAGTGAAGTGATATTATTTAGTCTTGAATGTGTCTTATAGTGTGTCTTGTATAAGTATAAGTGTTAAAATTACTAGTGCATCACCTCATTTTACATGTTTTCATAGATTGTTTTTAATCTCTCTCCCTTTTCCAAGCAAGATTTAATTTAGGTTTAGCTTAGGTGATAGATCTAGAAGGAAGATAGACTTATCCAAAGATCTAACATAATATTAGGTGGCCCACATCTTAGGTTCATTACCATGCTATCCTAGGTTTGAGTAATACTTGAACAATCCCCTTTTCAACTAAGGGTGTAATCTAGGATGGTAATAGTAAGATCGGATTAGATAGAAGTAGGCCCTCAAGACCTCAACCTTATTATTAATATATGGAAGACATCTTGTCTTCCCCATTTATCTTAATATCCTAATATATAAGTTTATATAGGAGCATATAACATAGGATCCTAATGTCTAATTTAGGCTATTAGTTATAGTCCAACTCAAAGATGTGAGGACTAAAACATTGCAAAGCTTCAACAAACACCAAGATGTGGTCAAAAGATGATTTGATAAAATGTCCTAGATCAAAACCTTTCAAACCTAGTTATTATCTAGGATAAATCCCATGAGAATAAGGGAAAACATGATAATTTCACTCCCTTATGGATTGGATCATATCAAGTGTCTAAAATCTTAGGTGATAATACTTTCCATCTAAGAGACCTTGAAGGTAAGGATTTGGCCTTCCAGTTAATGGGAAGTATTTGAATCACTAATTCAAGGCTACCCCCACTAAGGATGTTTCTAAATAAAAGAGACCATGGTAGAGGTAAAATTTAGATTAAATTTTATTGCTTCCATAGATATCTCTCCTATTTTCTATCTTTGGCTTTATTTAGGGTAGTATTTTTTCATTTATAGCTTAGCCTTTCTTATTTTCAGTATTTTCATTCCCTATTTTCTAGGATAGTGGTATTTTATTTTATAATAGCCTATTTGTCTCCTTTTTTAATGACCAAAATTATGTCCAATATTATGTGCTTCTTGTACCTACTTGACCCTAGCTACTAAAATCATGAGAATGTGTCCTAGTAGGAAGGGTGAGTGAAGTAGTGAGGCGTAGATTGAAATGCACAAACTAGTTGATTTGTAAACTTTACACCCTTGTTTTTTATATTTCCAAAATTTAGGTATACAATAAGAAATGAATGATGGTCATATCATAGTTATATAATTTCGTTAGGTATCCAAGATTTTTTCTTAGTGTTACATGCAAATTTGATAATATTTCTCATCCTTTGGGTCAAATACACCTTCCACACTAATAATTATTTTGAAATAATACTCATTTATATGGATGCTACTAAGAGGGACATTTTGGTAAATTAAATTTTCTTCTTTTATACATACACCAACTCATAATGGTTCCCTACCCTCTCTTCTTTTTGTATTCTAAGAAAAAAATGGTTGGGAGGGGTGGGGGGAGTAGATGAATTCATCCTAAAGAGTGATCAAATAAACCTAAATTGAAATATAAAGGTGATCAAGACTCACATAAAAGTTTGCAAACCAAAGGTATCTTTGTCAGGGTTATAAACACCTAGATGGCAATAGATCAATGCCTGAGCTCCCTAAGTTTTTTTATGCTTCAAGGAAACCATTGTGAAACCTACAATTTATTATAAGTCTTTTATAAAAATTTCAAATCAATAATAAAATAAAATCACTCTTTAACACACAAGTCCAAGTTATGGGTAAGGCTAGTATGTTGCATGCAGTTTTGGGAGTTTTTTTCATATATCTACTTTTATTATCATTCTATGGTATGATATGTGTTCACTGTATAGTTACTAACCAAAGATTATGGGTTCTTAAATACTCTATATTATTCCCCCTATAATTCACCATTTTTTGCACTCAACATACCCCTCTCAAAAAATCAAATAGGCACCCATTTTAGCCTAAAAAGAACTAGCTATGAGTTGGGAATCATTTATTGGTATTTTTCATGCACTTACTAATGATAGGATTTCCAAAGCATTCTTATGTCTAGGTTTATGGTTAATAATATATTTGCCTCAATGCTAGTGGGATTTTCCATTGCCCTAAATATACAAGTTTTCATTGTTTATTCTACTCAGGATAACATATTAAAGATTTTAGAAGTTTCCTAAGTGTGCAAGTTTTTTGAGGTTGTACCTGACATTCCTATGTTTAACATTTTTATTTGGTATCTATGTTTGTCACATAAGTTCCTTATAACTTTCATCCATCAGGTATTCTATACAAAATTGAACCTCCTAGGTATTTATCACTTTCTACCACTATAAGTATGTTTTGCCTTAAAAAACATTTACACTTGTATATTCAAAGAAATTAGTGCCACCTAGTGACATCACACTAACCCATGGCCATTTGAACACTTAAAAACTTTAGTAAAAAACTTTTGGGTTAGTAGAGTGTTGGTATTTTTCCAAGTGTCACAATCTTTCTCATTTAATGACTAGCAGGATCAAAGTTTCAAAATATAAAACTCTCGAGAAAGTGTAGTAGTCACATATATCCATGTGTGATAATCCCATGATCTCACTATCATTAAAGTATTCCAAGAGTTTCTAAGTTTTCTAGGCAAACATAGCACCATGATGATGACAGGTGTCATTATCCCACTCACGTGAAGTCTACATAATAAAATGGGAAGTATGACACTTTTGATCAAATGGAGTACTATGATGATGACACATGTCATCATCTCACTCACCTAGAGCTTGTGAAAATATGAAAGATGGTATTATTCTATCAAGGAAAGTGAGGCCATAGGATTTTACTAGGTATCACAATCCCATTAGCCTGAGATAATAATAAGCATAGAACAAGGTAGATAAATAACCATGACATAATGGGGTGGGAAATTTTCACCATGTGTCCCCAAAACTATGTAATGGCATGGTAAAAACAAGGTAACACTTATAAAAGAAGAGAAAATTTGAAAAATATCTAAAGAAGGATGACAAAGCTTTCAAAGCTAAGAAAGGAAAATCCACCTGGCATCAAGATTCACAAAAGGATGACCCACCACAAAGTGAATTCAAAACATGAAAATAGACAAAATCAAAAAGGATCCAAATCCATTGGAGCGAGTAATCTATATGAATTTGCCAACCAAATGCATTCAAATTGACAAATGAAGTGAATCTAGGAGGTAATATATGCAATTGACCAATTTAATGACAATTACAATGCCATCAAATTAACAATTATAAACACAAATACAAAATCCATTTGTAACCAATTATCCACTCAATTTCAGAGAGCAAGAGCTTGAGTGTATAATAATAGCTTCCACTTCAAATTTTCCACCTTCCCCCTCTATGTATTCTATTACAAGGTCTGACTAATATGTAAATATAAAGTTTGACAAAGTGGCTCTCAATTATGACTTCAAACACTACTCAACCATTTGGGAGGAAATTGAGGTAGTAGAGCCTTATGGCCCTAAAGGTGTAACTCTCAACCTTTAAATAGAGGTATATAAAATACCTAGTGGTAATTAAAATGATGGGCCTACATGACGTAGTAACAAAACTAGAGGTAATGCCTTGTATTGACCTACTCTATGATTTATTTTCAAAACACCAAATTTATGGAGAAAATATACAAGTCCATCAGCATAACACACCAATAGCTTATGTCAGTGGGTGTGTTTTTGAGAAATATTATTGGATCCCTCCCCTTAAAGTAGCTTATAGCTAGGCCCTAATTAAATAATGGATGTTGGCCAATAATGTTGCCACTTATATGTAGGAATGAGCACATTACCCAACTACTTTCAAGATCAAAGGACTCATTGTTTTCATCCCAATTTCCACTTCCAAACCAAGAATAAATATCATCATGGCCTTGTTGAATGGAATCCATGGTTTCCCAATCATAACTTATATCAATGAGGTTTGGATTCCCCTGCTAAACACCATGTTCACCTTCACCAAGGCCATTTACATAGGGGAAATCATCAGTGCTAACTTGGTCCACCAGGTTAGTAGCTTAGACAACCATACAAATGGCAAATTTTATATGATATCTTACTAGTGGATGCCATAACTAGGATAGTCCACTCAACTTTTGAAGAACTATGGAAACCCTCACCTGAATATCCCAAGATAGAATTTGTGATGAATTCAACATCCTTCACATCCATAAATTCAAAAATAACATGACCAAGCTAATATATATATATATATATATATATATATATATATATATATATATATATATATATATATATTCTATCCAATGGTATACTAGGCCATTTATTGCAAGGATATGCCTAGATTGTCTTTTCATATCATAGGGACTCTTTGAAGGATTGGTAGCTATTGGCTATACCTAAATTGTAAAATTATCAAAGTGGAAGGAACAAAATCCCTTCCCATGTATCTCCCTTAGTTAGTGCCAAATAAGATGGTATAACAAGAAAATGTGGACTAATTGGTAGACTATGTAGTAGTTATTCCTCCTATTTTAGATTCTTCTACCCAAATAAATAAGGCTCAAGTGGCTACAATAATAGTTTTATAAACCCCAAACATAACCCCTATAATTTAGGTTTTGGAATCCCATATCCAAGATTTTAAATGTCCTTTTAGGGTTATTCCTACATCTATAATAGATTATTTTCAAAACTTACTTGATAACCCTCCTACTCATTAAGTCTTTACAACCTCAAGACCTTAGCTATTTGGGATCAATAAATAGGTACATTTTGAAATCCTAGTTTCACCAATATATTTTCTTCCCCAGTTGTTCCTTCTCAACCATCCATTCAATTAGGCTTATGAATTAGTCATGTAGCCCAAATATATTTGAATACTATTATGATATAGAAAAGGTCAGACAAAGGAAAATTGATAATTGATATAATGGATCCTAAAAACATCACTAGGGAGAGAAGAGTTATTACCATTTTCCTTCAACTAGAAACATCTTATCCTAGGCTTATGTTCCCCCTAGGGAAATCCCCACCTTCCACTCCTATTTAATAGGAAGAGCCTTCATAAAAACTAGTTTCATGGAATGGATCCGAAAAAATAAATAGGTATAAGTGGGTAGGAAGGATGTGGTCATTATAGCACAACCCATGGTTAAGTTCATTTTGATAAAGAAACTAAGACTCTTAGGAAGATTAAAATAAAAACCATCATGGCTAAAGGACAATATGTGGAGTTGGAAAAGATAAGATGTGCTCTAATTGGCTAAGAAATATAAAACCCTCCCTTGTGACTTGGGCAATCAAAGAGAAGATCCCTATATTTTGTAGACTCTATAGGAAGAGTGATAAAAGAGATGTTTAAGGGATATTATTTATCATTGGAGGCCCTGCATGAAGAGAATACCATTTAACTTCCAATAGACCTCATAAGAAGTGTGCAAGGAGCAACCTAAAAGTTATATGATGTCCCCCAATTAATAAGAGATGCAAATAAGGAATCACAACCCATAATGGGGAGATGTCTCCTCCCTTGCAAAGGATATAAATAATATGAAGGCCAAACTATTTTTTGAGATGAAAAGATAGGTACAAAGCTTACAATCACCTAAATTTAATAACTGCTCTAGACACAACATGGTCCAAATATATGTAACTACTAGGAGGGATAGCTTGATTGATTGGATTCAAGAGATGCAGAATGTAGTACAATAGTTCTTTAACAAAAGGTAGGGTACTAAAATTTTGAAGGAGATGAGGATTATTGGTGTGATTAACCAAAGCGAGGAATTGGTCCTCAAGGTCATATTTGAATACCTTATTAAGATAATAGAAAATAGTTTCAAAGTATAAGTTGAAGGCAAAATGTACAATACACATGATGAACTAAAATAGTTGGTGACTTTTGCCAGAGGTAGGGTCCTTCAAACATAGGCCATTTATGTAGAGCTTGAGGTTTCACTCAAAGCACATATAAAACTAATGGATATAATCCCCCAACTTTTTAAAAGACCCATGTTGGAATTCAAGACCATTGAGAATGACTTTCAAGTGAGGCACACCCTTTAATTTTAGATTAAGGTGAACAAGTGAGCTCCACTAGACACTTCAGTTACAACTACTTCACAAACAACACATTAAACCTCAGTTATAACTCTGGTTATAGTGACAAAAATCACTGAGGCACAAGGGTACACAACTAAAACTCCCTTAGCATAGGAAATCCCCTTTGGAATGATGTTGTTTAGTGGTATCAGAGTTTTGTTATAACAAATTTTTTTCTATTGGTGGCATCCTTTGCCTAGTGTATCATGCACACTCCTTCAGGAGATATTTTTTAAATAGATGTAAACTTTGAGAATAACTTGAGGAATGTGGTGTCCCCATCCCAAGCCTATATATACATGTATCTTCCACATTAAAAATAGATGAGAAATATTGACATTTAATATAGATAATAAATCTTTTAGGTTGTTCCACAACCTTGTGTTATATGGTTGTCTCTTTCATTTCCATGTTAAGTTGAGTATATGTTTTTTCTAACTAATGGCTATTTATTTTATATATGTTTCAAAAAATTTAATTAGTTGGTGATCAATTGGTATGATTATGTCAATTAATAATATGCAATAGCAATTTTATGGTATAAATATTTAATTTATGAAACAAGTTTACTAGGCTAGTATTTCAAATTTGTATAGAAGCCCCATTTAAATGTAACTTCCTAGACTAAGCTATAGCTAGTAGAAAGTGATCTCTATTTATTAGTTATAATTTTTATTAGGAGATGCTAAGGCCATCTTAGTAATAGCAAAATTTAACTAGTGACCTTTAGTTAGTTGCATTTTACCTCCTTAGATCCCTCTGATATGTTTATCATCTTTGTGTGACAAAGTAACAAGTTATAAGCATTAGCCCATTGTGTTTGTCCTTATCCTAAAGCTAGTCAAAAGGAACCCATGCTCTCTATTTATAGATTTCCTTTTCTACCTTACCTTTCTTTCTATTTATAGTTTCTTTGAGTCTTACCTAGTTTAGAGTAGATCCATCATCATCCCGTTCACCTCAAGTAGATCTAGAATCCATATCCATTTATGAACCGTATAGGTTAGCAATTATATTGATCATAACTATTTCACCATTTTTCACTATAAGACCAAATACCTGAAACTCATGTCCCATAGTGAATTTTATCTTCACTGAGATCCCAAAACATTAGAGATTACCTTGTATGTTTTTTTTGGTGTGTATAAAACTCATAACATCACAAGTTTTATTATTAATGGTGATGGCATATTAAATTTGCCTATACTTGATCCCCTACCTAAATGATGGATATATGAGAAATATTGTGAATTTCATAAGGTTATTGGTCATTGAGACAAGGATTATCATGAATATCAAATATTCTTAGCATATAAATAGGCATCAGGTTCATCCTCTACCACAAATAACTAACTTTCATAGTTAGTTACTCTTAGATGCACTTATTTTTTTCATGACATGAACATGCATACCTCTACTCATTGTCAAAAAAAAATTAAATGCATTAATGTGCTTCATCTAGACAAGACATAGTATATTGATAATAACCTACCTCCTCCTAATATTTTTCCAATATCTCCCTAAACATGGGGATGCTTATTGTCTTTAGCATCAATTCACTACACATAACACAAATAGGTGTCAGTTACTACAATAACATTTTCATGATTTTACATAGCCTATGACATCAACTTCTTATTAGCTTACCCACAACCATTCATGGGTAAAGGCTCAGTCTTTCCAACCACATACATCATGCTAGAGACCATATGCTTTTAGTCACATTACAATACCACTTCCTCACATTGATTATCCTTCTTAGGAGATACCATAGAATCATTTGTCTTGTTATAACATACCTACCTTATCCATCAATATAGAGTGTAAATAAGTCCTCAGACCTCTCTTGGTGAAGATATATTAAAATATATTTAAGGATACATTTTAATTACAATAGGATTCATATGATGTTATTGATGATGTATGTCATGAAATTTATCAGTATTTAAGAACACATTATTGTGCGATATCATATTATTATTTATATTTTCATCTAATTTGGATTTCATATTTACATTTCACTATATAATTTATGATATATTGTTTATCATTTGCTCTCATGATTCTTATATTTAACCTATGTAATATACTTTTTGCATTTATGATCTTTTGTCTTATAAACATTGCACTCTAATTCATAAAATTGACTATTTATCTATGATTTACTTATATTTGGAAAAAAAATAATTTTCCCCATATTTTTGGGTAATGTTTCCTTAATTCATGATTAAGCTAGTTTAAATGTTGAATAGTATGGTTATTTATGTGATATGTTTATTTTACTACACCCAACACTATATTATTTTCCTTATGATCAATTACAAAACATACTCATCATTATACCATTTATTACATATAAAGATTTTATGATATTCATTTATCCCTCATATCCTCTCATATAAAACACACATAAGGTTAGTCTTGAGATTGCGTACTTATGGGAAAATTTAATAATATTTTTGATGACATGGTCTTTTGGTACTTATCTCTTGGTAATAAAAGTGTAATTTTTCTTGTGATTTCTTCCTTATATCACTCATGATTGGTTTTACAAATACATATGAAAGAAGAACATAAAAATTTAAAATCCAAATCATAAAAGAAACAAAACTCAAAGATAAAAAGGTAATTCCAAATTCAAAAGTCAAAATCACACCAAAAGATGTGATTTTTATTTGGCACATCTCCTATCCTATCTGAAGCTCAAACTCCAAAATTAGCCTCATGATAGAGATGAGGTACATTAGGGTGCGGT